>CM035438.1:2849901-3299901 GCA_020310875.1 Ceratopteris richardii
ATCTAAGATCTAACTTTGTGAAACACTCCACATGGAATTGATGGCATAAGTAATCCAAGCAAGGGATTGGAAAATCAAGTCTTTATATTTATCTTATTTATTGTTTTGTATTCTATGGATCGCTTCATATATCCATCTATCTTCTTATCAAGGAGAACCATCAATACCCATAGTTGATTTCTTGGCCTAATAAACCTTTTTCTAAATGCCCCTAGACTTGATAGTCTTCTTCTTAATGTTGTAAGACACTCAACATATATGATGGTTTATAGATGGGTTTAATTTTGGTAATCAATTTTAGGGTATGGTTGATTTTATCTCTTCCAAGTGGGAAATTCCTTGGCAAGTGAATAGGAAAAATATTTTTTTGATCAAATATTAATTTTCTTAAAGATTTTGAAAATATATCCTACATAAATGGATAATATAAATTTCTTGGCACTGCATTCTAAGGATGTGAGGGTTGTTCTCCTAATACAGATTGAGGTTGACTGTACCCTATGTATTCATACGGTTTGGGTGCCATTGGTGGTCCTTGGTATTGGCCATATCTAGGAACCTCTCTGCCTTGATCTTTGGGGTTGTATCCATAAGGTTGACATTGTGGTGGTGTAGAGGGTCTAGGTTTTCTATTGAAGGGACAATTTTTTGTGCTATGATTTGTGTATTTCTGTTCAATGTAACAATACAAATTGAGTCCCGGACTGGTTGCTGATTGTATTGATAGGGTTGTGGGGGCATTAGTCCTCCTCTTACACAAGCATGGGATGGATGGTACCAACCACTATGCATGCATCTTATGAACATGGGTACCCTCAAGAGAGGATTTTGATAGTTTTTCTGTCCCTAGACTCCTAGTTTATTAGCCATTAACTCAGTGTGTTCTTCTACATTGCTAGTGTGGGAGGTTCCATTACTAGTCATGTCTTCAGACTTCATGGGATTTTGAGGGATTTTTAAGTTTTTTGTGAGGTTTTCTTCCAAGTCTATACACTCCCATAGAAATTCATAAAAGGTCTATAAACATTTCATATAAACAAAGGTTCTTAAAGTCCCATTGTTTAAGCCATCTAAGAACAAAGATATCATCTTCTGTTGAGAGGGTCTCTCTATCACAGGATACCTATCTACATGTTGATTGAATCATCTCACTGCTAATTTTATAGACTCATTCAGGGTCTCTTTGAAGCTATGTATCAAGAAAGAGGAGTTGTGCTTGATACCCCGCTTGGTGAACTCACCAATGAATTCTTGAAAGAATTGTTGAATATTTTCAAAATGATTGGGGTCCAAAGGTTAGAATCATGTCAATGTTGTTCCCGTAAGGATGAGGCCAAAATATTTGTATTGGACAAATACATCATCCACTTGTTTGGCACGTTGCACTTGCTTGAATTCTGCAATGTGGTCATAGGGCTCTCCAGAACCATCATAATGGTTCCTCATGCACCTTAGCTACTTGAATAGGCCTTAGTATTATACATGGATCTGGTGGTCGAAGGACAATGGGATCATAGGACGTACTGATTGTACTCTTGCTCCTCCTTCTTGTTGTGGTCTCATTAGGAAGGGTGGCCTATTCATATTTCCATTTCAAGGGTTTGCGTGATAGTTGGGGTTGGTTCCTGGCATGGAAAAGTGCACACATGGCTTGACTTGTACACTGTTGATTGGTTTGCCCTGAGGCTGGGTTTTCAGTACTCTGTGGTGTCCTAAAGGGGTTGTGAGAGGTGATTGCCTTATCTCGATGAGAGAATACTGGAAACCCTAAATATCCCAGTCTTGACTCATCACGATGATCAAAATTCCCATATCTCCTCTTATTTTCATCTAGATAGGTAACTCTAGACAAGTCTTCTAGATCTTGCAATTTGTAGAAAATGGGAGGGTTGATGCCTTTTCCTTGTATAGGTGACGTGGCTTGTAGCAAGTTTTCTAGTCCACTTAGCATATACACATCAGTCAAATCATCATCATAAGGGATTAGATATCCTCTCCATACAACTTTCCCTTAAGAGTGGTCATAGTATCTCCGCACTCAAGTCTAGCAGTGCTTTCTAGTTTGTTGACTTCTCCTCTCTCATTCATTCTTTTTGGGTGATCAGTCACTACACATATGTGTCCTAGTTTGTCCATGTAAAGTCCTCCTTCATATTTTACCACCGGTCTTGGGACTATCTTAGAATCTGTAGAATTTTTCATTCTAGCTATGGACCTATTGAGGCTATCAAGGTAGATATACAATCCATGCACATTAGTGGAAATGTATTGTAGGGACATCCTATACTCCCCTTCTATTAATGACATGAGCCCGGCCAATGGCACTGAGCTATGCATATCTTTAGAAGCCATCATAGGTTCTCCTTCTAAGAAACTAGATGTCTCCTAGAATACATAAAGGATACTCTTTTGTGTAACACTTTCCGCCAATGATACTATGCTTCTTCGACTCCCTAGCACTCATCTAGATCTTAGATTCATTCATCACTTGGGTGATCTACCAACTCTAGTGAATAACCTTGTTCAATGACTAAGCACTCGAAATTTTACTTTTCTCCTTCTAAGTCCTCTTGTGTCTCTTTTCTTTATGCCATGATAGACAATACTTGAGACAAACGATAAATACTATCAAAATTATATGATACACAACACCTTGGCCTAGATGATACATGATATTAAGCCCCATGATATGATACGTGAGGTTAACACGATACATGATATTTGAGCTCACGATATGGTACCTTCCTTAGGATATGATATTGTAAAATGTGCAATAAACGATATATGAGAGCAAACAATACATGATATCTGAAATACATGATACATGATACTTGGACTTACATGATACAATGATGGGGGATGATTCAAAAACCCCAATGCCAAAATGGAAGATGGCTGCCCTCCACTAGGTCCACAAGTAGTGATATATGCTCACTATTTTGAACTTTTCTCTGCACCAGTATAGAGACTTTAAATGCAATTTTGAAAACTTATAATAGACTATAAGAGCTACATAATAAGCTTTAAATCATCCCAAATGAATATTCCATCTGGGAGAACCATCCTCTACAAAAGAAGCTACCTGTTTGCAACACTCTTTGCCTATGTGCAGAGATATACCTTCAGAAAGTTGGCAGTTTCTCACAACTCACTTAGCAAAATAACTTGAAACTTTGGAAAAGTTAAGGGCACTATATGAGAGACAAAATGAACCTTTAAACAAATAAAAATGAGTACAATGAGAGAGCAAACAATACTTTGCAATATGATACAATCAGATTTAGAAAAACCTAACTACACCTCTAGATACAGAGGAGCAAAATCATGAGATTTTGGAGTTTATGACTTTACTAAACTAAGTGGGAAACTATTGGAATTCATAAAACTCACAAAACAAAGGCAGGATGATGCTTATATAGAGTTTTACTTTTCTTACAATCTAGCTAACCGCCCACCAATCAATGTAGGTGAACTTTTTGGTGGCTGATTTGATGAAGCTTGAATTTGATTGAGTTTGGTGGATCTTCTAACTTTATTCCACAAATTTGGGTCCTCCTTTTTATTGTTCCACTTGAAGAACTCGTGGTTGAGGCTTTTTGCATGATGGAGACTTGATTTTCAACACTCCTCCTCAAGTCTCAATGCCTAGGTCCTTCATTCCAATGCATGTTTTGAAGTGTTGTAGCTTTACTCCATCCAATGCTTTGGTAAACATATTTGCATATTGGTCCTTTGTATTGACATGCTCCACCTTGACATCCTTTGACATGTTCTTCTCTTTAATAAAGTGGTAATGCACTTCTATATGCTTCGACCTTGCATGGAACATTGGATTTTGAGCCAAGCATATGCTACTTATGTTGTCACAAAAAATGGGTACTTGCTTAACCTGCAAATCAAGATCAACAAACAACTTCTTGAGCCACATAAGCTCACATGAGACTTGTTCTAATCCTATATACTCAGCTTTAGTCGATGAGAGAGCCACTGTTAGTTGTTTCTTTCACATCCATGAGATGGTCTTCTTCCCTAGCATGATAACATAACCACTAGTGCTCCTCCTATCATCTTTAGAACCTGCCCAATCAACATCACAATAAGCTTGTACATTTAATCTATCATCAAATGGATAATATAGACCTTCATTCACTGATCCTTTGAGGTATCTAAGTACCCTTTTGGATGCAAAAGATGAGGTACTCTTGGTGTTTGTAAACATTAAGATAACACTTCAACTACATGTGCAATATCTGGTCTCCTCATAGTAGCATACAAGAGAGAACCAATTATTAACCTATATATGATCACATCCTTCACTTCTTCACCTTCATGAGAACTTAGTTTAACATTTACTTCTAATGGATTTGAAATGGGCTTGCAATCACACAAGCCAAACTTCTTTAAAAGATCTAGAATGTATTTCATTTGCATCAAGTATATACCTTCCTCTTTATATAGTACTTCAATCCCAAGGTAAAATCCATAAATTAGAGATTTTAAACTCACATCCAAGCTTCCTCTTTATGTCCTTGATGTTGGCTTCATCATCCCCTGTAATGATCCAATCATCAACATATATACATATGAAAATAGTTTTGCCACCTTCCTTCTTCACAAAGAGTGATGGATCTGCATGACTCTAATTGTATCCACGTTTTACCAAGTAGTCCACAAGTATGTGGTTCCAAGCCCTTGGGGCTTGCTTGAGTCCATAAAGAGCCATCTTAAGCCCACCAATGATGTGGAAATGTCTCATCTTCAAAGCCTTGGGGCTGCTCATGAAGACTACCTCTTCAAGCTCTCCATTTAGGAAAGCATTCTTCACATCCAATTGGTACATCTTTCAACCTTTTGAGGCTGAGATTGCAACAAAATTCTGATGGTGGACATCTTAGCTACTAGGATGAATGTTTCCTCAAATTCTATGCCATAGGCTTGAGCAAAACCTTTGGAAACCAACCTTGCTTTATACCTAGAGATGCTCCCATCAACATGCCTCTTTACCTTGTACACCCATTTTTGCTGATGAATTTCATGTCCTTTGTTCTTGGCACCAATGACCAAGTATCATTTTCTTCAAGTGCCTTGACTTCCTCCTCAATGGCTTCAATCCATTCCCTATGCTTCTTTGCTTCTTCAAAAAAGTTAGGTTCTTCACAAGCTATAACTTGACTCATGTAGGCATAGTGTCTTGCAATGAATGAATCATAAGTTAACTTTTCACAAGGTATTCAACCCTATTGGATGACCTTACCTCACCATTAGGTGGTAGGAATATCCTCATCCTTGGTTTACATGCTTTAAATCCTGGAGTTTCTAATTTTTCCATGTCTTCATCACTTGTAGATTCTCATTTTCTAAATTTGCTAAAGTACTACCATAATTACTTTTCTTCCATTTGTATCCTTCATTTCCTCCTCCTTTGGACCAACAATCTCTTGCATAATGGCCCGGTTTTCAACAATTGTAGCATTCTCCATTGGATGCTTCTCTTCCATGTGATATTCCTCCTCTTCCTCTACTCATACCTCTTCCTCTCGATCCATAGATTTGGTTCAAGCCTTCTTGGTTGCTTGATCTTGAGTTTGACCTTCCTCTCCCTCTGCCTGGCAAGTTTTGTAAACCTCTTTTGCCTTTGCCTCTACCTTCATAGAAAACTTGGGCTTGGCTGCCCTTTGATTGTGAACCTCCTTGGTTCATCTCCTTGATCACCATCAATGTGACTAGTTAATCGAATTCTAGCAAGGAATCCCTCACATAAACTGATTTGGTGAATGCTTTCCACCTTTCATCCTCTCTCAATCTATTCAGAGTGTGTGCAACAAGATCGCCATCTTCAATTGGGCTGCCAATTGAGCCCAAAGCATTTGCAAGATCCTTAACCTTCAAAATGTACTCATTTATGTTAGCAATTGGTGATCTCCTAAGATTATTCAGCTCATTCTTGAGATGAATCTTCCTTGCCTTGGTTGATGAAGAGTATAATCTCTCCAAGGTTTCCCAAACCTTCTTGGATGTGTCCAAGTCTTGTATATGCCCTATCATGCTATTGCTTATGTGTTGGGATAGAATGAATATGAATCTCCTATCCCTTCCTATCCATTCATTAAGTGTTGTGGTGGATCATGTAAATGAGGCATTTACTCCGTGTTGTTCACTAATCCCCACAATCCTTTTCCCATAAGAAAGTTGCTAACTCTAAATTTCCATGGTTGATAATTGCCTTTCTCTGACTTCTCTATTTCTGCATTATACTCAGCCATACTAAGCTCTAAGATGCTCCTATATCTTCTCCTCAAGTGTTTGTATGCTTTAGAAGGTTTGGATATTACCTTTCAATAGCTTTTCCCTTGCAAACCTTTGACTAGTTCAGATCTCAATCGACGTAGCCCCCGTTCGATGTCTTCTTGCTTTCATAAGGCCTCCTTGTGCTTCCACCTGTTGTCTTGATACCTTCAAGTCTTCAATATGCTGCCCACTGATGTCTCCAAACCTCCAAAATGGCTCTGATACCCCAATGCAAAAATGGAAGATGGCTACCCTCCCACTAGGTCCACAAGCAGTGATATATGCTGAGTGTTCTGGACTTTTCTCTACATCAGTACAGAAAATTAAAATCCACTTTTGCAAAATTATAATAGACTATAAGATCTACACAATAATCTTTAGATCATCCCAAATGAACTATTCTAGGTCGGAGAATCACCCTCTGCAAAACAGGCTGCCTATTTGCAACACTCTCTACGTATGTGCAGAGATACACATTCACAAAGTTGGCAATTTCTCACAACTCACTCAGCAAAATAACTTGTAACTTTGCCAATATTCGGGGGACTATATGAAAGACCAAATGAAGCTTGATATCAATGAAAATGCGTACAATGTGAAAGCAAACAGTCCTCTACAATCTAGTACAATCAGATTTGGAAAAGTGTAACTACATCTCTAGATAGAGAGAAGCAAAATCATGAGAAACTAAGGTAATCAAGCAAGGGGGCTGCTTACTAGAGTTTATGACTTTACTAAACTAAGTGAGAAACTCATGGAATGCATACAAATCAAGAAAGAAAGGTGGGATGATGCTTATATAGAGTTTTACTTTTCCTACAATCTAGCTAACCACCCACCAATAAGTGTAGGTGAACTTTTTGGTGGCTGATTTGATGAGATCTGAATTTGATTGAGTTTGGTGGAGCTTCTAACTTTATTCCATGACTTTGGGTCCTCATTTTTTGTTGCTCCACTTGAAAAACTCATGGTTGAGCCCTTTTGCATGATTAAGACTTGATTTTCAACATACGATACAAGAATCGATGATGGTATGATACCAAACTTCTCGCGAGACATGATACTTGAGAAGTATCGGCGATACATGATACTAGTTGGTCACCATACTCAATTGAGCAATACATGATACCTAGGTATTGTAATACACAGGGAGTATAAGGTATTAGGGATACATGATACCTGTCAAATATAGTGACACAAAGGAATTGTGATATCGCAATACCAAAATGAAACTGGTCACAATACTTGGACTTTGTGAAGTCCAAATTTAATTATTTTTGTGAATATGTGCACTTTTTGCCCTCCTTGTCACCCCTATGTGCTTGTAGATGAAAATCGCTATGCAATCCCATGATACCACACCCATGATACTCGGTTTGTGTCGTCTCATAACCTATGAATTTACAATCCAATTTTTGAGTTTTGTATACTCAATTTCTCACCTCAAGGAGTAGTTCCACCAATTCTTGCAAGTAAATTCTTGCTACACTCTGTGTTATCCATGATACTCATTGTGCGATACAGGTCACCATGAGCTCTCCATGGTGATTGTGCAAAAACAAGTGAGCTCAATTTTGCTGATTCTTGGCTTAGCTTGTGGTTGGAACCAAAAACTCAAGGATTGAGGATGAATTTTTTATTTGTTTTGTGAAGTTTTTAAGCAAATAAGCTATCCCACTTCCTTACACTCCTTCTCTTCCTATTCCTAATTCTAACTCTTGCACAATCCTAAACCTAAAGACTTGTCACACACACAACAAGTGTATGAAGTAACAAGTGCAAGAAAATTTTGACTTTCCAGACACCTCAAATCACTTCTTCATGCTCAATACCTTCACACCATAGCTATAACCATCACATAGACACCTTGATCAGACTTCCCACCAGCAATGACACCAAAAATGTGTGTACCTAAGCTCACAATGTCTTAGGGACTTGTAACGAATGAGACCACCTCAATCATCAACAAGTGCATATAGTGATGGATTAATACATTCTTTAATTTATTAATCCGTGGACATAGACATATCACGTATATGAGGACATGCACTTTTGTAATGGAAAGTAGAGTGAATGTCCAGACAATGTATGTAAATAACGACCATCTACCTCACACAACACTCGCTTCACTGAAAAAGTGTATCGTGATGCTTGCTATAGTAGTAAGCACAAGTTAAGCAATATCTCTCAGTTCTCATACTCAAATATAGGCAATAGTACATTCATGTAGAAGATCTTGAGGAGGCACATCCAATCATAGTTTCCACCTAATCTAACAAATGCCCTTCTTGTTATGAGCAAAATACGGACTGGTGGGCGACACCAATTCTTGCTTCACAGGTGATCAAGCTTCACACACACTACAATGGTGAAAAAACTAGGGAAATGGGTAGACAAAACCTCTAGACACACATTCCATTCATCACACACATAGACAAGCTCATGGAGAAGAAGATACACAGGTGAGAAGGAGCAAATTCAAAATTTTCAACTTGTTCCTTAACAATGGCAAAAAGTCTCTTTACAAAGAGTCACAAATTGACTTATATACATGTGCCCTAAAAATGATCCTTTCACATAGGAGACCAGCACCTTTCCTATAAATCACTAAAGTCATACTATTGTACAAGGTTAATTTTACAATGTTCAGGAATCATGCATCTAGATACTCCTCTAGAGCATTCACATGGCTATTTGAAGTTTTACAACGATTTATTTTTAAAAGAAGAAAGGGGCTAAAACATGATTTTTTTTGGGGCCCACTTTCCTTCACTTCTTTCTCCTGCAACACACATCCTATTTTTCAACCACATCCTATATCTTTTAAGAAGACCATTCCTAAATACATTCTTTACTCAGAAGTGAAAAGAATATGTGCAAAATTATAAATGAAAGGAAATTTGCAAGCAGAGATGAAAGAAAATTCACCGAATGCACTTTTGTGTGCTATATAGTATTTGTGAGAGATCTATAATGAGAATGGAATTGGTTTGGTAGAAAAACATCATTAGGACTTGTTTTTCATACGTCAAAGCATTAGTGGAATTCTTTATTTTCTATCGAGGGATTCTTTAGTTAAAGGTGCTTGAGTGTTTTTATGAGAAGAGTAAAGAAGAAGGAGCAAGAAATGTTGTGCCAAAAGTCCCTTTGCCACATTTCCCAACAATGTTGAGATCATCTTAATGAACTTCAAGACATAGTCTGGATTTATCAGAGATTGGAGAGTGAAATACAACTCGACTCTATCATAAGATTTTTCAAATTCAATCTTAAGGAAGGGGACATCTTGAGTAGACTCTTATGTGAAAACCAAACCTTCCCAAACATCAATGATAGCCTTGAGGATGGACCTCCCCTTGATGGACCCTTTTTTATCCTCATTGATCGATTTTTGTAAGTGAGCAGCAATTTGATTAGCAATAACCTTAGCAAGGAGCCCAATCTCTAAAAGACCTAGGTTGTGTTCATTAAGATGGTCTCAACATTGCTGAGAAATGTGTCAGTGCTCATAAACATCAATGGCCAACTTTCTCAAGCTATTTGATTAAAATGTTCTATTATGCAAGGTTGCCCTTGGCCCCTCTTCTCTTTATGATCATTGTCGATGGTTTTACCTGCCTTCTTAAACATCATGCATGTTTAGATCATATTCAAGGCCTCTTTATTCCCCCTCAATCAAGACTAGATGATCATAAGACCCTTGGCTAATGACACAAATTCTTTTATGCATAATGATCTGAACAACATTGATACCTTTTGATGGTGCCTAAATACATTTTGTGAGCATCAAGTTTCAAAATAAACGACTCTAAAACCTCTTTCACAGGCGAGTATTAGGCATCCACCTCAAATGTTGATTGATCAAGGCTTCCTGATGATCCCCAAGGGACAATTCTTTCACGTGCTAGGTATTTCAATGGCATTCGACATTTCACTGATTCAACAATGGAACTCAGCTCTTTTTGGATTGATAGTAAGTGAACATACTAGAAAAGTATGTAAATCAACTTAGCAAGGCAAGCTATGGTGGTTAACATGTTCCTCCTTTCTTTGATTATTTACTTTCTCTCTTGTTGGAGACTACAGGACCAATAGATTGTCTCATCCATCCGCTGACCTCTAGCCTCGAGAGAAGACCTCGGAGGCCTCATATATGAAGGTGTGAAATACTCATTCAATGCTAGAAGGCACCCACAAATTTGTGTCGAAGCTAATATAAACAAAGATCTCCCCTTTAAAATTTCCAAAGACACTAGAAAAGAGAAAACCATTGAGCAGGAGATTTTTTACAAGAACTTGCCAAATGCTTGCTTTCATTGTGGAATGGAGGGCCATAGAATTCAAGAATGTCCCCTAAGGTAGAAATCAAGTAAGAAAAATCGAGAGAAAGATATGCTATAGGGATTAAAGTGGTTGTTGGGGCCTAGAACCTATCAGTCATCCATGGAAGGTTGAGAAGGGGACAACACAAATACTGGAAATGAATTGTCATGGCTTCATGGAAGTAAGACAAAAGAGGAGAAGAAGCGCTAAAGGTATTATTGAGAAGAGCCCCTCTCACAAGGCTCAAGAAACAAACTTCTTTTGCAAGTTGGAAAACGAGTTCAATGACTCGATTACCTAGGAGGAATGAATCATGAAGACTATCATAGCGAGGGGGAATCCTGTGAAGATTTGTATCACAAGGAAAGCAACTAGGAAGGAAATGTCACTAGCAAAGAGGTTGCTTGACCTCATCGCGAGCAACGATGCTATCGAGGACAGTGAAAGCTTGATAATTGGGCCCACAATCCCAGAAAGGATAACAGACTTGTTTTTTAATAAGGCTTCTCATAAAGGAAACAACCGGACAAGATATTGTGGAAGAGCCCCCTTAAAGGAAAACTCCTATGTCATGATCCCTCTACCTTGAGGAAAAAAGTCGAGGGGAAAAACAAGAAAAAGAGGTAGAAGGCCCCTCTCTATAAATATCCCAACCTCCGATAAAGATTATCGTATCTCTCAATGTTAGAGGGCTATCAAACCCCTCAATGTTAGAGGGCTAGTGGATCCACAATAAAAGCATAAACCCTGAACTTCATCCGTCTTCAAGAGATCAAAATCTATGGGGAGGAACTAAAAAGAGACTTAAGAGTATTTCCTCGTCCCATGTTTGGCTCTCCACCACACACCCCAAGGGAAATGGTGGTGTGGCTATTGACATTAGTATAAGATGGCACACTAGAATTATGGATTCCCTTACTAACCAAAACCATCGGTGGGGTGTTTCTTCTTTTGGGGGTCCTCTCCAATTTTCCATCATCTAGACCCCTCTATCAGATCAAGGATATTGTTGGTTTCTCTTGGTCAAACCTCTAAGATGGTGTTGACTTGCAGAAAGCAGGACTTGATAGGAGCTACATCTCGTAGAATATCATCAATAAATGGGGCCCCCTTCCCTCTCCCAAAGTGTGGACCTGATCATCTCTTTTCATTACCTGATTTTGTTTACCTTCAAGATGATGCTCAGTCTTAAGAAAGCCCCTTGGTTCCACCCTAATCTGACTGCTTTCTTTCTCCCTTTGGTCTAGCACGCGATTATCAAGGCTTGAAGCAGGGCCTTTGCCTCCTTGTCACTAGCCAAGGGTTGGAGGAGGGCGGTCGTGCAGACTCATTACATCTTGGCCTAGGCTCATAAGAATCTTCAAGCTATTTGTCATGCTAGAAGGGAAAATCTTTATCGAAAGCTATGGCATTTGGAGGTAGAAGTTAACAAAGACCACCTGCAATACCAAACTGGACTCGAAAAAATTAGAAGCATGATGACATATGAAGAAGAAATTCAAAGACCTAATCTACGAATATACTTTAAAGATTGATGGGTAGGTAGGGCGGTCAAACCTACTAAAGGGATGTGCAATCTTCTCAACTTAGAAGCAATCTAAGGAAGCGATTCCGTTCATGATGGATGTCGATGGGGTTGAACGAAAAATGGATGATGAAAATAGTACACTAATTTTGAACCACTTTAGCTAGCTCTTGGGGGTTTCCACGCTTCTTTCTCCTCATAGACACGACTCGATGGCTGCCATCTCGCATGCTAGAGCCAAAAAAATTCTGCAAAACCTGAAAGCTCTTTGCAAAGATTCCATCTTAGATGTCGAGATTCTTGAGGTAATTGATTCCCTTCCTAATGGCAAGAGCCCCCGGTTGGATGGTCCTAGCAATGAGTTCTTCAAGACCTTCAAGCATGTGGTGGCCACTCCTTTACATTTGGTATGGCAAGAGGCTATTTCCTTTGGTGCACTTCCCAATTGTCTCAGTGAGAGCATCATCAAGCTAAAAATAGAATTGAAGATTGGTGACCAATTATGATGCTACAAACTAGTTACAAGATGATGGCAAAGGTGATTGTGCACTCTATTAGTTGTCACCTTCAAGTTTGGATGAGTGAGGATAAAAAAGGTTAATTAAAGGGAGGCCCAACCTCAAGGCTATCATTGATGTTTCAAAAGGTGTGGTTTTTGCTAAGGAATCAGTGCAAGATGTCCTCTTCCTCAAGATTGACTTCAACAAAGCTTACGACAGACTCCAATGGGGCTTCATTCTCTAATTTTTGAAAGACATGGGGTTTGGCAAAAAATTCATTAAGATGATCTCTACTCTTCGAGGAAAGGCAACAACTCAAATAAAGATCAATGGTCAAATCTCTCAAGTAATTAGATTAAAACATTCTATCATACAAGGGTGCCTGTTGGCCCCTCTTCTCTTTGCTATTGTGGTTGATGGTCTCAGCTACCTTGTTAACCATCAAGCTCACATAGGTCATATTCAGGGCCTCAATCTACCTCTCAATCAAGATCAGATGATCCTGCGGCTTTTTGTTGATGATACTAATGTCTTTGTGCATAATGAAATGCTAAGCATTGACACCTTTTGGGGTCCTCTAGATACTTTTTGTGAGGCATCGGGATCCAAAATAAATAATTCTAAAATTGCTTTGAAGATATTCATTGGACATCCACCTCAATTTTCTTATTGACCATGGTTGTAAGTTGATCCCTAGTGGTCAAGTCTTTTGCTTCTTAGGTATTCTGATGGGATTCAATGTTTTGATAGGGTAGCAATGGAACGGGGCTCTCTCTAAGATAATGAGCAAGCTTATGTACTGGAAATGTATACGGATTAATTTGGTTGCATGTGCTATGGTGATTAACACATTCCTTCTCTCTTCAATGCTTTACTTCTCTATTTTTGGAGACCAAAAGACCAAGAGCTCTTCAAACGGGAGAGAATTTGCGGGAGCTTCCTCTAGATGGGTGACCCTAAGAGAAGGGATGTCCCCAAAATTAAATAAACTACTTGCATTAGCCAAAAGGATCAAGTTGGTTTGGGCATTCTAGACATCGAAGGAATGGGCAATAAGTTAGTGACGAAATGGTTAATTAAAGCCTGGAGCAATAGTAATGCCTCTTGGGCCAAGCTTATGTCTAGAAACAAGAGTGCTCTTAAGCGTATGGGTCTCTCGAGATGGAAGGGTCTCGAACTTCTCACGATTTTTTTCTCCCCATTTTCGATGACTCCCAAAGGCTCAAGTGTGGTTTGTTCTCTATGGAAGAGATGGAAAAAGCTTAAACAATTTATCAGAATCAATGAAGATTGGAAATGGGTGGCTAGTATTAGATAGAATGATTTGATCTGGTTCCCTATCAAGGGCATTTAAAGTGTGGAGTCTTGGAACCTCAAAACGCTAGGAAGCTTTGGAACAAAGGCTTCCATTCATGGAAACATCTCTAGAGCTAAGAAACTTGTCAGTGGATTAGATTCGATGACATTGATTTGGCCAAAAGAGTGGACTATGAAGAATGGCATCTTTTGTAGAACAAATTCAATGTTTGGAAATGCTCGAGGATTCACCTCTTCATAGTTCAAGACTCTTCTCACCTTAAGGGTGTGAGATGGCATAATGGCAATAGCCTTGAGAAAATTTTGAGATTGAAGAAGGATGTGGAATTTCATGTCGCACTCAATAGGAAGTGGTGTCTAGATTCATTAGGCTGGAAGTGGGACTTTAAGTTCCAATCCCTTTGGAACTCCCTCATCGATATGAAAAAGTCTATGCTTATTTGGCAAATCCTGCACTATGGAATCTGGATCAATGTAAAAGCTAACAAAATGTGTGATGTCCACGAGTGGTGTAAATGATGCCTTCATGGCATGGAGGACTTGGGACACCTCTTCTTTTTGTACCCAAAATCAATGTCAATCTAGGAAGCCCTTGAGACAATCATGTTGTTGCATGGAAATATCAACTAGAAGAAAGCTTTGCTGGGTAAAGCAATCCATTGTTCCTCAACATTGTGGAATACTATAAGGGGGGAGACTCTATGGAAAATATGGAAAGAGAGGTGTGCAGCCAACTTTGAAGCCCTCCTAAAGAATGGTCGTTCGAAAAACCTCTTTTCCTTTTAGGCAAAAGGATTTCCAATTGTAAGAAGGCCCTGCCCTTTAGACATCATAGAGTCTTCTTCCTAGAGAGCAACAAGATAAAAACCAACTAGGCCCCACATGAGGGGGACAAGAGGTTTATCAACCTTCTTTGTAAAATTCTCTAGTAATCTTTAAGTAGCCCTTGCTTTGTGGGATATGGGGGGGTCCCATGGGTGTTAGGCTCGTTTACTTGTATAGCTATAATTTCTATTAATCAAAGTTTGGAAGAGTAGGCTCTATCGAAGTTCCTTTAAAAAAAAGAACAAGGTGGTTTGGGCATTCTTGACATTGAAGGAATGTTAAATGAACTGGTGGCCAAGTGGTTAATTAAAGCATGGAGCAATAGAGATGCCTCTTGGGCCAAACTGATTTTAACAAACAAGATTGTTGTCAGGCTCATGGGCCTTCCTAAGTGGAGGGGTTTTGATCTCCTCATTCTTTTATTCTCGCCCTATCAGGTGACCCTAAGAGGCTCTAGCTTAGTTTGCTCCCTAGGGAAGAGTTGGAACAAGGTGAAATAGTTTGTCAAGATTAATGAAGATTGGAAATTGGGTTACCAAAATTAGACTAAATGATTTGATCAGGTCCCCTATCAATGGCATCAAATGTTTTGAACCTTGGAACCTCCAAAAAGATAAGAATCTTTGGAATAAAGGTTTTGGCTTGTGGAAACACCTCTCGAAACAAGAAACATGCTAATGGATTAGATTTGAGGACATTGACTTGGCTAGGAGAGTGGAGTATGAAGAATGGTGCCTTTTATAGACCAAATTTATTGCTTGGGAGTGCTCGAGGACTTGCCTCCTTATTGGGCATGACTTGCCTCACCTTGAGGGTCTTAAATAGAATAATGGCAACAATCTCAATAAAATTCCAAGATTCAATAAGAATGTGGACCTTCATGTCACGCTAAATAGGGAATGGTGTCTAGATTGGCCAAGTTTTAGATGGGATCTTAAATTGTAATCCCTTTGGTATCCCCTCATCAAGGTTAAAAAATCAGTTCATATGTGGAAAAGCCTCCACGAGGGAGTTTGGACCAACGTTAAAGCTAACAGAATTTGTGGAGCCCCTCCATGGTTTAAACAATGCCTTCATGGTAATGAGGACTTGGGGCACATCTTCTTTTCTTGTCCAAAGTCAATGTCCATCTGGCATGCCCTTAGGAAAATCATATTTTTGCATGGAGAAATAAACTAGAAGCAAGCCCTATTGGGAGAAACAATTGGTTGTTCCTCAGCACTGTGGAATGTTATAAGAGGAGAGACCCTTTTGAAGATCTAAAAAGGGAGGTGTGCCATCAACTTTGGTGGCCCTCCTATACAATAGTTGTTAAAAAAATCTCTTTTCTTTTTAGGCAAAATAATTTCCAATTGTAAGAAGCCCCCACCTTTTAGACATCACAATGTTTTTCCTCGATAACAACAAGATTAAAAGCAAGTGGGCCTCCGATGAGGGGGACGAAAGGGTTATCAATCATCTTTGTAGTGTTCTATAGCAAGTTTAAGCAACCCTTCCTTTGTTCGATTCGGGGGATCCCATGGGTGCTATACCATTCACTTGTAAAGTTGTTATTTTTATTACTTAAAGTTTGGGAGAGTAAGCTATTGTAAAACTTTTTTCGATAAAAAAATATTTCCTTCCATGCTTCGGTCAAACTTCCTCTTTAAAAAGAATCTTTCTCGGCCTTTTTGTATTCACATAAAGCGACTCATTATATAATAATATGTATTGTTCCTCTGTTACATGTGAATGACAGGTAGCGGAATTGCATATCTTTTACAAAGTCCAGGTGAAACTTATATGTTTTTAATATGTTCAAGTGCACTTGTGTGAAACCACCCTTAGTTTGTCTTATCTCTCCTCTCGTTCAGAGTTATTGTGAAACTGGACTGGGACAGAGAAAGGGAGAGAGAGATGTCGTTCGATATTGTCAGCTTTCTACAGCGCCGCCCGTGAGACATTAACAACGTCGCGACTCGCGACTCGCGAGCTGTACTACAGTCATAACGCAGATCTGTTGGTTGTGTGTGTAAGAGAGAGAGAGGGTTGAAGGATTGTGTTGTTTGATATGGCCATCTCGTACAACTATTCGTCTTCCCTCAGCGCCTCCCGTGAACCATTATTAATGTCATAACTTATAATGCAGCCATAGCGCAGTGAGTGAGAGAGAGAAAGAGATGTGCTATTGTTCTATATGGCCATCGTGCACAGCCGGATCGTCCTCCTCTAACACCCTTCGTGATATATTATTATGATACATTATTAGTGTCACGAGTTGCACTACAGCTATAGCGCACAGCAAGTTGCAACTCGTTGAGAGAGAGAGAAGTGATCGATGATTCTACTGTTCGATACGGTCAGGTCATCCTCTTTACTTAAACGTCAGTAGTAATTTGTACAACACACATAGCGCATGTATGGTTGGCTGCGACATCGTCCTCGCTAACTTTCTACTGCCAATGATGGAGGCACATAACTAGATGGTCTCCATAACTTTGCCATCCGTGTACAACAGTCGACGTGTATTTTGCTCAGTTAAAAGAGTCAAAAGCGAGAGGCATAAAGAGAGATTCCGTTTGTTTGCCGAACAGACTCACAGAAACAAGTCAACGCGACAGTTGTACGTGAAGTGTCGAAACAGAGCTACAACTTTTTTTTTTTAATAAAAGGAAGTTCGGCTTTAGTCTATTCTCCCGGACTTTAATTAAGAAGAGTTACAAGTGAATGGGACTACTTCCCATGGGAACCCCCCAAGTCTCACAATGCAGGGGAGGAGTATGTGAAGCTAGAGGGCATTACAAATGAGGTGGATAAATCTATCATCACCCTCATGTGGGACCCATTTGGGTTTCAACTTGTTGTTTTCAAGGAGATAAATACAGTGGTGTCTAAACGGTGGAGATCTCTTATCTCTGGAGATTCTTTTACCTAGAAGAAACAAGGATTTCTCGATCGACCATTCCTTATGAGTTTGGCCAAAGTTGATAGCACATTGCTCCCTCCAAATCTTCCAAAGGGTCTCACCCCTGATGGCATTCCACAGCCTCGATGAGCAGCCGGCCGCCTCACCCAACAGCACCTGTTGCCAATTGATTTGGTGTGTGAGTCTCAATATCCGGGTCACGTGACGCCAGATAACACGGGACTTGGGCAATCAAAGAACAGGTGAGCTAAGTCTTCGATGCACGATGGCAACGCTTGCACCATGGCGGCACACCACTAATTTTGTTAGCCCTTGCATTAGACCAAATACCTTTGTGCAAGATCTGCCACATGAGAACTGACTTCTTGATCTCAATCAGGGGGTGCCAAATAGACATCGGCTTTAGTTCCCATCGAAGTTTGGTCCAAGAAAGGCACCATCTCTTGTTAAGAATGTGATGAACATCTAAATTCTCTTTGAAGCTAGGGATTCTGGATAGTTTCTTTCCATTGCTCCATTTGAGGTCCTCCAGGCAAGGAAGATCCTGACCGCAGAGAAGGCGGGTAGTTGAACGGTCCCATGCTAAACACCTGCCTTGAAGAAGAGTCCATTCCTCTAGGGTAACTCTAAGTCTCGGGTCCAAGTCTTCGAACCTAATCCACTGGCTGTTCTCTTGTTTCCAAAGTTGTTTCCACTGTTTGAACCCCTTGTTCCACATTAGGAAAAAAGGTGAACTCTGCATGGGCCTTGTACGGATCCCTAATTTTTAGGGATTAAGGAGCTTCAAATATGAGTAAAATAATGCACATCAAACCACTAGTGGTATTGGGAGTAAAATATTATTTCTTGAACCATCAATTTTGAAGTCAAAAAACGTCTGCATCCGTGACCTTTGGATGGCTTAAATCGACGGTGTACTTCAAATACTTGAAAAGTAACAGAGAGAGAGTATGTCAGATTTTGTGGGGAGTGGGGACAAGATCTTTTGTAGGCTCTGCAAACTTTCTGGCCATTAGATCTAAATGAATCCAACGCGTGAGCGCGAATGGGGCTGAGACAAAAATCGGAGCAGGCGTGGATCGTTGGATTGAGTGATATAGCCGACGGAGATCGTGAGAGGGCGCCAATCTGAAGTGATGGATGAATCTCAACCATGGGATCTTGCCCAATCCAAAGGCCACAAATTAAGGCGCAGTTTCTCCATCTAATTCAAATATGAACGTTCGATTTGAGGGAAGATCCGACGGCCGATAAGCATTCGCGCAGTTTGCCATCATTACTATGATCGAAGCCGCTTGTTCTCACTCCCATCCAAGGGTTCAAGATGAAAGTTACCTTGACTTTGTCCATTTAGCCATAGCCGTTGGATCTTTCAAGCAATCCAAAGGCTCTAAATGATTTTCAAGTTTTTCTAAACCATTCTCAAAAGAAACCCACGAATTTTAAGTGGTTTTCTCATGTTTGACCACACAAAAACAAGGGAAGGCCATGCCTAGCCTATGTGATCTAGGCACTAGACTGTGGCCACCACCCTCTTCTCATTGGTCCATCCTTAATCACTTGTGAAGCTAAAAGGCCCATGCAGAGTTCACCTTTTTTCCTAATGATAACTGCTTTGCAGTTTGGAGGTTCCAAGACTCCACACCCCTAATGCCACTGATCTGGAACCATATAGAGTCATTTTGTCTTATCCCAGCCGCCCACTTCCACTCCTCACTAATTCTAATGAATTCTTTGGCCTTGTTCCAACTCTTCCATAAAGAACACACGAGGCTAGAGCCTTTAGGGGACACCGGGTGGGGGAAGAACAAAAGCGTGAGAATCCCTATGTCCTTCCAACCAGGATGGCCAACTAAGGTAAGGTCTTCCATGTTTCTGAAGATCAATTTAGCCCAAGACGACTCACTATTGCTCCAAGCCTTGATAAGCCACTTTGCCGCTAGCTTGTCAGCCAACCCAGTGATATCCAAGATTCCCAAGCCCCCCGAGTCTTTCGGGCTAATGCAAGTTTCCCATTTGATTTTGGGAATCCCCCTCCTGTTGGGATCCCCAGTCCAAAGGAAGTTTTTGCAGATTCTTTCCACTTTGGCGAAGTCTTTCTCCTTAGGTCTCGAACACGAGATAAAGTAAATAGTTGTCGAAAGCATAAATGTGTTAACAACCATAGCACGCCCTGCCAAGTTGACTTGCATACCTTTCCAATGATTTAGTTTGCTATCCAGCTTGGATAGCACCCAGTTCCATCGTTGGTCCATTGAGATGCCGAATCCCATCGGAATGCCAAGGAGGCGAAAGACTTGACCTCTAGGGATAACTTAACACCCTTGATTTAACAACAATTGGGGTGTAGGACCACTGATTGCTCTAAAAGCAGTTTTAGCATGGTTGATTTTCGACCCTGACACCACACAAAAGGTGTCGAGGCACCACCAAAACACCTCAATGTTGTTTATATCGTAGTGCACAAAGGCATTCATGTCATCGGCAAAGAGTCTCACAATCATTTGGCCGTGATTTAGAGGTAGGGAAAGACCTTTAAGATTGCCAACATCCATGTGATGCTTTAATAGGCGACTGAGTCCATTCGAGGCGATAGCGAAGAGTAATGAAGCTAGAGGGCAGCCTTGCCTGATTGATCTTTTTAAACGAATGGGCTCAGATAGCTTACCGTTGATGTTTATTCTAGTTGAAGCGTTTCCACGAAGAGTGGAAACCATCTTCGTGAACTTATGGCTGCATCCAAGGTCTTTAAATGATTGAAGAATAAAGTCCCATTCCAAACTGTCTACGCTTTGTCAAAGTCAATCTTAATGAATACCAGATCTTGTGCAGACTCCTCAGCAAACGCAAGGCCTTCCTAAATGTCGATAATTGCTTCAAGTATAGATCTACCTTTGATAAAACCTTTCTGGTCCTCACAAAGCCATGACTTTAAATGACAAGATATTCTGTTGGCGATAACTTTTGCAATTATCATGTATCCTGTTTGGAGCATGGTAATCGGTCACTAGTTTTCAATTTTGTTCTTATCTCCCCTTTTGTGGATTAACTTGATGATGCCATTATTAAGACACTCAGGGAGGGCACCAAAGGAGAGAGCCTCTTGCCACACCAGACGCAGTGGGGTGACCACTGCATGTTTGAAGGACTTGAAAAACTCATTGGTGAGACCATCAGGACCCGGACTTTTCCCGTTGGGAAGAGCATCAATAACCTCGATAATTTCATTCTCAGAAATATTAGCATCCAGCAGAGAAATCATGTTCTGTGGGATTCTAGATTGAGAAACCCTTGAGATGGTTTCCATGGAGTCACGCCTGTGCGGGGAAGGGGGAGCTGAGACCCCGAGAAGATGGGTAAAGTGTTCGACGATGATAGATCTATTCTCAACTTCCGTGCTACATTCGATTCCATTGTTATCGACCAATAAGGGGATGGATTCCCTAGCTTGTTTCCTTTTGAGGATGTTACACATCTCTTTCAATGGTTTGTCGGCCTTCCCCGCCCACCAATCTTTGAAGAATATTTCAAGATTTTTCCTTTGAACCTCCTCTTCTAATCTTAGTCTTCCAATGATTTTCAAAAGACCTTGTTGGCATTGTAGGTTACCTTTGTTCACCTCTTCTTCAAGCTGTGAGAGCCTCCGGTACACCATTTCTCTTCTTTTTTTCCAGATATCTCTTATAGCCTTTTGAGTCCTGATCAGAATTTTTTGAGTCCTTTCCACCGCGCTTCTCCAACACTTAGCCGGTTCATTACAGTAGGCAAAGGCTTCCACCCACACTACGGAAATTTCTTGGTGGACAAAGGGGAGGGAAAACGATATCTGACAAGCATGAAACCAAGGGGCTTTCTGGAGCATGGGAGTCGGTTTCAAAGACAGAGTAATCGGATAGTGGCCCGAGATAGTCAGGTCCATGTGTTGGGAAATCGAAGGAATACCCCACTGGAGGATGGTGTTTTGATCGATGTAACATCTATCGAGTCTTGCTTTCCTCAAAGAGTCCCCCAATTAGAGATTTGATCAGGAGAACCCCTTCATGTCTTTCACCTCGACGAGGTCGAGATGGAGATTGATTTTATCCCATGTCTCTTTCTTCTGGCCGTCAATAATTTTTCCCTTGTTATTCCATCGGTCCTCAAGAAACTCAACCATGTTGAAGTCCCCACAAATCAAAACATTATGTGAGAGGGAGTCGAGAGAAGCCCAAGTATCAATTCTATCCGCTTCTGCATTAGGAGCATAAATTGAGATCACAGTGAATTGAAAAGGGAACCCAATAGAGGCAGCAATCCAACGATGATTCTGACCTTCAAAAGTCGAGGTCACACTGCCAGACAAGGAGTGACTAATACCGATTGCAGCACCCTCCGCCCCCCTAGGGTGAGAAGTGGAGAACCAAAGGTGGTTTGGAGAAATGCATTTAAGCCGTTTCTGGAGATCCTCTCCATCGATTTTAACCTCTTGTAAGCAGATAAAGTTAGGGTTGAGGCACTTGTCTTTGAACCATTGGCTGAGAATCCCCGCTCTTGACGAGTCTAACAAACCCCTGACGTTTAGTGATGTGAATTTCATTGTTGATGGTTGCCCTCTTTGAGGGGGGGGACCCGATCTTTTTTCTTCTTGTGATCGTCTTTTTTCCTCCCAGCTTCTTGACTTAGGATCCTACTCTTGAGGGGGCTCTTCCATGGCATGCCGGATGGTTGTTTTCCTTTGAGCTTTGACTTTTGTTGCGGTAATCTTGGAATGCCTACCGAAAGGGTAGGACCAAGGAAGGAGCTTTCACTATCTGGGTTGTCTTCATTGCTAGTAGTGAAGCCTTCCTCTTTACTCATGGTGTAATCTTCTTGGTTGTCTTCTTTTCTGGTAGAGCACCCATGCGTATTATCAGTGGGGTCTTCTTCATAATGGTTGTCCCCTGGGAAGTCGACCTCATTAATCTCCTTTTCTAGGTTACAGTACATGTTATTCGAAGGAGCAATTGTTGTAGTATTGCTTGCTGTTGATCTTCGAAGGCTAGCTTTCCTCCTGCGTCTTACTTCAGTGAATCCTTCTAAATCCGTCTCAGCAACGCGAGTTCCCTCTTCTTCCTCCATCGGAGGGGGCTGATCTCGAGTGTCAACTTGAGGGAAAGGATCCAGGGTCCCATCTGGTTTACGCTTGTTTTTATTGGTACTTTTCTTCAAGGGGCAATCTTTGATCCTATGACCTTGATGCCCGCAACGGAAGCATGCGTTTGGAAAATTCTTGTAAGTAACCTCCTGTGTCCAAGTCTTACCATCTCCACAGTTTATGGAGATTTTTGAGAAAAGGACCTGATTCAGGTTTGTTACAATGTAGATCTGTGGGTGCAATCTTGTATTGAAAGAATGTTGAGCACCATCGTAGATTAACCCCCCTACATCCCCTCTTGAGGCCATCAGGCGACCGATCGGTGAAACAATTTCTTGAAGAAATCCATACAGAAAGTATGGCAGATTGGGAAGCTCCACCCAAAGCGGGTAACGAAGCGGCTTTGATCTGTTCAGAACAAAGTCTAGGGTCCACTTAGATAGGCAAAGGGTGGACCAGCCCACTTGCGAGGAGCCGGCCTTCAGGGCTTGGAAGGCCATCTCTTCATTCTCAAACACTAGAAGCACGTGATTCGCCTGTAGGAATTGACAATTGCACACAATTAGCCGCGCGGGAACCACTCCTTGCGAAGCTAAGCTCTCACACTTTCAAGAGGGGGCCGAGGGCCAAAAACTTGACCGATCAGACACGTTTTCATCAGTTCTTCTTGCTTTGCCACCACAGATTCTTTACACAAAGATACCACCAGAGGGTCGACGTCCGATGAGACAGAATCCACCCCGAGGGGGCACTAGAGCTCTGGTGGGGCCACGTTGCTCAAGCCTAGCGAGGGAATAAAAGTCGACATTAGAGAGAAAGAGAAGACCACGAGCAAGCAAAGGGCTAAGTCTACTCTTTAAGATTAAAATCGGAGCAAAAGATCCTTCATTCTAAAAAAAGGAGATCGACAGATTTATTCCCTCCATTGTTCTTAAAAGCGCCTTATAATTCACCCCTACTCGAGGCTGCTTCAACACTTGCCATTTAATAACTTATCCTCGGGACCCTTATAAAATCTCACCTGATCCTTGACGTTATGACAGATTGGAATGGGACTTTATTCTTCAATCATTGAAAGACCTTGGATGTAGCCAAAAGTTCACGAAGATGGTTTCCACTCTTCTTGGAAATGCTTCAACTAGAATAAATATCAACGGTAAGCTCTCTGAGCCCATTCGTTTAAAAAGATCAATTAGGCAAGGCTGCCCTCTAGCTCCATTACTATTCGCTATCGCCTTGAATGGACTCAATTGCCTATTAAAGCATCACATGGACGCTGGCAATCTCAAGGGTCTTTCCCTACCTCTAAATCATGGCCAAATGATTGCGAGACTTTTTGCTGATGACATGAATGCCTTTGTGCATAACGATATAAACAGCATTGAGGTGTTTTGGTGGTGCCTCGACACCTTTTGTGTGGCGTCAGGTTCAAAAATCAACCATGCTAAAACTGCTTTTAGAGCAATCAACGGACCTACTCCCCAATCGTTGGTGGATCAGGGGTGTCAAGTTATCCCTAGCGGTCAAGTCTTCCGTCTCCTTGGCATTCCAATGGGTTTCGACATCTTAATGGACCAACGCTGGAACTGGGTGCTATCCAAGCTTGATAGCAAGCTGAATCATTGGAAAGGTATGCAAGTCAACTTTGCAGGGCGTGCTATGGTTGTTAACACTTTTATGCTGTCTACAATTATTTACTTTATCTCGTGTTGGAGACCTAAGGAGAAAGACTTGGCCAAAGTGGAAAGAATCTGCAGAAACTTCCTTTGGATTGGGGACCCCAACAGGAGGGGGATTCCCAAAATCAAATGGGAAACTTGCACTAGCCCTAAAGACTCAGGGGGCTTGGGAATTTTGGATATTGTTGGGTTGGCTGACAAGCTGGCGGCAAAGTGGCTTATCAAGGCTTGGAGCAATAGGGAGTCCTCTTGGGCTAAACTGATCTTCAGAAGCACGGAAGACCTTAGCTTAGTTGGTCATCCTTATTGGAAGGACATAGGGATTCTCACGCTTTTGTTCTCCCCCCACCCGGTGTCCCCTAAAGGCTCTAGCCTCGTGTGTTCCTTATGGAAGAATTGGAACAAGGCCAAACAGTTCATCAGAATCAGTGATGAGTGGAAGTGGGCGACTGGGATAAGACAAAATGACTCTATTGGATTCCCGATCTGCGGCATTAGGGGGGTGGAGTCTTGGAACCTCCAAACTGCAAAGCGGTTATGGAACAAGGGATTCAAACAGTGGAAACAACTTTGGAAACAAGAGACCAGCCAGTGGATTAGGTTCAAAGATTTGGATCTGAGACTTAGAGTTACCTTTGAGGAATGGACTCTTCTTCAAAGCAGGTGTTTAGCATGGGACCGCTCAACTACCCACCTTCTCTGCGGTTAGGATCTTCCTTGCCTGGAGGGCCTCAAATGGAGCAATGGTAAGAATCTATCCACAACCCCCAACTTCAAAGAGGATTTAGATGTTCACCACACTCTTAACAAGAGATGGTGCCTTTCTTGGACCAAACTTCGGTGGGATCTAAAATTCATGTCTATTTGGCATCCCCTAATTGAGGTCAAAAAGTTCGTTCTCATGTGGCAAATCTTGCATAAAGGTATCAGGTCCAATGCAAGGGCTAACAAAATCTGTGGTGTGCCGCCATGGTGCAAGCGTTGCCATCAGTGCATCGAAGATTTAGCTCACTTGTTCTTCGACTGCCCCAAGTCTAGTGTTGTTTGGCATCACGTGACCCGAGTATTGAGACTCACGAACCAAATCAACTGGCAACAAGTGATGTTGGGTGAGGCGGTCGGCTGCTCCTCGAGGCTGTGGAATGCCATCAGAGGTGAGACTCTGTGGAAGATTTGGAGGGAGCGATGTGCTGTCAATTTTGGCCAAACTCCTAAGGAATGGTCGATCGAGAAATCCTTGTTTCTCCTAGGTAAAAGAATCTCCCGAGATAAGAGATCTCCACCGTTTAGACATCACTGTATTTATCTCCTCGAAAACAAGTTGAAATCCAAATGGGTCCCACATGAGGGTGATGATAAATTTATCCGCCTCATTTGTAATGCCCTCTAGCTTGCAATACTCCTCCCCTGCATTGTGGGATTTGGGCGGTCCCATAGGCACTAGTCCCATTCACTTGTAACTTTTTCTCTTTATTTTAATTAAAGTCCGGGAGATTAGGCTAAGGCCGAACTTCCTTTTCTCATTAAAGAAGAATTTCTCCTTCTCCAGACCTTTTGAATTCCATTTTTCGTTTTTAAGTTTTATATATTAAAGCTTTAATCGAAGCAACCAAGCCAAAGCAGAGAAAAAAGGAAACGGCAGTTCCGAGAAGCGCTAAAAAAAGGGGAAGACCGCCGCCAAAGGCGGGACGAGAAGCACTGCGAAAAATATGTTGGCCGCCATCCGCGCGATAGATGGCTCTTGCCGGCGATAGACAGGCGTCACCCCGATAGACGGCCCGGCCTCCCCGCGACACACTGCTCCCAGTCTTCCCGGCGACACACTGGCGCCCGCGACACTGTCTTCCCGGCGACACACGGACTCCCCGCGACACACGGACTTCCCCGCGACACACCGCGCAACAGGAACGGAGATGCAGAGGAGTAAAGCGACGCACACTCCCTGCGAGGAGGAGCTGCCTCCCTGGAGCCGGAGCTGAGGAGACCACTGCAAGAGGAGATGCTGAACTGAGGAGATCGCTGCGACCCAGCAGATTGGTTTATTGCTGGAAGTCCTCAAACACCCAATAGTGCGGCAACTTCGGTGAATCGATGGCGCAGTTTCAGTGAAGCGATGGAGCAGCGTCAACATTCCTTGAGATTCCGCCATTTCTCCTCTTACTGTTGTCTTCTTCCATGGATCGAAGTTGCCCACCTGCTGCTGATGTTCAACTCATTTTGTGAACCTTGATTGAGTGAGCAACGTCTTGAGAGTAACGCAGCATTCGATATTAACAAGGCCGAACCATTGCCAGAGTGTCCCTACGCCAATGTCCGATGGCATTCAGCGTCTGCCATGTACGGGTGCATGCCCGACTCTGAACTACGATACATGTACGTCGTTGCCAGCCAGGCGTCGTAGCATTCTTTTTCTTCCAATCACATCATTCACGTTACACGTAGCTTACGTTCCTTCAATATCGAGTTCTGGAAATTTTCCCATAGAGCTACAACTTACGTTACACGTAACTTACGTTCCTTCAATATCTAGTTCTGGAAACTTTCCCATGGAATTAATATCGAAAATATGTGCAACTAGAGTAGACATTACTACAGAGCTCAAAAAGTTAAATTCCTCATCAAATTTGTCACCAAATGGGATGCATATGCCTTCTGTTACATAAAGTCTTCAGGAAACCAAGTCCCAGACTTAAGTACAATGGATTCAGTTTTTTGCAATGAAAGTAATTTTCATTTATGATAGAAGATGGACAAGCCTAATAATAGTAATGTTTCTTAGATTATTCCCTTCTTCTTTCAAAGAGAGGACCATTACGAAAAATCTATATCTAGTACGAGCCCGTGTAGCATAGTGGCTGACGCCTTGAAGCTATGGCAAGAAGTCCTTAGTTCAAGTCTTGGCTGGACATGTCCATAAGATTCTCATGATGGGTGCCATTACCTTACAAGGTTGGGTGTGTGAGTGTGTATTTCCAATTCATTGTACCCTCAAAAAGAAAATCTCTATCCCAAAAAATTCCTAACCGTTCATTTCTTCAAAATCGACAAGAGACAAATAGTAAAGATGAAGTTCATCTCTTTGAAAAATAGGTAATAGCATAGATATGAGAATGCAAAATAGAGAACAAAAAATAATGGGCGTAAATGTGAAAGGAAAATACACAATAAAATATATTCCTATGGTTGAGAACATCAAAGCTTGCTTCTGAATAGCGATATAATCTATCGTCTTATAGAACTTTGGGATAAAAATTGTTGTGCATAAATAGAATTTCAATTGCGTTTAAAAAAAAAACAAAGAATATAATATGTTCTCTATTAAGGTATGACCAATGTCTTACAATAGTGTAATGGAGGCAGTTCATAATAGGTTATGTAGAGATATACAAAGTTCACCGCATGCCTTCATCTACACAAAGGTTGAAAAGATAGTTATTTTTATGTCCATGTCTGTATTTGTGGATATCTTTGGGATTTTTAATGTGCAGAAGGAGAATGCTAATTTGTTGGAACTATTGGAGATGGAACTATTGAAGATTGAGGATTGTGGAAGCACACAAACAACACAAGTAAGCAGAAGAAGCTTGAAGAAAAACACAACATTGAGTGTATTACCAAGTGAATCGTTATATATGTAGATAGAAGTGAACGGAAAAAACTCCTCAAAGGGGAAAGAATGTTATTGTAGTGCTTCGTGTATTCATACACCACTATCGAGATATATCACCAAAGCCCCCCTAAACATAATGTGGTGAATAAGGATCTTGCCCCTTGCTTGCCTCCTATGTT
Source organism: Ceratopteris richardii (assembly GCA_020310875.1). NCBI lineage: Eukaryota > Viridiplantae > Streptophyta > Polypodiopsida > Polypodiales > Pteridaceae > Ceratopteris > Ceratopteris richardii. The sequence goes on from CM035438.1 coordinate 2,878,166, forward strand.
ACCAATAAGGATTCACATGCCTTATGTTACATAAAGTCTTCAGTTTTTTTTCTCAATGAAATAAAATTCATTGATGATAAAAGATGGAGAAACCTAATAATAGTAATCTTTCTTACATTATTCCCTTCTTCTTTCAAAGAGAGGACCATTATAAGAAGTCTCTATCCCCAAAAACTCCTAACCGTTCATTTCTTCAAAATCAACAAGAGATATAATAAAGATGTTCATCTCTTTGAAAAACAGGTAATAGCATAAAGATGGGAATGCAAAATAGAGAACGAAAAATAATGGGCGTAAAGGGGAAACTAGGAAAATAATGGGCGTAAAGGGGAACATCAAAGCTTGCTAGGATATAATTTATCGTGTTACAGAACTTTGGGATAAAAATTGTTGTAGTCTCAGTTCGCTGGCCTAGTGGTTGGGCCTCTCATCTCTTGAGGCAGGGGTGAGTGTTCAACCCCTGGCAGCAACATGTAAGGGACATTTAATCTAGAAAGATGTTGCATTGTGGCTGAGTGCCATCGTTTTTCTATCCCTACGGTAGTGTTGACCGCCGTTTAACCTAGTCTTGTAAACCCCTGTTCTTGTGGGATAAGGGGGGTCCCATGGGTACTATGCCCTTCCTTGTACAGTTGCAATTTCAAAGTTAAAGTCCGGGGAGTAGGCCTCGGCCGAACCTCCAGATAAAAAAAAAAAAATTATTGTGCATGAATAGAATTTCATTTTCGTTAAAAAAAAAACAAAGACTATAATATTCGCTTACATCTTTCAATTTCTTGTAATGACAGTCAGCCGATTTAAAAGAGTATTGTTCGAACATGAAATGGTATACCCAGCTGAAAGGAAAAGCAATCTACAATCTCTTATATGTTGATAGCTAGAGATACATACCAATGTAGTTAGAGTTTCCTCAACTTGTATAAAGTTTTTGTTTATCTTGTCAGTGGTTTCTATCTGAGAAATATTACTCCCAACATTTATAGTTTCTATCTGAGAAATATTACTCCCAACATTTATAGTATTATAAGGACAGGATATTCTTATTTATAGTGTTTTTGTTCATTATATCAAGACAGATTCAGAAAGGCCCACTTTCGCCATTGGTCAACAAGGTGGAAAAGATAGAGCGATAAGTTATACTTGACAAATAAGTTAACAAGGTGGAAAACTTAATCAGAATCAAGAAGATGGTAACGTTGGAATTCAAGCATTATAAAGTTCCAAGTTATGTGGAATGAAATCAATCCACAAAAGGAAGTAAGACCAAATATTTTTGAAAAGCTTCAAACTTCTTCCTAGGGAGAGTCTTTGTAGAAAGCTTTATAACATTATCCTTGTGTGCACACATAAGAAAAAATGATTTCCCCAATAGAGAATCGGTCTTTAAGTAATGATATTGCACCTCAATGTGCTTTTTGTTAGAGTGGAACATAGGGTTCCTTGCAATTGCCAATGCACTCTCATCATTGCTAAGGATGGTGGTGGCAAAAGATTGGCCAGCATAGAATCAAGTAATAAGGCATCTAAGCCACACAAGTGTAACAATAGCTCTTAAAGATACCCTATACTTATCCTCACAATTTGAAGTGGCCATGATAGGCTACTTCTTACCCAACCAAGATATGCATGAGCTACCAAGCATGAAGCAAAAAAGAATAGTGGACATAGGAGCATCATAAATTCTACCTAAATCTAAGGAAGAAAAAGCATATGAATCAACTTTTAATGATCCCCCTTGGAATACAATAATCCACATAGTTGGGTACCATTCAAATAGTGAAAGAGGCACTTAACTATTTTCAAATGCTTTTCAATAGGGCTACATATTAGCCTAATCATCTAAGGCATAGAAAGATGAATAACATGCTATATCATTCATAAGTAAATGAAGCATCCAACAAATCTCTAATCATCAAATGCATTCCCAACATCATAAAACCTAAATAATAGAACTTTCATCATGGAAGTGGTGATACATTTGCAATCTTCAAGGCCAAGACATTGCAATAATGTGCCAATGTATTTTTTTTAAAACGAATCTATTCCCTCATCAACTTTCATGAAATGAATGCCCAAATAATGGTGGAGATTCCCTCAATCAGACATCTCAAAAGAGGCATGGAAATCAGCCTTAAATTTACCAACATGCTTCTCATTGGGACAAATGAGTAGTATATCATCAACATATATAATAATGATCATAAGTACATCATCTACACAGTTTACATATAAGGTGCTCTTAGTTGGACTATCATCAAACCTATGTATTAAGAAGTAGGCATGTATCTTTTCATACCAAGCACATGGTATGAAAAGATACATGGTAGGCTTGTTTGAATTCGTACAATGCATTTTTGAATCTTCATTCTTTGCCTAAGCCTTTTTGCACAAAACCATGAGGCTAAAATACATAGACATTTTCATGTAAATCACCATTTATAAATGTGATTTTAATGTACACTTGATGTACGTTCCAACCATGATGAGCTATAAATGTAGAGATACTATAAATGGTGGTCATTCTGCACATGGGAGCAAAGCTCTCATTAAATCAATGCCCTTCTCTTGATCATAACATTTTGCAACAAGCCTAGCTTTATACTTGTTGGTGGAAGCTCACAAAAGCAGCCATAAGAATTCAAAGTCAAAGCAATCAAAGCTTAGTCAAAGGAAAAAGAATGTAGGTAAAAAGGGAGTACAAGCATGGAATCAAATAAAGAAAGAGTCTAACAATTTTTCCCATCTCAACTTCCCCTCAATATAGTTTTTTTTTACCCTAAATACTTGTTAAAAATGCCTAATTTTGGCTTTTAACCCTGATTTTTTCATAAACTAGGGATATCTTCTAGGATTTTAGAGCTCAAACCTCATGGACATGGGTAGAATATCCATACCAAATTGCATGATTTTTTGATACCATTCCCACCTCCAAATAGCTTTTGGATGCTATTTTTAAGGTTAGGCTAGTACTACAATGTGGATAGATCTCTTCATAAATATATGAAAGTGAGAAAAATCTCATTTGTTAGGGTGAATCCATTGAATAGAGCTTATTAAAGATTGGTTTTGTTATGAGATTTTTATCCATTCTTTAGAAATACAGAGCTTCTTAGATCATATTGCCTCTTGGATCATATTGCTTCTTGACTGCTCATGCATGTGTGTGTGCATGCATTTTTGTGCCTATGTATGTGTGTCTCTCTCGTTGTAAGTTTGTGTAATTCCATCTTTTCACATGTGGTCTTCATACCACCAATTCTTCTCTTTATTATATTTGTATGGAGGCTAGGATGACATGAGCATTATACTTTTGGCAGCATTGTCGAGAAGATATTGTCCAATGCATATGATGGTAAGGTTTTTCATAATATATGTGGTTTGTTCTCTTTGCTTGCTTTTGGGCGTGTTTTCTTCATCTTTACCTCATTGGACAGTTAGATAGGTAGAAAGATAGTTAGAAATAGCAAAAATTCAAGTTTTAGGGCTAGGCTTTTACAAGGTCTCGATCAAAAGTTAGATTCTCCTCTTCTTCTTATTCTTCATATTCTTCTCTTTCTACACTCATTTTTTCTCTTTTCTTTCTTCCTTACATGTGATTAGGTGTTGAAGTAGTAGTTCTTGCATTGGGAAGGCTTCGAAGGCTAAAAACTAAGCCCTAAAGTGCACATCTACAACTCTTTAGGAGGGATGCTGAAGTTGCATGATAAAGAGTTGACTTTGTCAAGGTGTGAAATAAGCTTCATTTCATGGACCCTGTATAATTATAGAAAAGGTTAAGGGTCTGAGAGGAGAGTTGTTTAGAAGTGTGAAAGGGAGAAAATGAAAAAAGAATAGACAAAAAAGTGAGAAAGTACAAACAAATTTTCCTTAAAAAGTTGAGTTTTCTTGACTTTCATGTGCATTATAGATCCCTATGATCAAGATCTAAGTTTCAAGCAAGGAGTTGTGCAAAAAATTGATGAGTGAAAATATTTACAACTCATAGCTACTTTGATGAAGTAGATCTTGTTGGGTGTGTGTAGAAGTGCGAGAGACACACAAGAAGAACACACAAGGAGCACAAAAAACCAGCAAGGCACATGGAGAAGATAGATAGCTGGAATAGCTCTCTCTATTGATGATGAACTGAACTGAAGTAAGAGCTCAATAATATCCCTAATTACAAAGTACCACCACATATGAGTGAATCACGTATGTGGTAACATGGGGAAAAAACCTCTAGCCAACACTAGAGTAAAATGTGCCCATGTATAGGGAAAAAGGTTCACATCAAAGCTACTCGAGGAACACATAAGTGTAACAAACCTCCTTGAGAAAACGATGTGAACATATACAAGGAGTGCATGCTCTTCCTCTTTCGTAACAAATCAAAGAGGTTGCTTCACATAGACCTCTTCTTGCAACTCACCATTGAAGAAGGCTGTCTTTATGTCCAACTGATGCACTTTCCAACCTAGATGGTCAGCCAATGCAACCACGGTACGAATGGTAGTCATGCATGAAGTAGGTGCAAAATTTTCCTCATAGTCAATGTCATATTGTTGGGCATATCCTTTGGTAAGGATTCTAGCTTTGTAGCAATCAATGCTACCATTAGACTTTCTCTTAATCTTGTAATCCACTTTATACCAATTACAGTTTTTCCTTTTAGCAATTCACATAACTTCCAAGTGCCATTCCTATGTATGAAATCCATTTCTAATTACATAACACTCATCCATTGTGGATCATTACATGCATCTTCAAAATTAAGTGGCTTTTCATTACATGTTGTTGCAATAAGAAAATAATCCACAAAGTTATGATGCATGGTGAGAGACTGCTTTTGTTCTACCAAGTAAAGGTGCACTCAATTTGTTGTCCTGCAAAGTTTGTTTCAGCCACTTTGGCATAGATTATGCACTCTTGGTAGACATGCATTCATTATGTAATACATCATCAACATGTACATCATGGGTGGGCTGAATTTCATGCTCATTTTCAGCCATATTTTGATGCAAATATTCAACCATATGTGGATAGAAATTTCTAGCAGTTTCAACAATTTTTGGTTGAAACATTTTAGCCATGTTTGGCTAGAAATTGTCTGCATTTTTAGCTCTATTTTGTTGGAATTTTTCAGCCTTTTGAGCCTCAATTGGCTGGTCTACATGGCCATAGTCAAGTGCACCATTTTAGAACAAAGGCATGAGTGTATCGAGCACATCTTGTGAGCTAAGTATTGGCTATTTTTTGCATTCGAGTAGAGGAAAAACTAAATTTTCAGCAAATACCAAATCTTGAATCAAAATAATTGTGTTCATCAATGGATGGTACAAAAATATCCCTTAATTTTAGCACTATAACCAACAAATATACATTTCTTTGCCTTGTCATCAAGTTTCTATTGGAGTTAGACGTCTGTGGAAGCACGCGAATAGCACAAGCAAGAAGAAGCTTGGAGCACAAACACACAATACTGAATGTATTACTAGAGAATGTACAAAGATAAGTAGCCCATTAGGGCAATAGGCGTATATACAAGGCGGGGGAAAAAAACCTCCTAAAGAGGGAAAAAAGTGCCCCGGCGGTCCTAGTGTGTTCACAGACATCACTACCTAAATATATCAACAAATCCCCCCTGGGAGTGATGCGGTGAACAAGGAGTTGGCACTCATGTATAAGGAAGTGCCAAGCTATGTGGAAATCACTCCACAAAAGGAAGTAAGCCCAAAGCTTTGCGGAAAGCTTCAAACGTCTCCCTAGGCAGAGCCTTCGTGAAAAGGTCTGCAATGTTCTCCTGCGTTGGCACATATGCCAAGCTGATCTCCCCAGTAGAGAACCTCTCCCTGACATAATGATAATGCACCTCTGTTGAGGGCGAGACGAGTAAGAAGAGGAAAAAAAGAAAGCAACGAAAGAAACAGCTTCACTAAAAGGCAAATTTGAAGATAGACAAATGTAAAGATACATCTCTGCAGGAAGCCCCGCAGGGGCGCAACACCCATCTCTGCACAGAACCCCGCAGGGGCACGCACCAGGCTACAAAGCTAAACCCCGGGGTCCAGAGGAGTGGATTTTTCAAACATCAGAGTAGGACCAAAAGTTAGAAAGGGGTAGAGGCTGAAAAGTTGAAGAGGGTGACTAAGAATAGCACATTCCTAGTCACTGGTGGCGTGCGTGGCAACCCAAGTCAACAGGCAAGACAACTACATCAGGCTCTCGAGTTGTAGAGCTTGAATCAAGAAGGCCATCGAATCTGCATGTCTGTTTAACTGCAGACAATACTGACCACAGGGCGCGTGCGCGAAGCAAAGTCTGTCAAAGGAAGCAAAGTCTGTCAAGGGACGACAGAGGCAAAGAGGGGGAGAGTGTTGCAGAGCCAAAGAGCGCACAAAGCAGAGAAAAAGAGGGGCCCCAAAATTTTTCCGATTTGGACCACATATTTTTGTAACATATTCATTTTTGTAATATATTTCCCCTTGTAAAGGCACTAGAGGAGTCCTCTAGATGCATTCCCATAGAAGAATAGAAGCTTACCCATGTAAAATAGTAGGAAATTAGCTCTTAGTGAATAAAGTGCCGGTCACTTGTGTGAAAGGACCATTTTTAGGGCACTAGTATATAAGTCAAATGTGACTCTTTGTAGAGGACTTTTTGCCATTGTGAGAATAGAGAGCACATAAATTCGAATTTGTGTCTTCTTCCCTCTTCATCTTCTTCTTCGTGAGCTTGTATGCATGTGTAGTGCTTGGAAAGAGTGCTTGTGAGTGTTATCTATCCTTGAGAGTGTTTCTTTGCTGTAGGAAAGGTGTGTGCGAGGTGTAGGAAGTGCTGAAGCGTAGGAAAGTATTTTCGCGATTCAGTATTTCTGTCATAACTTGAAGTAGGAGCGTCGGAATTGAGTGAAACCACTGCCATTGGATGCGTCTTCTCGAGAGCTTCGAAACGCATATGCTATTCGCTATGTTTGGAGCTCGGAGCTAAGAGAAAAGTCCAAAATACTGACGGCTGCTGCACCAAGTATCGTTTCGCCTTGACTAACAGTTGAAGCTTGTTAGGATAAGTGTTTTCTCATTTTCACTCTTGAGTAATTCATTTGCATTGACCATACCCGATTGCATGTCTTCATACACTCGGCTAGGTTAGTATACTCTTCGGATTGATAAATTAAAAGCGTGTATCCCCACTATATGCACTTGTGAGGGGATTGAGGTACAGTCTCTTTCTCCGCAAGTCCCTAAGTTGAAGCTTAGGTCAACACACTTTTTGGCGCCGTTGCCGGACGACAGAGGCGAAGAGGGGGAGAGTGTTGCAGAGCCAAAGAGCGCACAAAGCAGAGAAAAGAGGGGCCCCAAAATTTTTCCGATTTGGACCACATATTTTTGTAACATATTCATTTTTGTAATATATTTCCCCTTGTAAAGGCACTAGAGGAGTCCTCTAGATGCATTCCCATAGAAGAATAGAAGCTTACCCATGTAAAATAGTAGGAAATTAGCTCTTAGTGAATAAAGTGCCGGTCACTTGTGTGAAAGGACTATTTTTAGGGCACTAGTATATAAGTCAAATGTGACTCTTTGTAGAGGACTTCTTGCCATTGTGAGAATAGAGAGCACAGAAATTCGAATTTGTGTCTTCTTCCCTCTTCATCTTCTTCTTCGTGAGCTTGTATGCATGTGTAGTGCTTGGAAAGAGTGCTTGTGAGTGTTATCTATCCTTGAGAGTGTTTCTTTGCTGTAGGAAAGGTGTGTGCGAGGTGTAGGAAGTGCTGAAGCGTAGGAAAGTATTTTCGCGATTCAGTATTTCTGTCATAACTTGAAGTAGGAGCGTCGGAATTGAGTGAAACCACTGCCATTGGATGCGTCTTCTCGAGAGCTTCGAAACGCATATGCTATTCGCTATGTTTGGAGCTCGGAGCTAAGAGAAAAGTCCAAAATACTGACGGCTGCTGCACCAAGTATCGTTTCGCCTTGACTAACAGTTGAAGCTTGTTAGGATAAGTGTTTTCTCATTTTCACTCTTGAGTAATTCATTTGCATTGACCATACCCGATTGCATGTCTTCATACACTCGGCTAGGTTAGTATACTCTTCGGATTGATAAATTAAAAGCGTGTATCCCCACTATATGCACTTGTGAGGGGATTGAGGTACAGTCTCTTTCTCCGCAAGTCCCTAAGTTGAAGCTTAGGTCAACACACTTTTTGGCGCCGTTGCCGGGGAGTGACGAATCAAACCGAGGCATTCGTGTGATGGTAAGTAGCTTTTTGCTTTGAAGAACTTGGAGGAGCAGAAATCTTCTCTTCTTTGGTAAGTCAATTTCAACCGCACTTGCTACTTCTCATTCTTGGAGTGTGTGTAGTGAGTTGATAGATTAGGGAAGTGAGTAGAAGAAGTAGAATAGGAGTGAGTGGAGAGTAGAGTAGGCTTTAGGATTGTTCAAGAATTTTCCTTTTTCTGTAAGCTAGGAATTCCCAAGTATAAAAGCCAAAAAAAAAATTTCATTTTTCAATTTACTTGTTGAACAAGTATCGTGGAGAGCAGTGTCGAGTATCGTGTGAGTTCCAGCGATCGTGGGCGAGATTTTAGGCGACCTGGAGCATTACAAGGCAAGGGAAAGGGAGCAAGGTGTTGAAAAAGCATCAAAGGTGAGCTTAGCAAGTCCTAATCAAGTGATATCATTCAAAAAATCAATTTCAGTGTGAAAAAACGACCTGCGCTGAGTGTCGTTTGGGTCTTCAGGGGGTTAAGAGTCTTTGGTTGATTGATACAGTGGGTGAGGGTAAGAGAGAAGAGCTAGGAGAGAAAGGGGGAAACATCAAATCTCAAAAAAACATTATAAAAATTTGAAAAAGGGTCAAGTATCGCTTTGCTCCTGCGGTCGAGTATCGTTTTACTCCTGCGGTTGAGTATCGCGATATTCCCCAGCGGTCGTCGATCGTTTCGTTAGAGATCGTTTCAGGTAGCGGTCGTAGATCGTTTCAGATAGAGATCGGTATCGATTCGATCAGAGGTCGTTTTGATCAAAGGTCGTTGATCGCGTTGTCGTCGAGTTAAACAAAAGGAGGGGAAAGTAGGATAAAATTTCCTCGAAGTGTATACAAAGTACCTTCAAAGAAATTTATACCTCACTTAATAAGCCATTTACGATCAAGTATGAGAGAGGTATTTCTCTCGGGTCAACCTAAGGCCTTGTAAAATCAAAATACATCGAGAATTAGCCTTCTGTGTCGCTTCCTTAATCGCGGTGGCGTCCTACCAGCACTCTGTGTATTGTCAGCCAGAAAACGCGTAGATTGCCCTCTGTCTATTTGCGCAGTGCCTCCTTTCTTTATCAGATCAGCCTTTCTTTATCAGATCAGTGTGAGAAGATTATTATGTTGTTGAAACTGTCCTGTTATCGGTCTTCAGCAGTAGAAGTGTGTCAGTCATCATCAGATAGGTAGAATCTCATCATCATCAATAGGTCGGATATCTTGCATATATGAGAGATGGATAGAATATATATCACCTATGACAGCGTCTAGAGATATCAGAGATTTTCACACAGCACGCGATCATAAATACCCGATTGCGATGTTGATTATCGGAATTACTGAAGATAATAGTTATTAATATGCTATGAGAGCTCCACTCTTCTCTCCTTCACATGCTCTGAAATGTCAACATGAAACTCTCGTCTCTCCTCCAGATCTGTCAGCCCCCTTCTGTTCATACACATCCTTCTCTTTTTTTGATTGATCAACAGCACACTTAAGAGATCAGAATTCATCAAGGTATATCAACTCCTTTAGGAGCAGCATAAAGTGATACATATGGTTATCATGGCATTATCGGAGCATTAACGGCTCAACAAAGTGTTCTTGATGGAGATCGATGAACAGAGAGATGGCGAGTGGAAACGAATATAGAACACTTGAGAGTGTAGCACAGATGGATTCATAACTTCCTTCAGCATGACACATGCAGATGCACCTCCATTGTGAACTTACATACAAGCACCATTGCTGAAGTGTACCACAAGTCCCGTCAAAACAAAATATCATGAATCTAAGCTTCCATGTATACAACAATACATTTACCAAAGAATACTGTATGTTTACGAGATCAATGTTTTATAAGTTTCACACACATCCTGACCCTCCTCATCTTCCAATGATACAATCAGACATATATCACAGAGATATCTTACTAGTTAACAAACATATTCCAAATTACAAAACAAGCATAAATCCCCTGTCATTCCTGCAAGTAGTACCAAGTAGAACATCGTGTCATCTGGGACATGTGATGCTGCATGCATATATTTTCAAGTTGTAAATGTTTATATACACCAACAACTTTGCATAATACACAAAAAAATGCAGGGCTGCATAAACCATGGAATCGGGACCTTTTATAAATGACCATAATATACATAATGCATAGAATATACGAATGCAGTATACATACTAAAGACAAACAGAACTCAAACAGTTATCATAAAGCTTCCATCATGTCAAACTCATAAGAAGGAACACCAGAAACTCACAGGGGAGGTCAAAGCCAGTTGTGATACGTCAGTGACTTTATTGGCAGATAGAGATGGCTTCTGCTCAACAACATCATCATCAGGTCTGTGCGCAACTCGAATAGATCTCTGCTTCCTTCACTGGTCCGTGCTTTCTTTTTGTCTGCCTCGGTTTATCCTTTGTGCGTTTGGAAACACAATCTTAAGCTCCTTCACAAACTGTGGGAGTCGACTACTTGGGTTCCTTGATGTCCTTAACAGAATCTCCTTTCGCCACTGCAATGACGACTGCACCGCAAACTTTCCCGATTTGTACTGCAGCAAGCCCTACACCGCCCGCTGAAGCAAAGGTTTGCAGGACAATTGAGTGATGACACAAGATACAAGTTAGAAACTATCCCTCAATCTCCGGACCAGTAAGTCAATGGACTTCTTCTTGTTTGGATTCCGAGGATTTAAGCTGGCCAGCGTCTGTAAGACAACGCCGAAGATTTATTGCCGCCTGGAGCTCATTCCATCTTGCTTGCTGCCAATGGACCTCCAGCTTCGATCTCACTGAGTATTGTCTTTACAGTGGACTCATCTTGTGATTGATTCAAATGTGGCTTATGTTGATCCTTACAATCCAGACCTCCTGGATTTTGTATTACATTAGCTATAATTGGGTTCTGTATCAAACTCGTGCCCAGCTTCTCGGCTATTTTCATAAACTCGGGATTTTTGCATTATAATCTTCATAGCATCGAAATATTCATCAGTATCTGATTCAGAAAGGTCCCCTTTGCCACTTTGCTTACTGCTGCTCTGGAGTTGTTTAGCCATGCAGCCAAATGCAGGATCATTTGATATCTGTTCTACTAAGCCTCTTAGACTAGGATCATTCAGAAGGCTTGATAATGTTGAAAAATCAAAGAAACCAGAGCTAGAAAGGCTATCTTTGTGCTGAATCTGGTCTGTGGCTGTTTCTGTTCCTACCTCTTGTGTTGCTGAAACCTTGCACTCCACTTAAATAAATATGGTGCATAGGAATACGTAAGGACTTCATTCCATCCCTTTGCCATATTTATAAACTTAATCCCGTTGAAACCTTCGCCTTATCTACTCTTTTCAGTTTTCTTTCACACGAGTTGCAGAAACTCCCTGCTATGTTGAAACTTTAATCGAGCTATGCTGTTCAGACTAGCACATGCAGATTACGGAGCTTTCATATTGCCTTGATCCTCTCCCGGCAGTGCACACAAAGTCGAAATAAAGGGACAAAAGAGCCCTTGGAACTTTACTTCACAGCTGTTGCATAGAAACTGATTTAAAAAAAGAAGCAACTTTTCTGCCTTCAATGATCTGCCGATGAATGGCTCGCCGGTTCGACGTGTGAGCCCCGAAGCTCATTTCGCGCGATGCAAATTCTAATATTTGGAGATCTCATTGAAGACGAGCTTATTCATGCATAGCCGGCATGCAAGGAGATGCTGATAGAGTGAGATACCTGTTTCCGCGCAAGATGCCATAGATAAATCTGTTTTCGTTTGTGTTTTGAGTTCCTACTGCATATGATCTGGATACAAAGCAATCATGGTCATTGCCACCTCTATCATATGGTTCGATGCCCTCTCTCTCTCATGAATTGCCGATATATTTCCCCTCTTGCCCTTCCCCCTCTTTCTCAGATCATATCCGTGCCTTCAACAGAATTGTGCGCTTCCTTTTCTCCCGAATGGAAAGTTTCCTCTTTCGTTGTTGATATCTGTCAGCACCACGAAAATACACATACATACTTGTGCACATACATAAATTCATATATACTAACACACATATATACACAAATTATTACACATGAATTCACACATACATGTATTCATTTTTAAATGAACTATTACTCATGCACTTACACATTTAAGCATATACGTGAAACACGCATGTGCACATATATGAACATATACATACTCACATACTCATGGATGCATTCACATGGGTGCATGGAAATTTGCGAGCATACACTTGGATATACACATGTGCAAATGCTCTTGCAAGTACAAGAAATATGTAAAGAGAAGCAATCCATGCTTCTTATCACCAATGTATTGCAAACAATGATCTCAAGCACTCATACATGATAAAAGCTATATATAAAGGATAGAAATCACCAGAGTCTATTAGATTCTTTATATGTTTGATTCGACTTCAACATCTTATCACCTTAATTCCTTCCAATGAGTAGCTTCCATCTTGCCATTGCAATCAGGAAAGTTAGCATCTTTAACAGTTTCATTTGATTTTAGTGTACCTTTAGCAGAGCTATAAGATGGTGTTCCCTGCTTGACTATCAATCATGAATCCAAATCCTGACCACATCCACCCCCTCTGAACCTGTGCATCCTCTGGATGCACCAACCTGCATACATAACATCAAACACAAGCAAGGATCAAGCAGTCATAGCATATAAACAGAACTTAAAGAAAATTTTAACTTGATGCATGAAACCTGAAAACACATTGAACTTGATATACATTAAGAGAAGAGAGGTAGACAAAAAACACCTCATACAACATATCAGATTACACTAATGCACTTAGACTAGAAATCATATGAGTAATTCGAAAACTTCTTAGCTCTCTCGTTAACTCGACCTGGTCAGATCTAGTAGCCTATCCGAAGCATTTGCATATACCAGACTTCACTAACTCGATTTATGAAATTCGCTTCTGGCTTCCCTATTGATCTTCTATCATCTGAAGCCCCTTCAGACCCTTTTCTTATTTTTCTCATATTTTTATTTTGTTTTTCTTTATTTTAATTCTTTATCCCAGCTCAACCTTTATATCTTTGCTTTTATTTTTTTATTTATTTTATTTTTCCACACTTTTCGGCCTATGTCGAAATCGGATGCGATTCGTGGACCTGACCACCCGGCCAGGTTTAGCCCACCCATCTACCGACCCGACATAGCGCACGATGCACAATGTCAGCCTCATACGAAATCAACGTCAGCTCGTGGCTCTGACCACCCGGTCAGAGTGACTCCACCCGCCTATCAACCCGTATGAGCGCGTAACAACATATAGGTCAGGCCATACGACACAACTAGCGTCAGCTCGTGGCCCTGATCACCCGACCAGGGTAGTTCCACCCGCCTACTAGCTCATCGCAGCACCCAACAACACATACACATACATATAGATAGTTGGCTGGTATAAGAATTCTTTTCTCAAGATATAATCTGTCTGAAGATTAGGTCAGATGAGAGATCAAGAGTAGAAGTCGAAGTATCTCACTCATCAAGTGTTTGTAAAGACTACTATATACAGATACTTAGTCTAGGTCTTCCCTTCACCTTCCTAGGTCTTGTTCTCGAAAGTTCTAGTCCATCTTCTAATCTTACTCATATAATCCTGGTCCTTATACATTACATGTAATCTAATTAGTGGCACGAGATCTTTGGTCTACTTAATTTTCTTATTTATATGTTTCTATATGCATTATATGCTTAATCATGCAGTCTTTTTATATACACATATACAAGAGAGAAGAAAAAACTGAAGTGATAACATCTCACCAGTATGAAGTCGGAAGCCACTTGAGCTTGTTGCATCCAACCTCCTCTTCTTGTTTCATTCTGAGTCGCTATCTTCAATGTATTGATTTGATTCCTGTCTCTTTCTTCAAATCAAAGCAAAAACATAAGATATATACATTCCTATTTACAAAAAAATTCCTTTAAGCTTTATGGAATTTTATTGAAAAAGATTCTTCCTTCAATCTCACCTTCTTTAAAACATACTCACCAAAGAAACTGTGCTTGAAAAGAAGCCATCTCTGAACTGCATCAATCAAGGTAGCATTCTTAAACAAGTTAGATATGTGTACAAGCCACCTCACTTTCTTGTCCATCTCTTGGTGGCATGTTTGGCATACACAACTCTTGAAAAATTCAAAAATCCATGATTCAATCATTTGAGCATAGTTGCCTTTATTCACAACTCCCTCCAATGCATCATATGAAGATGCACACGATAAATGAGCATATGTATATAGATTTTTGAAATTTGGAGTGTTTAAAACATCATCAAACAAATCCATCATGCATATGTTTTGATCCATTTTAGGAATGAAATAATTTAAAAGGATTTCATCATTTCCATTATGATTATCCAATCTTTCTTCTTCATTGCAATTAAGGTTTTGAATACATTCATAAGATTTATACTCTGAATAGGAAGGTTCATCATTCTTTGACTGCAAATTATGTTCATTTTCGTGATTCAGTCTATCATAATCCCTCCTTACTTGAGTGCTACAAATTATAGAATCTGCTTCTATCTCTAATCTCTCCAAGAACTCCTCATCTTCTTCTTTTTCCAGATTCATTTGCCCATTATCATGAAGAAACTCAATATCATCACAATCAAGAAAATCTTGATCATCTAAATCACTAAATTCTTGCTTCTCCAAGTAAGATTCATTGGAAAATCTACATTCATCTATATTCTCCTGATCCTTTTCAAAGATATACATGTTATTTGATGTCAAATCAGTTTTCCTATTCAAGATGCCATCATCAGATTCTTTATCTATCTCAATTATTTCTTGTTTATTATCTTTAGAGGATGTGTTTTTGCCACACTCCTCATACATTTCTTTTATCATTGAATCTTGCTCAAATACTTCATACTTGAATATCTCATCATAGACGCTTGAGTCAATTGAAACTTCATCCATCTGGTAACATTTATATCTAGCTTCATCAATGCAAATATTTGACTCAACGGTTTCACATTCAATATCTTTTGATGCTATGCACACATCATATTTATCATACATCTCATTAAACGTTGTATCTTCCACTTCATGCTTGATTTCTTTGATATATGAACTCAACTCAACATGATCATTCTTAACATACATATCAATGTAAAGAGGAGTAATCAGTGGAGTATCCTCATCGCTCTCATGATCATTCATATGTCCTTCTTCATGGAGTACAATATCGTTCACATACATATCATTATATTGAAGCTCAATCAACAACTCATTCTTACACCTATAATTCAGATCACTCTCTTGTACCTCTAACGACTCATTTAATGTGGTATCACTCAAGAGTTTTTCACATTCTTGATCTTGATCTAAACAATCAGTAGGCTTAGCATCATGCTCTTCACCATCGGCATACATACCATTCTTTAGAGGACTCATAATTTGCATGCCCTCCTGATCAGCATCATGCTCCCTTGCATTCTCTTCATACAAATTAGTCATTTGGCCATGATTCATATTTGAATCATATGCTTCAAGAGATGTTTCACTCTTAGATGGTATCAAATAGTTCAAGTATTGCTTGATTTCGTCTTTTAAGGAACCATCTTGTGCTTGATCATCACATGGATTTACTGGATTATTTTGAGTTATTTCATTTGCAATCTCTTTCTGATCACCTTGACTTCCAGTAGATATCTTTAAATAATCTTGGTTATTATCATATCTTGCCTCTTTGTTTGTTTGATTTTCATCCCTTAGAAGTGAGGAGTCTAACAGATTATAGGAAGCCTCACGTTGTTTTCTTGGTGCGTTTTGTTTATTTTTGTTTTGTTCTATGTTTGATATTGGTTTGATTCTGTTTTGTTTAGCTTCCGTATATTCCTTTGCTCCTCCCATCATTGGGGTTTTTGCATATACAGTATTTGTAGATGTAATCAAAGTATCTACAGGCTCTTGGTACCTTGAATCCTCAGAGATTGCATCACTTATGTTTATAGGTTCTTTATAGTGATCCCCTTCATAAGCATGTACGTGTATTTTATGCATATATTCTTTATGCCCAGCTTGGGTTTCTATTATTCTATAGAATTGCAAATTATTTTTAGTTTCTGAAATGCATGGAATTTGTGTATCTTCTTCGTTTGCATAAATGTCAGCTTGCCAATCGTTTAAAAATTTTTCTATTGTTTGTTGTTTCTTCATATATCTCATCACAGCTTCATGGACAAGTGTCCAATCCTCTGTGAGCCCCGAGTCGGAGTCTATATCTTGTAGAAGTGGAATTAACTCCTCTCTGGCTTTAACATCGATTGTTCGAAGAAACAATGACACCCTTTCATGACTTATGCACCTCTTATCGTGCTCAGGAAGATCATCGTATTGTCGCTCAAATTCTTCTTTGATCTCGAGAATCGGCTGGTCTTTGGGCATATGAACCCACCTCAGGAAAGATCTACGAGTTACTTTATCAAGGTCTTCTAGCATAAACTGCTTGAGGAGTGTCGCTTTGTATTGGGACCATGTCGTTTGATTTATTTGCATTATTTGGTCTCGCACGTCGTAATCCGACACATAGATAAAGTTTTCACATAATTCTTTTTCCGTCATCGGACTTAATCCGACACCTAGATATTTGGCCTCGAGTTCATATTCTTTGCAGAACTTAGATATATTTTTGCCATTGAAAAAGCCACACCGATTGACTAGACGTTCATGAAGTGATTGGATGGCTTTTTGACGCCTATCCTCTTCTTGAAATCGTAGGAATTGAGCTAGGATCTCTTCCATTTTGATTATGCTAATCTTTGTGGCTCTATAACTCACTCACCCCCTCCTTTCACGTCGGGTTCACCAGGTATGTCGTCGAGTTAAACAAAAGGAGGGGAAAGTAGGATAAAATTTCCTCGAAGTGTATACAAAGTACCTTCAAAGAAATTTATACCTCACTTAATAAGCCATTTACGATCAAGTATGAGAGAGGTATTTCTCTCGGGTCAACCTAAGGCCTTGTAAAATCAAAATACATCGAGAATTAGCCTTCTGTGTCGCTTCCTTAATCGCGGTGGCGTCCTACCAGCACTCTGTGTATTGTCAGCCAGAAAACGCGTAGATTGCCCTCTGTCTATTTGCGCAGTGCCTCCTTTCTTTATCAGATCAGTGTGAGAAGATTATTATGTTGTTGAAACTGTCCTGTTATCGGTCTTCAGCAGTAGAAGTGTGTCAGTCATCATCAGATAGGTAGAATCTCATCATCATCAATAGGTCGGATATCTTGCATATATGAGAGATGGATAGAATATATATCACCTATGACAGCGTCTAGAGATATCAGAGATTTTCACACAGCACGCGATCATAAATACCCGATTGCGATGTTGATTATCGGAATTACTGAAGATAATAGTTATTAATATGCTATGAGAGCTCCACTCTTCTCTCCTTCACATGCTCTGAAATGTCAACATGAAACTCTCGTCTCTCCTCCAGATCTGTCAGCCCCCTTCTGTTCATACACATCCTTCTCTTTTTTTGATTGATCAACAGCACACTTAAGAGATCAGAATTCATCAAGGTATATCAACTCCTTTAGGAGCAGCATAAAGTGATACATATGGTTATCATGGCATTATCGGAGCATTAACGGCTCAACAAAGTGTTCTTGATGGAGATCGATGAACAGAGAGATGGCGAGTGGAAACGAATATAGAACACTTGAGAGTGTAGCACAGATGGATTCATAACTTCCTTCAGCATGACACATGCAGATGCACCTCCATTGTGAACTTACATACAAGCACCATTGCTGAAGTGTACCACAAGTCCCGTCAAAACAAAATATCATGAATCTAAGCTTCCATGTATACAACAATACATTTACCAAAGAATACTGTATGTTTACGAGATCAATGTTTTATAAGTTTCACACACATCCTGACCCTCCTCATCTTCCAATGATACAATCAGACATATATCACAGAGATATCTTACTAGTTAACAAACATATTCCAAATTACAAAACAAGCATAAATCCCCTGTCATTCCTGCAAGTAGTACCAAGTAGAACATCGTGTCATCTGGGACATGTGATGCTGCATGCATATATTTTCAAGTTGTAAATGTTTATATACACCAACAACTTTGCATAATACACAAAAAAATGCAGGGCTGCATAAACCATGGAATCGGGACCTTTTATAAATGACCATAATATACATAATGCATAGAATATACGAATGCAGTATACATACTAAAGACAAACAGAACTCAAACAGTTATCATAAAGCTTCCATCATGTCAAACTCATAAGAAGGAACACCAGAAACTCACAGGGGAGGTCAAAGCCAGTTGTGATACGTCAGTGACTTTATTGGCAGATAGAGATGGCTTCTGCTCAACAACATCATCATCAGGTCTGTGCGCAACTCGAATAGATCTCTGCTTCCTTCACTGGTCCGTGCTTTCTTTTTGTCTGCCTCGGTTTATCCTTTGTGCGTTTGGAAACACAATCTTAAGCTCCTTCACAAACTGTGGGAGTCGACTACTTGGGTTCCTTGATGTCCTTAACAGAATCTCCTTTCGCCACTGCAATGACGACTGCACCACAAACTTTCCCGATTTGTACTGCAGCAAGCCCTACACCGCCCGCTGAAGCAAAGGTTTGCAGGACAATTGAGTGATGACACAAGATACAAGTTAGAAACTATCCCTCAATCTCCGGACCAGTAAGTCAATGGACTTCTTCTTGTTTGGATTCCGAGGATTTAAGCTGGCCAGCGTCTGTAAGACAACGCCGAAGATTTATTGCCGCCTGGAGCTCATTCCATCTTGCTTGCTGCCAATGGACCTCCAGCTTCGATCTCACTGAGTATTGTCTTTACAGTGGACTCATCTTGTGATTGATTCAAATGTGGCTTATGTTGATCCTTACAATCCAGACCTCCTGGATTTTGTATTACATTAGCTATAATTGGGTTCTGTATCAAACTCGTGCCCAGCTTCTCGGCTATTTTCATAAACTCGGGATTTTTGCATTATAATCTTCATAGCATCGAAATATTCATCAGTATCTGATTCAGAAAGGTCCCCTTTGCCACTTTGCTTACTGCTGCTCTGGAGTTGTTTAGCCATGCTGCCAAATGCAGGATCATTTGATATCTGTTCTACTAAGCCTCTTAAACTAGGATCATTCAGAAGGCTTGATAATGTTGAAAAATCAAAGAAACCAGAGCTAGAAAGGCTATCTTTGTGCTGAATCTGGTCTGTGGCTGTTTCTGTTCCTACCTCTTGTGTTGCTGAAACCTTGCACTCCACTTAAATAAATATGGTGCATAGGAATACGTAAGGACTTCATTCCATCCCTTTGCCATATTTATAAACTTAATCCCGTTGAAACCTTCGCCTTATCTACTCTTTTCAGTTTTCTTTCACACGAGTTGCAGAAACTCCCTGCTATGTTGAAACTTTAATCGAGCTATGCTGTTCAGACTAGCACATGCAGATTACGGAGCTTTCATATTGCCTTGATCCTCTCCCGGCAGTGCACACAAAGTCGAAATAAAGGGACAAAAGAGCCCTTGGAACTTTACTTCACAGCTGTTGCATAGAAACTGATTTAAAAAAAGAAGCAACTTTTCTGCCTTCAATGATCTGCCGATGAATGGCTCGCCGGTTCGACGTGTGAGCCCCGAAGCTCATTTCGCGCGATGCAAATTCTAATATTTGGAGATCTCATTGAAGACGAGCTTATTCATGCATAGCCGGCATGCAAGGAGATGCTGATAGAGTGAGATACCTGTTTCCGCGCAAGATGCCATAGATAAATCTGTTTTCGTTTGTGTTTTGAGTTCCTACTGCATATGATCTGGATACAAAGCAATCATGGTCATTGCCACCTCTATCATATGGTTCGATGCCCTCTCTCTCTCATGAATTGCCGATATATTTCCCCTCTTGCCCTTCCCCCTCTTTCTCAGATCATATCCGTGCCTTCAACAGAATTGTGCGCTTCCTTTTCTCCCGAATGGAAAGTTTCCTCTTTCGTTGTTGATATCTGTCAGCACCACGAAAATACACATACATACTTGTGCACATACATAAATTCATATATACTAACACACATATATACACAAATTATTACACATGAATTCACACATACATGTATTCATTTTTAAATGAACTATTACTCATGCACTTACACATTTAAGCATATACGTGAAACACGCATGTGCACATATATGAACATATACATACTCACATACTCATGGATGCATTCACATGGGTGCATGGAAATTTGCGAGCATACACTTGGATATACACATGTGCAAATGCTCTTGCAAGTACAAGAAATATGTAAAGAGAAGCAATCCATGCTTCTTATCACCAATGTATTGCAAACAATGATCTCAAGCACTCATACATGATAAAAGCTATATATAAAGGATAGAAATCACCAGAGTCTATTAGATTCTTTATATGTTTGATTCGACTTCAACATCTTATCACCTTAATTCCTTCCAATGAGTAGCTTCCATCTTGCCATTGCAATCAGGAAAGTTAGCATCTTTAACAGTTTCATTTGATTTTAGTGTACCTTTAGCAGAGCTATAAGATGGTGTTCCCTGCTTGACTATCAATCATGAATCCAAATCCTGACCACAGCGTGTCGTTTGCCAAGTATCGTTATCCAGAGATCGCGATACTTGTCAAAGGTCGTGTATCGTTTGTCACGAGTGTCGTCGGTCGTCGATCGTTTGGCGGAGATCGCGACACTTGTTACAGATCGGTGTCGTTTCAGTGAAGTATCGCCGATCGTTTCTAGTGAAGGTCGTAGATCGTTTATATTCGAGTATCGTGTATCGTCTAGTGAGAGATCGTGTGTCGTTTCAGCCCAAGTATCGCCGATCGTTTCTACTAGAGATCGTCGGTCGTGTATCGCTTTCTGCCACAGATCGTTTCTACTAGAGATCGTCGGTCGTGTATCGCTTTCTGCCAGAGATCGTTTCGCTAGAGATCGTTTGGTCAAAGATCATTTTCCAACGATCGTTTTGGTCAGAGGTCGTAGATCGTTTCATTGAGAGGTCGAGTATCGTTCCCAGTCAGAGATCGTTTGGGGAAAGGTCGTTTTCCAGCGATCGTTTCATCCAAGTATCGTCTGTCAGCGATCGTTTCATCCAAGTATCGTCTGTCAGCGATCGTTTCACCCAAGTATCGTCTGTCAGCGATCGTTTTCTTAGAGATCGTGAGAGTCAAGTATCGTGACTTGAAATTTCCTTTCAGTCACATTCCAGCCTAAGTTTTCCCTAGACTTCTGAGCCATAACTTAGAACTCTAGAGGTTAAAGGTGGACCAGAATTCATCAGAGCTCTTAAGTGAATGAACCTGAGATCAGGAAGAACCCTAGGAAGCCGAAGAAGTGTAATTTCTTCCGTAGGGAGTGTAGCTGAACCAAGCAACCGTTCACACTATTCTGAGACCTCTAGTGAGTCAGAAGGAGAAATCCCCATGGCTTCCGAGGATATGCAAAACACTATGCCCATGATTGGCCAGATGTCCATCATTGAGGGTGAATACAGAACCTCCTTAGAGTATGTGAGCACTAACCACAATGAGATACCTATCTATTTGGATGGTCTAAACAGATCAGTGGCCAGACTGAGGAAGGCTTCAGAAGCCTACATAGTGCCAAGACCAGCAGTTAAGTACATAAGAGGATCGTACATGGATAAACAAGACATTCAATACGTGGTCACAGAACACCCTGAAATCATTAATGAGCGTGGTGAGGAAAATAATACTTCAAGCTTAAATGGATATGGAACTGAGGAACAAGTAACTACTCCTAGAGGGAGATCAACAATTACTAAAGTTTGGAGAGGAGACTTAGTTCCCCAGGATGACACTCTAATAGATGTGTATTTGATCAACGGGATGGAGCACCTGCTCAGAGCCCATTCCTCTATTTGGGAAGCTGCTCCTAATCCAGTTACCATCTATGAGTTACAAGATCCTGAATTCTCCACCATCATCACATATTTGGACAAAAATCACAAAAAGTATTGGCCAGTCACTGAAGTAGAGAGAGCTGAGCTGAAATATCAGAACATCCCAGTGTTCCCCCCAAGGGACCAAGCCACTACTTCACGGAACCCACATGGAACTTCTCAAAATGCTTCAAGTCAACATTCGGGACAAACACAACAAACTCAACAAACCCAGATCCCTGTCAGACCACATGTACAATTCGCAATGCCTGCCACTAATCCTAATTACCGGCCACAGCCAGCTGTTGACCCCAGACAAGAAGTTCATGCTCTAGTCAGACCACAGGTAGTACGAGGACCAGGTATACCAATAGGAAGACCAAATTTCCCTGTAATGCCGAGACAACCTGAAGCAGGAAGGAGACTAAGACCGATTCAAGTGGCCAAGTGCATGAGAAATCATTATGATGGCTCGAGTGAACCCTATAATCACATAGCAGAATTTAAACAAGTAGTCAGAGCCGAGCAGGTAGATGACTTCATGATTCAATATGAGTCCTTTGGCCTTACCTTATCAGACACGGCCCTTGCCTGGTTCCAGCCATTGGATCCAAATGCCTTCCAGAACATGGATCAGGTTTATCAAGAAATGATTGAAGAATTTACCAAGTCTGGAATTAAAAACAATTCTTCGTCATTAATCCACAGCTTCAAACAGGTTCCAACTGAGTCAGTCAGATTGGCTGCCAGGAGATTCAAGCAGTATGTGGATAGATGCCCCGTAGAGGAGAGACCAACTCAAAATAAAATGGTATCATTGTTCCTAGAGGGACTGTTGAACGGAACCTTGAGGTCATTAGTGTACGTGAAGAGAGTTCAAACTCTGCAAGAGTGTATGAAGGAATGTATAGACCTAGAGGATAACCTTGCAGAAGACTTGAAAATACCCCAAGATAGTGTGAAAAGTGAAGAGTCATCAAGTAGCACATCAAACCCTAAAAACAACGTAGAGGAAATTGCCGATTTGCTAGCAAAAAAACTGAATATGCAAGGACAGAGGAATTATCCCACCAATCCTATGAGAATGCCTATGCTTAGAAGATGTATGCAGTGCGGGGGAGATCATCCTTCTCACTTGTGTACTAGGGGAGTAGTCCCACCACCTGCCTATGCTCCTCATAGACCCTCTGTACCCGGACCACTACAGTATTGCAGCATAGAGCAGAGATACACAAACCATAGCACTGAGAACTGCCCTTACAATAGGCAAACCAGACCTACACAGCCTTATGTGAGACCATATGGATATCCTCAGAACCAGCAAGGAGGAGATGCCTTTAGATATCCCTCATATCAGCCGCAGGCACCAATACCACGACCATACGCATACCAGGGATATACACAGCCTCAACCGGTGCTAGGACAACAACCGCCCCACCCTCAGAACGTTGTCCCAGTTAAGATAGCACAACCAGAGGAAAACTTAGAAAGGGCCATAGTGCCAGCAACACCTTTGACTAGTAATGAACCATATGACTCATTTTACGAACCTAGTCAAGGAACATACCCTGGTTATGAGAACTCAACAATGGAATATGGGCAACAATATGATCCATATGTTTATGGCATGGAGACGTCAGAGAGTTCATATAACTACGAGCAAGATTATGTACCACTAATGTACACAGCTCCTAGAGCAACCATGCCACCTCGACCAATGAATAGACCGTCTGTACCTAGAGGACCATGCTACAGGTGTGGAGGTGACCACTATATTAGAGAATGTACATTGCCAAATCCACCACCACCACAACGAATTTGGGAAGGATACTGTAGCGATTGTGGAAAGGAACATCTTTTCAGAGATTGTCCTAAGAATCCCAATAAAATCACATCTAATGTACATATTAACGTAATAGAAGTAATTGAATCGTCACGGAGTGACAAAGAGTACACTATACCTTTAAAAGCCATAACAAGAGCAAAGGCTAGAGAAAACCCTGATAAAACCGAGGAAAATAATCAAAGTGACAAAGAGGGAAATACACCCATCCCTCACAGAGTAGAAGACTCAGAAGAACCAGAAAAAAGTATCACCAGTAAACGATCCCAAAGATGGAAGCAAAGGAGAGACAGGATAAAAGAAAAAAAGTCATTGCAAAAGAAGGAAAATGAAAAGAGAAAACCAAAATCAACAGAAGAAGCACAAGTGGAAGAAGAAAATAAAATGGAGGAAGAAAAGAAGGAGGTAGGATCGGTATTAGCAGACCCAATGCCTGAAGAATTAGCCATGTGGATCCAGGCATACAAGGCGAGAATAAAAGCAGGACCTACCATAGAACAACATGAGAGAGAGTATCCGAGAGGCGACTTAGAGAAAGAAAGATTGGAAATCTGCAAAAAATTGATAGAAGTTGCCCAACAAACATTAGAAAAACCCGCATCACCTTTACCAAACAACCGAATTTGCGAAGAAAAATTCCAAGAGTGTCTAAACACTCAGGAAAAGCCTAATGTAAATAGACCTCTGGATGATGAAATTGGTATTGAGAGAAAGGAAGGATCCATAGTCCCTGAAACAGAAGGAGATTGGACTAAGGATTTATGGGCGCGAGTTCAAGAGGACAAGTGGAAAAAGGTAGAGGGATTAGAACCGCCCTTTGAAGAATTGAAAGCAGAAAACGAAATAGAGGATTCAATACCCGAACTTAATTCAGAAGAAATTTTTCCTATGGATGCAAGTGACAAAGAAGTGGAAGACGATGTAAAGGAACTACCCAATTACACCGGGGAATACGAGCACAACTCAGAATTGTATCGCATTCCATCAATAACGAGACGAGAAACGAATCCATCAGTTCAAACATCGGAGATCATACAACGCCTTAGAGAAGTGAAAATCCCATGTACCTTAACTTTCGAGGAACTGTTAAAGGTAAAACCACATCTAAAAGAAAAATTGATCAATTAGTGGAAAGTCAAGGAGGAAAGGAAGGAGGTAGATGACGAAGTGAAAACGGTGAGAATTCCAGTGGATAAAGTAGGAGACTTTAGTGAAGGGGATGAAGGAAATACATGTCTACCAATCACCTATAGGGGTTACACTACCAAAGCCATACTAGATTCAGGAGCTGGCGTTGGCATTGCTACCAAAGAAATTTGGGAGAAATGGGGAAAACCAGCATTGAGACCAACACGTATGAAAATTCAAATGGCAGATGGACATACGGAAAGACCCTTGGGATTGTTGGAACGAGTAGTTTTCACTACGTGCGGAGTGGAATTCGAACATACTTTAGCAATATGTCACTTTGAAAGGCCAAGCAACTATGAAATGATCTTGGGAAGGCCATTCATGAGACAGCTAAAGGTCGTACAAGATTGGGGAAGAGATGCAGTGTACCTACAACACGCGGGAGTCACCACTAGGATCAACCTACATACGTACACATATCAAGATGTACCACCTCTGCAATGGAATCTAATCCATGAAGAGGAAGACGACCAATCGATTCATAGTGCAGGTTCTAGTGACCAATCCTGGATGAACGAGGACACTCATCTATGGATATGCCAAGCTGCAAAAAAGGAAGAAGAGAGAAGAAAAAGTTGGCAGCAGAAACAAGGTGTAGTGAGATCGGTACAAGATCCAGCTTATATGCCACAAGTATTTCCAGACGAAGAATTCGAACCTCATGGGTGGATGGAAATCTTAGCTACCCTCGATGTTTGTGTAAACGAAGAAGTGGTAACTATGAACGAATGTATTGACGAGGAGGGTTATGACATTAGTCTGTATATGGTAGTCCTTCAGGAGGCAGAAGAAGGAGAAGTAATTGAGAAAGACTGGAAGGAGGACTACGAGAGCATTGAAATGGAACCAGAACCCATGGATCTAGGGATTAGTACCACCAACATGGATATCAATGCCAACGAACAACATAAGGATCTCACACAAAAGGAAGAATTAGAAGTTGAAAGGGAGTTAGAAGATGACGATAATAAGCTTCAAGACCAATTTGAGGTACCAGCTCATTTCAAAAAATACGAAGTAGAAGAGAGGAAGATTGCTATTCAAATGCCTAAAAGAGAAGCACAACCGGGAATAGCATATGATAATAAGGAACAAACCAAAAAAATAGTCGTGACCATGGAAGGAGGAGAGGAACGATGTACTTTCATAGGACAGGATGTCTCAGAGGAAGAAGAGCAAGAGTTAATTCGACTCATAAGAGAATACCGGGATGTCTTTGCTTGGACCTATAAGGATTTAAAAGGAGTAGATCCATCTATATGTGCGCATAGAATCCCCATGACATCCGAAGCCAAACCTTCCAAACAGAGACCTTATACTTATAATGATGTGTATTCAGCCAAGATAAAAGAAGAAATAGATAAGTTGTTGGATGCTGGATTCATATACGAGATAGAACACACAGAATGGGTATCGCCATTAGTAGTAGTGCCCAAGAAAAACGGAAAATTGAGAGTGTGCATAAATCTGAAGAAGGTGAATGCAGCCACTATACGTGATAGCTACCCATTACCGATTACGGATCATCTATTGGAGAGGGTAGCAGGTAAAGAGGTCTATAGCTTCCTAAATGGTTTCTCCGGATACAATCAGGTGGCTATTGCGACTGAGGACCAACACAAGACAGCATTTGCCATTGAATGGGGTGTGTATGCATTCAGAGTGATGCCCTTTGGACTCACTAATGCACCGGCTACCTTCCAACGATTAATGTGTCACGTTTTCAAGGAATTTTTGAAAAAAAGCATGGAAGTGTATGTAGATGATCTTTGCACGTACTCCAATCAAAGACCCGATCACATACTGGAATTAAGGAAGATATTCAACAAATGTAGGCAGTATAGAGTCTGCTTAAACCCAGAAAAATGTGTCTTCATGGTTCGACAAGGAAAAATACTAGGACACATAGTCTCAAGAAACGGGATATCTACGGATGAGGATAAGATTAAAGTCATACTGGACTTACCAAGACCCAAAAATGTAAAGGAAGTACAAGCCTTTATGGGACATTGTGGATATTACCGTAGGTTTATTCACATGTATGCCATAATAGCTAAGCCCTTATACGGTCTATTGACTCAGTTCACTTGGACAGACGAGTGTGAGAAGGCCTTCAACGAGCTTAAAAAGAGGCTGAGTACAGCCCCAATTCTAAAATCACCCAACTGGAGCAAGCCTTTTCATATTCATGTTGATGCTTCGAACTATGCAATTGGATGTATCCTAGCTCAACCGGCTGATGAAGGAAAGCTTGACCACCCAATCGCTTATGCGAGTAGACAATTAAACCAAGCCGAAAGAAATTACACGACTACAGAAAGAGAGGGCCTAGGAATGGTTTATGCAGTAAAGAAGTTTAGACATTACCTCTTAGCCAACAAATTCAAATTCTTCATAGACCATCAAGCTTTGTTGTATTTAGTCAATAAACCTTGTAGCACGGGAAGGTTGGTACGATGGTTCTTGTTACTAATGGAGTTTGACTTTGAGGTAATAGTCAAAAAAGGAAACACGCATGTGAGAGCAGACCACCTTTCTAGGTTAAAACACGGAGAACCACCTAGCGGAGTTCCTGATGACTTGCCAGACACCTATCTTTTTAACCTGGAAGTATGTCCTCAGTGGGCAGAAAAATTGATCCCAATACTTACACATGGACCTAAAGATGGGGTCACGCCAAACCGAAAGCAAGATCTTTGGAGGACTAAAAACCTTCACATTATTGCTGGAAGTTTATACCACCAGGATTCAAGCGGACTACTGATGAGATGCGTGGAAGAAGATGAACAAAAAATGTGGCTTCAGAAAGCACACATAAATCAATGGAACACTCACTTGAACGCAATGAGAACATGGCAAACGCTCAAGAGATTTGGCATATATTGGCCAACAATGCAACGAGATGCACACCATTATGTGTCAACCTGTCCAACTTGTCAAGAACAAATCCCAGATGAGAACTCTACGTTATGCTATTCTACAATAGCACCAAGGTGGAGCATGCCTTTAGTAAAGTTCTTGAAAACTCGAGAGTACCCTGACGGAGCTACCCTAGCAAGAAAACGTGCTCTTGAAGAACAAAGCAAGGATTATGTCATCCTAGGAAAACAACTCTTTAAACGCGGGAAGGATAACCAGCTAAGATTGTGCATTCATGAAAAGGAATATCTCTCGGTATTAGAAATGGCACATGCAGGAGCTGCGGGAGGACATTTCTCAGCACACAGAACGGTCAAGATGATTCTCTTTGCAGGCTTGTGGTGGCCAACTCTACATATGGACGCGGAGACATATGTGAGAAGCTGTGAAACATGTCAAAGAGCAAAATACCCCATCCGAAGAGATGACATGCCTTTAAGACCGATGGTTTGTGCGAGAGCATTTACCAAATGGGGAATTGATTTCATAGGACCTATCAATCCACCTGCGAAAGGATCACATGCGGAGTACATCATAGTAGCCACCGACTACTTGACTAAGTGGGTAGAAGCAAAAGCCACTAGAAAAAATGATGCTCAAACCACAGCAAAATTTCTTTTTGAGCACATTTTCACACGCTTTGGACTACCGATCGAGATAGTGAGTGATCGAGGAACGCATTTCTTAAATGAAGTCATTGAATCACTAATGAATGACTTTCTTGTGATTCATAAAAAATCAGCCCCATACCATCCTCAAGCTAATGGGCAAGCTGAAAGTTCCAACAAGGTGCTATGTACCGTATTGACAAAGATTGTCAATAATGGAAGGTCAGATTGGGACAAACAATTGCATCACGCAATTTGGGCCTTCCGAGTGGCATATAAAACGGCCATTGGAACTACACCTTTCAACCTAGTGTATGGGCAAAATGCAATTTTGCCAATTGACTTCTTAGTACCTACCTTGAAAGTGGCCCAGCAGTATGAGTGGAACGGTCATGAATTATCTCAACAATTAGATCAAATCGAAAAGCTGCACGAGACAAGATTACAAGCGGTAGCAGGCATTTATGCAGCCAAACGGAGACAAAAGGCTTATTACGAT
This sequence comes from Ceratopteris richardii, assembly GCA_020310875.1. Lineage (NCBI taxonomy): Eukaryota > Viridiplantae > Streptophyta > Polypodiopsida > Polypodiales > Pteridaceae > Ceratopteris > Ceratopteris richardii. The sequence continues at coordinate 2,907,453 of CM035438.1, forward strand.
GCACATATAAAAGACAAGGGACTGAAAGAAGGTGATTTAGTCCTAGTATACACCCTCAAACAACATGCAAAGAAGCTCCAAAAACGAGGATATGGACCCATGATTATAAATCGAATCTCTACTAGTGGTGCAGTCAATCTTGCCACACTAGACGGAGATATTCTTCCCAATTACATCAGTGGATGCAGAGTGAAAAGATTCATGGAGCCATTGACTGATCAAATGCTAGCACGACTATTAGGAGCTCAGAGTAGGAAAAAGGAAGAAGAACGCATACGAGAAGAAGCGAGACTGGAAGCCCTAGAACGCATCAGAAAACGGAAAGAGTGGATGAGAGAAAGAGACGAGAGATATCGAGTAGGAGAAGAACTCATCCCTATGGCTAATTTTAGAGCCACTGAAAACTCAGGACAACAAAGAAGACAGCCTTATTTGAATCTGGGAGCAGGACGAAAAGAGTACCACTTAGTGGATGCTCTCATAGACACAGGAGCAGCAATAAGCTGCATTAGATTTTCCTTGTCTCAGAGACTTAAAGAGGAGATACGCCCATCGAAGGCACAGCTGATTGGAATAGGAGGAAAAGTTACTCAATGCATAGGTGAGATAACTTTACCTTTACATATGGGGAACAACACAATGGAATAGAGACTCTTAGTGTGTCAGGACCAAGATCTGCTTGAAGATGTGGTGTTAGGTCAAGATTGGATCTACGAATATGAGGTAACCATTCAATTGGCTTTAGGATACATCTCGCCCAGAATAGGACCTCGTGAAGTATTTAGTTTGCTAGACGAACGACCACCCAAAGCTACTATTATAGAGCCAGAAGTTCTTCCCAAGGAACAAAGTCAGGGTTGTATGTTAACTAGTACTATGGAAACCTCATCATCAAGTACTTCCTGTGAAAACACCGTAAGTCCTGTGTGCACTCCATCTTTGAGTAGAGAGAGTCACGAGAGTGCACAAAAACATGAAATCAAGCCAACTCAATCACAAGGCACAAGAGAGAATATTCCTCTGCAAGAAGTGAAGTCTACACCTGTGAAAGTGTACCCCATTCCACATTCTACACGAGCTTGGATAAGAAGGGACCAAAAGAAGGCCTATCTTCAACAACAGACAAGTCTTCGACAGCAGCGTGAGCAATGGCATAAGAAGACAAAGAATTTCGAACACTTCAGGCAACCACGACTCAAGAGCATATGGATCCCAAAAAAGCTGATAACTGCACAACCTAATCGAACAAAAATATGGATCCCAAAGTCATGTACCCAAAGGACGACCATCCCAAGCAAGGAGCATCATCAGAAGTGCTATCATCCTCAACAGGGTCAACAGGCACATCAGCCAAGAAAAAGGACATATTGGAGGGAGAAGGAATCTCCAAATGCAATACAAACCGACTTGAGATTCACAAAACAGAATCAGCAGACATACTATCGAAGACGAGCCGCATTCATAAAAAAGGTGGAGAATACAGTACATCCCACCCAAGTGAAGCAAGTTTGGATGCCGAAAGACAAGACAAGTTGCATACATCAAGCAACTACTTCCAATTGCACACATGAGGGGTTGTCAAGATCCAGAGTATGCATGATAGGGCCACATTACAAGGCCAAGCATTCGGCACGTCCTTCTTCTATTTTCGGATAGTCATGCACATTTTCCCTTTGGAAATAGGAGAGCACTTGTACATATTTAAAATATTACTCCAAAAATTTCACTAACCGCTTCGGCTTTGTACTAACTTTTATGTTTTCTTTTCAGCAAAAAAATATAAAAATACATGAAATTCAGGTATTACCTTTCTCACACCCACGGGAAAGGGACGGCACCATGCACTCGGAGCAACAGCAAATTATTAATCAACATATGGAGGAGGATTTCTGAAAAAAAAAAAAAAAAAAAAACATATGGATACTAAGTCATCCTCTATATTGAGTGCAGATGACATCTTCTGACTCAGAAGCTACACAGCAGGAAGAGGAACTACTTCTTCCATTGGGGTCAATAACCAAGGTCAGAGGACATTGGTTTCGAGATGACCAACCTATCTCGGAACTTCTATTCATGGCAACCATCAAGATTATGGACAGGGATCACTATTTCCCTATCATGTCACAAGATTTCAAGACCATAATACAAGGGTTACCACATATCGAGGAAGTATGGACTCAAGCTGGCATTGAAGCATTTTTGAAGATACCTATATGCATACCAGACTTCCAAAGATGTACGCAAGTAATGAATACCATGCAGCCGGTTGCTACAAAGATTTCTGTTCCAGAAGCCAAGGTTTTGGACAAGGTGGGCACATGGAAGACAATTCAATTCACTCATGAATTGATCAATAAAGCCTTTGGATGGAATCAAGAAGGCATTACTAATGTCAAAGAAGAATGCCATGACCCCAAGAAAAGATCATTCCTGGAGATTAACAGAGTAGATATTGAGGATGCAGTACGTTTGGCACATCAACACTTTTGTTTTCCTGGCATGAACAGATACACCGCACCACAAAAGATTGTAGTACAACTCCTATCGCATGCTATGAGACAGATAGGAAACAAAGTGAATCTCACAGGCTACGTACAAGAACGATTGTTTGAAGCTCAGAAGAAATGGGGGCAAAAGAAGTTCCTGAACAGTGGTTCAGCTTTGACTTTATTGATATATGAAGCCCTAGACATGAAACACTGCTTACGAGAGATGCCGACATCAGAAGGGCTAGCAAGGTATGCCAAATCCGCTTCGGTCCCTAAGAAGAAGAAAGCCGTAGTTGTGGTGGAAGAGGCTGGCACCAGCACATAGAAACCCATGAGGGGTACGAAACGCTTGCGAGAAGAGGAAGCCCAAGCAACACCTCAGTCTAAGAGAACGCATCTTTTGCCTAAGATCACGACGGCTCAAATGCCGATTTCAAAAAGAGATTTGTCTGCTGCCCTCGAGCAAACACACCAGTATATGCAAGGGCAGGTAAATCTAAATGTCCAAGGACATCATTATAGACAAGCAAGTCAAGTTCAGCCAAAACAGAGTACAGAAAAGACTCCAAAACAACCTGGAAGGTACAAGGAATTAGGTATTGACGACTCTAGTACGAATACAGAATCCAGTCCTGAGAAAGACACGCTAGATACTGATATCAGGACGGAAACTTATGAAGAAGAAGGACCAGAAGTCAATCAAATGGCAGTGACACCGGACAACCAAAAGGAAAAAGAAAAGAAGGTGGATGATGCTCAGGAACAGGAGCACGTCATTCAGTTGAATGACACTACAAAAATGAGCATCAAGGAAGATACGACTACTGGGGTTACACATGTCAAAGTACCTATTAAAGAGGAAGAACAAACCCCAGTGAATAAGGAGACGGGAGAGCTCCAACAAGAAACCATAATCGAGGTGCCTGATGACACACCTCAAGGACAGGGTGAAAACATGGGGGCTGAGCCAAGGATCCAGCTTCAGATCAGGCAGCCCCATGATACAACATTACACATTGCCCAAGGCAAAGACGTGACTACCGGAGAAGAACCCTCAATACCTAAAACATGGCTTAATGTAGATGTCACGCAGTTAAAACCGGTAGTAAAGCAAATGATCCAGACAGCCATGGATACGCAACAACAAATGATGGACATAGATGCAGACTACGACAAAGCCATGAAGGAAAAGAATCAGTTTCAAGTTATGAGTGAGCAGTTGTCTGCACAATTAATTCAGGTGCAAAAAGAGATAGCCACAAAAAGCAATGAGCTGTTACAAACACAAACGCAATATGAATCATTAAGCACTCAGCATCAACAACTGCGAGACCAGCTCGAGGATCTACAGAAAGTATATGATGCTACTACAGCAGAAAAAGAAAGAATGAAGACCAGAAGCACTCTACTAGAAACACAACTGAAGTTATATCTGGACGAGAATGATACTTTACGGAACAGAAATAAAGAGTTGATGAAATCATTGTTATATGACCAACCAATAAAGCAACAGGAATCAACTGAAAGTAAAGAAGATGAATTAAGAGATCAACTCGCACAATATGAAGCTTTGCTACAACAAGAGCGCGCAGTAAGAGAAGAAGCAGAACATAAGCACAATCAGGAAATATGTGAGCTCAAGAGGCAGCTGAATTCAGCACAAGCAAAACTGGTACAGAGCTACAGTGAAAACATGGATCACGTAGCTGACATAGGTAAGGAGCTTCTAGCAACCAAAGAAAAACTCGGTGAAGCCATACAACAGATAAAGGAAAAAGATGAATGCATTGAAGAGCTAAAAAATCAGCAGAAAGGCAAAGAACCGATCGGGACATCAGTAGTGCCAGAAAAAGAACATCCTACTGACGAGGTAGAGGTAAGCCCTCTATCTCAACCGATCTATCATTCTCCAATACATGAGCAGATGGCGGATATGCATGATGATCATCCAATGCCATACACTGCAGAAATAAGTCAGAAGGAATGGGCACTAGTGGTGTCCCGATTGACGGAAAATTTTGAGAATGAAGTCATCAAAGTCATGAAGGAAGCAAAAATCAAAGGTAAAGACTTGGAAAAGATCATAAAGCCTTTCAACATTCCATATGGATTGTTGAAAGAGAAAGCAAGGCAATATATAAAGAAGGTTACACACAAAAGTCCAGATGAGCAGCTAAATTTCAAGAACGACACATTCACGTACACTCAAGCAGAGTTTGAAGCTGCACAGCCGGTGTGGAGACGGAAATTTTTGGAGAAACATCCCACACTACGGGTGCACTGGCAAGCCGCACCTTATTCATTACAGGTAAACCCTTCGTTTTGTCCAATACCACGCAGAAGGGATACACAAAAATTTTTGGATTTACAGCGCAGCGGCAATATTAATAAACAGTGGCTAAACTATCCGATGTTACCTAGCCCGCCACATAACTATTTGTCAACCGAGGATTATATGATCAAAACAATAGAATTTTGGCTACAAAACTATGCGACAGTACCAGACTTAGCGGTCAAGATGACAAATAAAGTCCTTAGTATGTTACTTACAGTTTTGAAGGTCTTCAAACATGCGGCATATACATTTCTGAACTTCATCGGCATTAATCAAGGCACCGATATACTTATTTTCGATCTATCAGTAATGCCGAGCCGCCCCACAATAATGGCATACTATTCCAGACTCATGTTTTTGCCAAGCCCGTATATGCAAATATTTGAAGAAGCATTTTTTACAGGATTTTTTGAAATAGATTCAGAGATATTTTTGAAGATGTCATCAAATCTGAATGCCAGACTTGTGGCATACGAATTAAGCTTCTTCGCAGATCACCGACAACCGCCCAACGATGGAGTAAAAGCTGAACAATGGAAACAGATCATGATACGTGAAGCCAATCTGCTAAATGATACAGAGCAACAAGTATACAGAACATATGCCCGGCGCTTATCAAAGCCTGTCGGGGACGACAGAGTTCAGGAGGGGGGCAGTGTTGAGGGCGAGACGAGTAAGAAGAGGAAAAAAAGAAAGCAACGAAAGAAACAGCTTCACTAAAAGGCAAATTTGAAGATAGACAAATGTAAAGATACATCTCTGCAGGAAGCCCCGCAGGGGCGCAACACCCATCTCTGCACAGAACCCCGCAGGGGCACGCACCAGGCTACAAAGCTAAACCCCGGGGTCCAGAGGAGTGGATTTTTCAAACATCAGAGTAGGACCAAAAGTTAGAAAGGGGTAGAGGCTGAAAAGTTGAAGAGGGTGACTAAGAATAGCACATTCCTAGTCACTGGTGGCGTGCGTGGCAACCCAAGTCAACAGGCAAGACAACTACATCAGGCTCTCGAGTTGTAGAGCTTGAATCAAGAAGGCCATCGAATCTGCATGTCTGTTTAATTGCAGACAATACTGACCACAGGGCGCGTGCGCGAAGCAAAGTCTGTCAAAGGAAGCAAAGTCTGTCAAGGGACGACAGAGGCGAAGAGGGGGAGAGTGTTGCAGAGCCAAAGAGCGCACAAAGCAGAGAAAAAGAGGGGCCCCAAAATTTTTCCGATTTGGACCACATATTTTTGTAACATATTCATTTTTGTAATATATTTCCCCTTGTAAAGGCACTAGAGGAGTCCTCTAGATGCATTCCCATAGAAGAATAGAAGCTTACCCATGTAAAATAGTAGGAAATTAGCTCTTAGTGAATAAAGTGCCGGTCACTTGTGTGAAAGGACCATTTTTAGGGCACTAGTATATAAGTCAAATGTGACTCTTTGTAGAGGACTTTTTGCCATTGTGAGAATAGAGAGCACAGAAATTCGAATTTGTGTCTTCTTCCCTCTTCATCTTCTTCTTCGTGAGCTTGTATGCATGTGTAGTGCTTGGAAAGAGTGCTTGTGAGTGTTATCTATCCTTGAGAGTGTTTCTTTGCTGTAGGAAAGGTGTGTGCGAGGTGTAGGAAGTGCTGAAGCGTAGGAAAGTATTTTCGCGATTCAGTATTTCTGTCATAACTTGAAGTAGGAGCGTGGCAATTGAGTGAAACCACTACCATTGGATGCGTCTTCTCGAGAGCTTCGAAACGCATATGCTATTCGCTATGTTTGGAGCTCGGAGCTAAGAGAAAAGTCCAAAATACTGACGGCTGCTGCACCAAGTATCGTTTCGCCTTGACTAACAGTTGAAGCTTGTTAGGATAAGTGTTTTCTCATTTTCACTCTTGAGTAATTCATTTGCATTGACCATTACCCGATTGCATGTCTTCATACACTCGGCTAGGTTAGTATACTATTCGGATTGATAAATTAAAAGCGTGTATCCCCACTATATGCACTTGTGAGGGGATTGAGGTACAGTCTCTTTCTCCGCAAGTCCCTAAGTTGAAGCTTAGGTCAACAACCTCCATGTGCTTAGTGCGAGCATGGAACACAGGGTTCCTCGCAATTGCCAATGTGCTCTGACTGTCAGTGAAGATGGTGGTGGTAGAAGACTGACCAACACCCAAATCAGCCATAAGGCGTCTGAGCCACACACACTCAACAGTAGCTGTGAAAGTTTCCCTATACTCAGCTTCACAGCTGGAAGTGGCCACAGTAGGCTGCTTCTTGCTCAACCAAGATATACATGAGCTACCAAGCATGAAGCAAAAGCCACTAGTGGACACACGAGTGTCATAGCAACCAGCCCAATCAAAGTCAGAAAAAGCATTCAAATCTGGCGGTAGTGATCCCCCCTTTGGATAAAACAACCCAAGTAATGGAGTACCACTCAAGTAGCGAAAGATGCACTTAACCGCCTTCCAATGCATGACTCCTAGGCAATGCATAAACCTTCTCATCTGTGAGACAACAAATTGAATATCTGGCCGAGTAATGCATAAGTAAATCAAGCATCCAACAGCCTGCTGATAGAGAACAACATCAAATGCATCTCCAACATCATGAAGACTTAATCGTAAACCTGTCTCCATAGGAGTGGTGTTGGTGCAAGACAATCAACAATTGAAGGTCTTTAAGTCCGCAGAGACGTCATAAAAAATTTCCTTAAAAGGTCACCGGAAGGTCACCGGAACAGTACCGGAATGTCACCATAAAGTCACCGGAATGTTACCGGAATTGATCAATTTTACAGTTTTCAGTTTATGAAGAGTTGGAAGATAAAAGGAGGAAGAAAAGAACAAATTTTGGAGCATGGAAGAAAACCGGAAAAGGATGTACACATATGTACAGTAGTATAGTCAAAGTTGTAAGCTTGTACAAATTTATCTATAAATACCTTAGAAAGTGTCGGGGCAGATATGAGAGGCATATATGAGAGTATGAGAGGCATAGATGATAGAATGAGAGACAATGAGAGAGAATGAGAAGTTAGATGTCATGAGACATATGAAAAGTTAGTTGAGTTTTCCTCTCATCACTCAACTGTAACTTTCTGAGTAATCGGAAAAATATTGCACCGAAATTTCTGTGTGTTCTTCATCTGTGATAGATGATTTGTGAAATCCTTTTGAGGATATCTAAGTCTATAGTTAATCAATCTATAGCTTAAGTTTCAGAGTTTAATTGTAAACAGAAACCGAGAATTGTCAGTAGGAACATTCATATGTGTTGAGTGTTCAAAGTTTACTGAAACAGGCGCATTTCCAATGATCAATGTTTTGATCATTTCTCAGTGCATACTTTAAATTTTTGCATGAGTGAGAGCTTAATCTTTAAGTTAGAAGATAAGCTACTCGTAACCAGAAGCATTTGCTTAAACGGGTTCTATTCAAGGAGAACTAAGTCTTAGAAGTTGCAGGTGTAAAATAGACTGTTCAAAATGACAGTTTCAGACATAGGTAACTTGTGAAGTTGATTTCTCAAGTTATACTAAAGCTTTTAGAGTAATTTCACTTGAAGGAGGTGCGCAAACTCTAGGCGACACTCCATACAAAGTTTCATAAAAACTTTACGTGTTTGATAGATTAATTTGAAGAAATTGTGCAGCAGAATTTTTGTGTTGTGAAGTTTTTGACTTACTCTTGGTATAGAGGTGCTCTAATCACAAGAGTAGGTTGTTCTTTTGGAGATTAACACTCTCCATCAGTGGTATCAGAGCAGGAGACATCAAAATCAAAGAAAGGAGGATCCCGATTGCTTCGGTTACAAAGAATTCAACAACTGAAGAACTAAAAGGTGAAAGTTTGAAGGCAAAGCTTGAGGAGGAGACCATACGACATCAAGAAAGAAAAACAGAGTCTAATTTGAAGTAAAGGTACATATATTGTTTGTAAAGCTTGAAGATTTCAATACACAGGTGGACACAAGATGGGAGATTCTCTACAGATAGAGAAACTGGATAGAGAAAACTATCCTGCGTGGTCAATGAGGATGGAAGCTCATCTTATGAGCAAAGATTTGATAGCTTATATCACAGGAGAAGAAGAAAAGCCACAGTTCAGAGATCCTAGTGTTCCGACTAGGGAAGAGTTAGCAGATTTGAAAAACTGGATGAAGAAAGATGCTCAAGCTAGGAGCATTATATATATGGCAGTCAATGATTACTTGTTACCTCATATTCGAGGTCTTGAAAGTGCAACTGACATTTGGAATGCTTTGGAGGAGCATTTCCAGAATACTACCAAGTCAAGGAAGGCATCCTTATGGGTAGAGTTTACAACCTTCAAGAAGAAGGCTTCTCAGTCCATTTCAGACTATGTGACAAGGATGAAAGACATTGCAGATGCATTAGGAGCTGTTGATGAAGACATTGAGGAGGATAAATTGGTAAGGCAAATTCTTATAGGCTTAAGAGGTGATGACAAATGGAAGCCATTCATTTTGTCTACAGAGTTATCACTTGACCATTTCACTCCTGATTTAAATCAGTTGCTAGGTCATATGCTAACATTTGAGAACGATGTTAAAGGAGATGGTGACAAGAGTGCAGGTCATGCAATGTACTCAAAAGATAAAAAGAAGAATAGCAAAGGAAAGCAACAAGCAAATGAAGATGAAGGAATAACTAGCCAAGCCAACTTCCTAAGAGGAAGAGGAGGTGGCAAAGGCAGAGGAAGAGGCAGAAACAACAAAGATGGAAGCAAAGCTTGCTGGATTTGTGGTAAGACAAATCATTTAGCTAAAGATTGTTGGCACAATACTCAAAGTAATAATGGATATAGTCAAAGTTACAATGCAAGAGGAAGAGGTGGCAGAAATCAAAGAGGAAATTTCAGAGGCAGAGGAGGTAGGAGTTACTTTGGAAGAAATGCAGGTAGAGGATTCCAAAGTCAACAATATAACAATACCTACTACAATTACGCTTCAGAACAGAAGGAGGATTCAACACTGATATTGAATGCTACTTGTGAAAAGCAGAGTGAAGATCAAAGAGTCTTCTACATTGACTCAGGATGTAGCAATCACCTAAGTGGAAACATATCATTGATGACTGATTTGGAGAATAAAGTTTCTAATCATGTTGTTCAAACAGGTGACAACACAAAGCATAAAGTGAAGTCGATTGGATCAGTGAAAGCTAAAGACGGTAGTACCTTATTGGGTAAGGTTCTGTATGTTCCTACAATTCCTAAGAATTTGATAAGTGTAGGACAAATTGTTGAAAAGGGATATGAAGTAAGATTCACTAATGAAGGAGTATACGTGGAAGATCCCAGTCAAGGGTATAAACAGATTGTTTCAGGAAGGAAAGAAGGAAGACTGTTTACACTGAAGATTCAAGGTAACATTGGTCAGGCCATGTTTACATATGAAGGACATAAAATTTCTGAGTTAGATCTTTGGCACAAGAGGCTTGGACATTTCAATGAAAGAGGTATTAAAGATATGGTTAACAATGGTTCAGTGCTTGGATTGCCTAATGTTGCAGGTCAACATATGACATACAAATGTGAGGCATGTCAATTAGGTAAGGCTCATAAGAATTCTTACTCCAAGCATGGTTTTATGTACTCAGAGAAGCTTGAGTTGGTACACACAGATGTGTGGGGACCCTCAAAAGACTTCAGTATAAATGGGTCAAGATATTATGTGATTTATGTTGATGATGCTACTAGATGGATCACTATCTATGTGATCAAGGATAAGTCAGAAGTATTCAATACATTCAAACATTATCATGCATATGCAGAAAGAACTACAGGTCATAAGTTGAAGAGACTAAGATCAGATGGAGGGGGAGAGTATTTCTCCAACGAATTCAGTGACTACTTATGGAATGCAGGTATAAAAAGGGAAGTTACTTGCAGATATTCTCCTCAACAAAATGGTGTAGCAGAAAGGAGGAATAGGACTCTTGTTGAGTTTGCAAGGTCCATGATGAATGAGAAAAATTGCCCTAATTATTTGTGGGCTGAAGCTGTAAATACAGCTACTTATTTGGTCAATAGGTTACCATGTAAAGCCTTGCAGGGTATGACACCATATGAAGCTTGGTGGGGTAAGAGACCTACCTTGGATCATTGCAGAGTATTTGGATGTGTGGCATATGCATATGTGCCATCACAATTAAGACACAAATTGGAACCTAAAGCTGAAAAATATGTTTTCATTGGTTATGATGACAGACAGATGGGATACAGGTTGTGGAATCCATCCACAAAACATTTTCTGGTGTCGAAAGATGTTACGTTTGATGAGCAAAGTTCTTGGTATGCAGGAACAGTTAATAACAATACAAGTGATGAAGAAGAAGTGAGTCAGAAGAAAGGTAAATCAAAGGTTCAAATAATTGATGAAGAAGAAAATTATGAAGTGCAGGAAGAAGTTGAAGAAAGATCAAGATTTGATCCTGAGTGTGAAGAACCAGAAACCTCAAGGACTGGAGAACTCAGAAGGTCATCAAGAAATAGATGGCAACCTATAAGGTACAGTTATGATACTTCATTTTTGGCCACAAAAGACTATGCTTATATGATGAATACAGATGAAGATCCTTCTACATATGAAGAGGCAAAAGGTAAGGAAAAATGGGAGAAAGCTATGCAAGAAGAACATGATGCATTGGTAGAGAATCAAACATGGGATTTGGTTCCAAAACCAAATAGTCAGAAGATCATTGGATGCAAATGGGTTTACAAAACCAAGAGATTTGCAGATGGAAGTGTGTCTAGATACAAAGCTAGACTTGTTGTCAAAGGGTTTGCTCAGACTTATGGTGTTGATTATGATGAGACTTATAGTCCAGTAGCAAAGATGACAACCATCAGAACACTTATAGCTATTGCTGCATGTAAAGGTTGGAAGCTATGTCAACTTGATGTGAAAAATGCTTTTCTGAATGGTTATATTTCAGATGATGTGTTCATGGAGCAACCTCAAGGGTTCAAAGATAAAAGGTATCCAGATCATGTGTGCAAGCTCAAGAGAGCTTTGTATGGCTTGAAGCAGGCCCCAAGGGCATGGAATTATAGACTTGTAAAGTTCTTGAAAGAACTTGGTTTTCAGGTGTCTGAAGCAGATAGTAGTCTGCTTATAAAAGCAAGTGATAATGGTTTCATATACATGTGCATATATGTTGATGATATAATTCTTACAGGAACAGATGAAGAAGGAATACAAAGACTTAAGAAACAAATGGAAAAGGAGTTCAAGATAAGTGACTTGGGAGACTTGTCATACTTCTTGGGTATGGAGATCACATATACTCAACATGGAGTATTCGTGACCCAAGAAAGATATTTGAAGAACTTGTTAATCAAGTTTAAAATGAATGATTGCCGGATATCACCTACACCAATGGAGGTGAATCACAAATTGAGTAAGTTTGGAGGTGAAGAATTCAAGGACGTGAGACAATATCAGAGTTTGGTTGGTAGTCTTATCTATGCTACTTTAACCAGACCTGATTTATCATATGCAGTAGGAGTATTGTCTCAATTCATGCACTGTCCAAGGAAAGAACATTGGATTGCAGGACAAAGGGTGTTGAGGTACATTAAGGGTACACTCAAAGAAGGTTTGTATTATGGTTTTACATCAGATACACATATCAAAATATACAGTGATGCAGATTGGGCAGGTAATCCAGATGACAGAAGGTCAACCTATGGATACATGTGTTATGTGGGAGATAAGCTAATCTCATGGTGTTCCAAGAAGCAACATACAGTTGCTTTGTCTTCTACCGAAGCTGAGTACAAAGGCATGGTTGAAGCCGCAAAGGAAGTGATTTGGCTAAAGACTTTAATGAAGAATTTTGACACTATACAGAGGACACCAATTATATTTGGAGATAATATGAGTTCTGTTGATGTATAAAACACCACAAGAAATGAATTAATGTGACACTAGAACACCTCTATGGTCACCATTAACTCATTGCCACTCCAAACTTTGAGAAATGATAGCTTAAAGTGAGAACTTTGCTTCTACAGAAATTCCTAGTCACCGAAATGACATACCTTCAGTATTTTGCTAATTTCTCCTAGCTCAAGTATGCTTTCTCCATGAAACTTTATAGGCTGAAACTAGAAGAGTAGAGCTTTCCAACAAGCTATCATATGCATCAAACAGAGCTCTAGAACTCAAGTTATGACCCTCACAAGATGACCCTGTATGACCTTCCAAAACTGGAAATCTTGCTTGTTTTAGTATTCCTGATGTCCAAAAATAAAAAATTCGATGCCTGGCATCGAATTTCAGTCCAAGTCGATGCCGGGCATCGACTTTGAGCTTTTTTAGGCCCTTTTTCTGCACCAGAAATACTCTCTTTTACACACACATGAAGAAGACCACTTGTATGCTAGAAGTCGATGCCAGGCATCGACTTTATGCTCAAACTCGATGCCAGGCATCGAGTTGCTCCACAAACTTCATATTTTTAAAAGATTCAACAATAGTTAACACACAGAGAATGAAAAAATGACTTATCAGCCAAGATTCGATGCCAGGCATCGAATTGCTCAGAAAACTTGAACTTTTGAATTCATCACACAGTAGACAAACATGGAGATGATGGAGAGAGGCTCATACACAGAACTTTACTCAGTTCTTCTCATAACTATAAAAAACTCAGAAGTTTTACAGATGCTTTCTCACTCAGAGAAGCCCGACTATTGTCAGTCGTATAAAATGAACTCCTTCTTCTACTTCTTCTCTCTATTCTCTCTCTCTCTCTCTCTTCTTCTCATCGCGTCAGTTAATACTAACTAACTTATATAGATTTTCTCATTCCCGTGATTTTTAAAAAACTTCTAGAACTAAAGTGAACTAACTTTACAAGTATAATACAGTTGTGAATTTGTCCCTTCACATAGGCATGGGGTTTTCTTCCTAAGATTTGACCTTGAAATATATGTCCAATTAGTGAGTGTTTCTCCAACAGCTCCCCCTCAATCACTAATTGACATTCCCTGTTTCTTCATATCTTCTTCTTTTCTTTTACTCCTGCCATGCTTTTAAATCTGCTGGTCTTCACACCATCCAAGCTCTTTGTCATTATGTCTGCTAACTGATCTTTAGTAGAAATGTACTCCACTTCAATCTCCTTCTCCATTACCTTTTCTCTGAGAAAATGATACTGTATCTCTATGTGCTTTGTCCTTGCATGAAATACTGGATTTGCTGCAAGATAAAGTGAACTCATATTATCTCCATGTATTGTAGGTGTACCTTGATCAATGCCTAAGCTCTTGAACAATGTCTGCATCCATATGACTTCCTTAGCTGCTTCCACAAGTCCTTTGTACTCTGCTTCAGTTGATGATAATGCTACTGTATGTTGTTTCTTTGAACACCAACTTACAAGCTTATCACCAATATATATCATGTAACCATGAGTTGATCTTCTGTCATCTTGGTTACCTGCCCAGTCTGAGTCACTGTAGGCTCTCAACTTCAAATCTGATGTAAAAGGATAATATAATCCTTCCTTTATAGTTCCTTTGATATATCTGAGAACTCTCTGACCTGCAATCCAATGTGGGTCCTTTGGACAATGCACGAATTGTGACAAAACTCCCACTGCATAACTAAGATCAGGTCTTGTTAGTGTAGCATAAATCAAACTACCCACAAGAGATTGATACTTCCTCATATCTTTGTATTCTGCACCATCATATTTACTGAGCTTGTGATTAACTTCAAGTGGAGTTGAAGCTTCTCTGCAATTTTCCATATCAAACTTCTTCAATAAGTTCAGAAGATACCTTTCTTGTGACACATATATGCCATGATCTGTATAAGTAACTTCCATTCCAAGAAAGTATGATAACTTTCCTAGGTCACTGATCTTAAACTCTTTCTCAAGTAATCTCTTTACCTCCTTGATTCCTTCATCTGAAGTACCTGTGATTATAATGTCATCTACATAAATACAAATGTAGATTGTACCTTCCTCTATTCTTTTGATAAGTAGACTTGAATCTGCTTTTGAACTTTGATATCCAAGATCATTGAGATACTTCACCAGTCTATAGTTCCAAGCTCTTGGAGCTTGCTTCAATCCATACAATGCTCTTCTCAACCTGCAAACAAAATTTGGATACCTGGAATCTATAAACCCTTGAGGTTGTTCCATGTATACCTCATCTGATATGTATCCATTCAAGAATGCATTCTTTATATCCAATTGACTTAGAGTCCATCCTTTTGAAGCTGCAATAGCAATGATTGTCCTTATAGTTGACATCTTAGCTACAGGACTGAATGTCTCATCATAATCTATGCCATAGGTCTGGGCATAGCCTTTCACCACCAATCTAGCTTTGTATCTGGCTATACTTCCATCTGCAAGCTTCTTCACTTTATAAACCCATTTATTTCCAATTACTTTCTTACCATTTGGTTTAGGAACAAGTTCCCATGTCTTGTTCTCCTCCAGTGCATTGAACTCTTCCTTCATTGCTTCTTCCCATTGCTTCTTACCTTTAGCTTCATCATAGTTCTGAGGTTCTTCATCATCTTTGACCATTTATGCATAGTTCTTCTGAGTTATGTAAGAAGTATCATAAGAATACCTTTCTGGTTGTCTTCTAGTCCTGCTTGACCTTCTTGGTTCACATTCTTCATAGGTTTTTGGATACACTTCTTCATCAAATATAGGAGCTTCTTCATTTCTTCTTGTTAATCCACTTCTGGATGTACTTGCTTGTATATAGTCTTCATCTCTATTCACCTGCACAATTGATTTTCCTTTCTCACATCTTCTTACCTCTTCTTCAAATTCTTCAGCTGTATGACTTTGATCTACATACCAACTTTTCTGTTCATCAAATGTAACATCTCTAGAAACAATAAATTGTTTGGTTAGAGGATTCCACAATCTGTAACCCATCTGCTTTTCATCATAACCAATAAACACATATTTTTCTGCCTTTGGTTCAAGTTTATGCCTAAGTTGTGATGGCACATAAGCATATGCAATTGATCCAAACACTCTACAATGATCTAGTGTTGGTTTCTTACCCCACCAAGCTTCATATGGAGTCATTCCATTCAGAGCTGCACATGGTAATCTATTCACAAGATATGTAGCTGTATTTACAGCCTCAGCACAAAGATAATTTGGACAGTTCTTCTCCTTTAGCATAGCTCTAGCAAACTCAACCAAAGTCCTGTTCCTTCTTTCTGCTACACCATTTTGTTGTGGTGTATACCTGCAAGTTATTTCTCTCTTAATACCTGCATTCCAAAGATAATCATTGAACTCTTGGGAGAAATATTCTCCCCCTCCATCAGACCTCAGTCTTTTAAGCTTTTGACCTGTGACTCTCTCTGCATATGCATGAAAATGCTTGAAAGCTCCAAACACTTCTGATCTTTCCTTCAAAACATATAATGTTATCCATCTTGTAGCATCATCAATGAAAAGAACATAGTACCTTGAGCCACTGATAGATCCTTCTTTTGTTGGTCCCCATACATCTGTATGAATGAGCTCAAGTACTCCATCATGTTTGAATCCTTTCTTTTGAAATGGTAACATGTGTGCTTTACCCATTTGACATGCTTCACATTTATAAACCATATGTTGACTTTGCACATTTGGTAATCCTAGTACAGACTGATTAGCAACCATAGCTTTAATTCCTCTTTCATTGAAATGACCTAATCTCTTATGCCAGAGATCAAGTTCTGTAATCACTGCTTCACCATGTGTGAGCAAAGCTTGACCAATGTTCCCTTGCACTCTTAAAGTAAAGAGTCTACCTTCTTTCTTACCAGAGACAATCTGATTATATCCATTCTCTGGATCTTCCACAAATACTCCTTCATTTGTAAACCTGACTTGAAAACCTTTTTCAACTATCTGTCCCACACTAATCAAGTTTTTAGGTATTGTAGGAACATACAAAACATTGGTTAGCAAATCTGCTCCACTCTTGCATTTCACTTTTCCAATTGAATGTACACTATGTCTTGTATTATCACCAGTTTGAACTGTGTGACTAGAAATGCCTTTTTCCAAATCTGACATCAATTCTATGTTTCCTGACAAATGATTAGAACATCCAGAGTCAATGTAAAATACCTTTAGATCTTCTTTGTCTGATGTGCTGATTGAATTCATCATCAATGATGTATGACTTTCATTCTGTGTGTCATTTGCATAGTTGTAGTAGGTGGTGTTGTAGGATTGATTCTGTCCCCAACTTCTTCCTCCACCTCTACCATGGCCTCCTCTTTGACTTTGTCTACCTCTTTGAAAATTACTTTGATATCTTCCACCTCGACCTCTACTATTGTTGTTTTGATTCTGGTTTGATCCTTGTTTGGTTGTGCCAACAGTCATGAGCCAAATGATTACTCAATCCACAGATCCAGCAAGCCTTTTTGTTGTTATTTTGATTACCTCTTCCTCTTCCAAAACCTCTTGCTCTTCCTCTGCCAGTGCCTTTACCTCTTGCATAATAAGCTTGAGAATTAGACTCCTCTTCATCCTTTGCTTTACCTTTATCTCCTTTCTTCTTATTCTTCATGTACATTGCAGAACTTTGACCTTTATCTCCATCTCCCTTCAAGTCTTGCTCATATGTGAGCATCAAACCAAGCAACTGGTTCAAATCTGGAACATAATGATTTAATGAAAGTTCTGTTGATAAGACAAAAGGTTTCCACCTTTCATCCCCTCTCAAGCCTGCAAGTAGTTGAGCAATCAATCTGTGATCTTCAACATCTTCATCTATGGATCCAAGACTATCTGCTAGATCCTTCATCTTAGTGACATAATCACTAATGGTTTGACTTGGCTTCTTCTTGAATGTTGTAAACTCTGACCATAGACTTGCTTTCCGTGCTTTAGTAGTGCTTTGGAAATGATATTCCAATGCATTCCATATATCTTCTGATGATTCCAATCCTCTGATGTGTGGTAGCAAATGATCTGAGATTGTATTGTAGATGTAGGCTTTTGCACTTGCATCCTTCTTCTGCCAATGCTTTAAAGCATCTAGTTCTTCTTTCTTTGGTCGACTTTCATCTTCGAATACTGGCTTCTCTTCTTCACCTGTAACATATATCATGAGATCCTTACTCATAAGTAAGGCTTCCATTCTCATTACCCATGCGGGGTAATTATCTCTGTCCAGTTTGTCAATGGAGATATGATCTGCCATAGTTCTTTCCTTCTGCTGCAACCTGTGAGCTTAAAGGATAAAGTATAATACCTTTTGAAGTTCTTTGTGTATGAGGATACTTCGAAAGTAATCTTTTGATGCCTTGTGTCTTCAAATGCTTCACCTTTCAAACTTTAATGGAAAACTTTACAAAACTTCTCGTACCTTTGTTGTCTTCTGCTCTCGAGAATCTTTCTGCTCTGATACCACTTGTTGATGTATAAAACACCACAAGAAATGAATTAATGTGACACTAGAACACCTCTATGGTCACCATTAACTCATTGCCACTCCAAACTTTGAGAAATGATAGCTTAAAGTGAGAACTTTGCTTCTACAGAAATTCCTAGTCACCGAAATGACATACCTTCAGTATTTTGCTAATTTCTCCTAGCTCAAGTATGCTTTCTCCATGAAACTTTATAGGCTGAAACTAGAAGAGTAGAGCTTTCCAACAAGCTATCATATGCATCAAACGGAGCTCTAGAACTCAAGTTATGACCCTCACAAGATGACCCTGTATGACCTTCCAAAACTGGAAATCTTGCTTGTTTTAGTATTCCTGATGTCCAAAAATAAAAAATTCGATGCTTGGCATCGAATTTCAGTCCAAGTCGATGCCGGGCATCGACTTTGAGCTTTTTTAGGCCCTTTTTCTGCACCAGAAATACTCTCTTTTACACACACATGAAGAAGACCACTTGTATGCTAGAAGTCGATGCCAGGCATCGACTTTATGCTCAAACTCGATGCCAGGCATCGAGTTGCTCCACAAACTTCATATTTTTAAAAGATTCAACAATAGTTAACACACAGAGAATGAAAAAATGACTTATCAGCCAAGATTCGATGCCAGGCATCGAATTGCTCAGAAAACTTGAACTTTTGAATTCATCACACAGTAGACAAACATGGAGATGATGGAGAGAGGCTCATACACAGAACTTTACTCAGTTCTTATCATAACTATAAAAAACTCAGAAGTTTTACAGATGCTTTCTCACTCAGAGAAGCCTGACTATTGTCAGTCGTATAAAATGAACTCCTTCTTCTACTTCTTCTCTCTATTCTCTCTCTCTCTCTCTCTCTCTTCTTCTCATCGCGTCAGTTAATACTAACTAACTTATATAGATTTTCTCATTCCCGTGATTTTTAAAAAACTTCTAGAACTAAAGTGAACTAACTTTACAAGTATAATACAGTTGTGAATTTGTCCCTTCACATAGGCATGGGGTTTTCTTCCTAAGATTTGACCTTGAAATATATGTCCAATTAGTGAGTGTTTCTCCAACAAGTTCATTATATTTAGCTGCTAATCCTGTTTTTCATGCCAGAACTAAACACATTGAGATTCACTATCACTTTCTAAGAGAGAAGGTGATGGATAAAGAGATTGAAGTAATCCATACTTCAACAAAAGATCAGATAGCTGATATGCTTACAAAAAGTTTGGATGGACCAAAGTTACAAAGGTTTAAAGATATGGCAGGAATAAAGAAGACAGAGAAAACCTCAATTGATGATTGAGGGGGAGCTGTTGGTGCAAGACAATCAACAATTGAAGGTCTTTAAGTCCGCAGAGACGTCATAAAAAATTTCCTTAAAAGGTCACCGGAAGGTCACCGGAACAGTACCGGAATGTCACCATAAAGTCACCGGAATGTTACCGGAATTGATCAATTTTACAGTTTTCAGTTTATGAAGAGTTGGAAGATAAAAGGAGGAAGAAAAGAACAAATTTTGGAGCATGGAAGAAAACCGGAAAAGGATGTACACATATGTACAGTAGTATAGTCAAAGTTGTAAGCTTGTACAAATTTATCTATAAATACCTTAGAAAGTGTCGGGGCAGATATGAGAGGCATATATGAGAGTATGAGAGGCATAGATGATAGAATGAGAGACAATGAGAGAGAATGAGAAGTTAGATGTCATGAGACATATGAAAAGTTAGTTGAGTTTTCCTCTCATCACTCAACTGTAACTTTCTGAGTAATCGGAAAAATATTGCGCCGAAATTTCTGTGTGTTCTTCATCTGTGATAGATGATTTGTGAAATCCTTTTGAGGATATCTAAGTCTATAGTTAATCAATCTATAGCTTAAGTTTCAGAGTTTAATTGTAAACAGAAACCGAGAATTGTCAGTAGGAACATTCATATGTGTTGAGTGTTCAAAGTTTACTGAAACAGGCGCATTTCCAGTGATCAATGTTTTGATCATTTCTCAGTGCATACTTTAAAGTTTTGCATGAGTGAGAGCTTAATCTTTAAGTTAGAAGATAAGCTACTCGTAACCAGAAGCATTTGCTTAAACGGGTTCTATTCAAGGAGAACTAAGTCTTAGAAGTTGCAGGTGTAAAATAGACTGTTCAGAATGATAGTTTCAGACATAGGTAACTTGTGAAGTTGATTTCTCAAGTTATACTAAAGCTTTTAGAGTAATTTCATTTGAAGGAGGTGCGCAAACTCTAGGCGACACTCCATACAAAGTTTCATAAAAACTTTACGTGTTTGATAGATTAATTTGAAGAAATTGTGCAGCAGAATTTTTGTGTTGTGAAGTTTTTGACTTACTCTTGGTATAGAGGTGCTCTAATCACAAGAGAAGGTTGTTCTTTTGGAGATTAACACTCTCCATCAAGTGGCAATAGGCTTACAGTCTTCAAGGCCAAAACGTTGCAATAATGTGTCAATATATTTTGTTACAAAGCCATTCCACCATCAACTTGCATAAATTGAATGCCCAAATAGTGATGCAAATGCCCCAAATCAGACATCTCAAATGAGTCATCCAAATCACCCTTGAAATCAACAATATGCTTCTCAATAGGACCAGTGAGCAGCATGTCGTCAACATAGACAACAATGATCAGAAGCACATCATTAGCACGCTTAACATATAAGGTGCTTTCAGTTGGACTGTTCTCAAAACCATGTGCAACCAAATAGGCATGTATCTTCTCATACCAAGCACATGGTGCTTGCTTTAAACCATATAATGCCTTCTTTAACCTACAAACCTTGTTTTCATGCCCGTTCTGCACAAAGCCACGAGGCTGAAAAACATACACTTCTTCATGCAAGTCACCATTCACAAATGATGTTTCAATGTCCAATTGATGTACATTCCAACCATGATGGGCTGCAAGTGCACAAATGCATCGAATAGTAGTCATACGGCATGTAGGTGCAAAGGTCTCATCAAAATCAATGCCTCTTTCCTGCGCATAACCCTTTGCAACAAGCCTAGCCTTATACCTGTCAATTGTACCATCAGGTTTACGCTTCAGCTTGTATACCCACTTAGTGCGAATGGCCTTCTTGCCAAGAGGCAAGTCACATAAATACCATGTACCATTCTTCATTATAGCATCATATTCAGATTGCATTGCAACCATCCAATTTTCTGAATTTTGTGCTTCATCAAAAGAAAGAGGCTCATTCTCATCACAGAGATTGGACGCAGCCATACCATAGCAATCTGATGCAAGGAGGCACTATGAGAGCCTAAACGAGTATGATATGACAAAGGTGCATCTAATTTGCTGTCACGCAAAGTCTGCACCAGCCATTTTGGCATAGTTTTTGCCTGCTCAATATCAGCTCTCTCATCAACAAGTGCATCATGTAAATCTGCATCAGAAATGGAATGACCTACATCATCATATGAAACCTTCAAAGGCTGAGAAGTTGCCTCATTAGGACCAGCACTAGACTGTCCACCTATAAAAAGAGGCATCAAAGTATCATACATGTCTTTGGAGCTAACAAATGTCTCCTTAGTACATGAAAGCAATGGCTGAATAGCATCATCCACAAAGACAACATCACGGCTAACCAGAATGCGTTTAGTCTGTGGATGATACAGAGGATAGCCTTTACTTTCAGAACTGTACCCAACAAAAATACATTTTACTGCCTTATCATCCAATTTTGTGCGATGTTGTTCAGGCACTAGTGCATATGCCAAACAACCAAAAACACGCAGATGAGCAACAGATGGCTTGCGGTCATGCCAAGCCTCATATGGAGTGATAGGCTGCAGCACTTTAGTGGGAGACATGTTCAGTACATATGCTGCACACATGACAGCCTCAAGCCAGAAACTATGTGGTAAAGCTTGACTCTTGACCATGCACCTCGCCATCTCCATGAGTGACCTATTCTTTCATTCAGCAACTCCATTCTGTTGAGGTGTATACGGCACTGACACTGGTGTTTTATCCCATGTTGAGCCAGAAATGCATTAAATCAGAAGACATATATTCCCCCCCTCGATCAGAACGAAGGGTGCCCATTTTACATGCTGACAGATTGTCAGCCAAAACCAAAAACTGTTTGAAGCACATGAACACTTCGGACTTTGCCTTCAATGGATATACCCATGCATGCCTGGAAAAATTATCGATGAAAGTCACGAAGTAAAGATAATTCCCAGAAGAAGGTGTCTGCATAGGACCACAGACATCACTATGTACAAGCTGCAATTTCTGAGTAGCCCGAACTGAACCATCTTTTGGAAAGGACGGATGCTGCATTTTGCCCAAAATACAGCCTTCACAAACATGTTTTCCAGGTGCCTCAAGTTTGGGCAAAGAGGACACCATTTCAGATTTCTGCAGGCATAACAAACTAGAAAAATTCAGATGATAAAAACGTGCATGCCAAAGCTTTGCATCTGACATAGCCTGAGAATCATTTACTGCACATGCCAAATCATTTACAGATCTTTCATAGTCTATGATCTTATACAGCCCACGACATAAAATGCTAGAAGCAATAATCACATTGCCATTTGAAAGATCATGAACTGTACATCTGTCATCAACAAATTTCACAACCAAGCCAATCTTGGCTAATGTAGAAACTGATAACAAATTTTTCTTGATCCCTGGCACAAATAAAGCATCTGACCTAAATATATCAACAGTTTGTGACGTTGTTGTGATGGCACAAGAGCATATGCCAAACAATTAAACATTCAAATGTGACCAACCATAGGCTTATGTCCATTCCAAGCCTCATAAGGATTAATGACTCTCAATGCTTTTGTAGGGTAGCAATTCAACACATAGTTTGCACACATGACCGCATCCATCCAAAACTTATCAGGAAGGTGCTTTCCTTTAACCATACATCATGCCATTTCAAAAAGTGTTCTATTTTTTTGCTCAACAACACCATTTTGTTGAGGTGTATATTGCACCGTACATTGGTTTGAAATACCTCTTTCATGAAGAGAAGCATTAAACTCATCTGACATGTATTCACCACCATGATCCATGCATAGAGTCAAAAGATTTTGTGAAGAAACATTTTCAACCATAGTTAAAAATGATTTGAAGCAAGAAAATACCTCATTCTTTGCTTTCATAGGATACACCCATGTATGGTCAGTAGCATCATCAATGAAGGTAACAAAATATACATGCTTCCTAAAAGATGGAGTCTTGATGGGACCACATACATCACTATGAATAAGATATAATTTCTTTATAGTGTGTGTATAACTAGCTTTTGGAAAAGAAGCACAATGCATTTTTCCAAGAATGCAACCTTCACATGCATGCTTTTCAATGGACTCAAGTGTTGGCAAACCAATAACCATATCCTTCTTTTGCAAGTAAAGCCAACTATTGAAGCTCAAGTGACTAAAACGAGCATGCCAAATCTCCATTTCAGCCATGGAAGAAGTATGAACAACCAAGGCATTGGAGGCATCCCTCTTGTATGTATCCATGCGATACAAACCATTACATAATGTATCGTACATCACAATATCTCACCATCGCTGAAATCATGAACCATACACTTATCATCAACAAAGTGTACATGAAGTCCAACTTTGGCAATCAACGGAATTGAAATTAAGTTCCTCTTGATATCGAGTATATACAATGCATTTTTCAAGAGAATCACATCTCCGTTTGTAGCCATAAGCTCAATTTCTCATACTCCAATGATAGGATAAGATGCATTGTTTGTGCACACCACATGTCCTCCTTTGGGTGCATCTTTCAAAACTGCAAAAAATCCTTTGCATGAAGTTATGTGCTTTGAAGCACCACCATCACAGAACCAATCTGAATCAGCCTCACTCACAACCATAAATTTATAATGCAAAGATGCATCATGACATATAACAACACATGCCCAAAACTCTTGAGCCATGTTAGCTTCATCATTCTTTGCATTTTCTGAATTTTCAGCAATATGCATGTTAGATTCCTCCTTCTTTTCATTGTGCTTAGCAAGCTTTCTACACTCATCAATAGCATGACCAGCCTTTCAACAATATTTGCATCCCTTCTTCTTTTGCAAATCAGCATCATTAGAGGAATGAGTGGAAGAGGAAGGTTGAGGCTTTGGTTTTGATGGACCCAAAGCTAAACCATACTTGCTTTTCCCTTTTAGTGAGATAGCAAGCGTTGGTGTTCCCTCAATCAAACCACTACTATTCACTCTAGATTGCTCTTCTTGCAAAAGAAGGGACACAACCTCATCAAATGCATACATATTGGGATTCCCTGTTGCAACCAAATGGAGTGTAGTGGCAAAGCTTTGAAAACAATACAGTAATTTTTTCAACAATGTAGAAATGAGTGATGCATCAAGAATAATCTCATCTATGTTTGCCAATTACTCTCTCAAGTCTTTGATGTGTGTCACATACACATCCACTGACTCATTTTCAGCCATACATACATCCTCAAGTACCCAACATGTGCTTTATTATGCACAACATACAAAGAAGCAAGAGTGTCCCATGCCTATCTTGATGTAGAGCATGACCGAATGTGTGGAACTATATGATGCTTCACAGAAAGCACAATCAATGCATGAGTTTGAGCATCTTCTCCATCCCATCTAAGTTGCTCCTGTGTAGGTGGAGAAGGAGAAACCACTATACTTGAAGAAAAAGCACCATCTGTAATAGTAGACTGTGAAGTAGAAGAACTTGGGGGGTCTTCGATCAACATCTGCCACTATGTTCCAAAGTTTTTTTGCAACAAGAACATGCTTCATGATGTAAGACCACATTGGACAATCGGTCCCATCAATCTTATCTTCAACTTGAAGCATGTCAATCACTAAAGAACAAGAATTTGACAAAATCTTTACTTTGACAAAGGTTGAAATTAATGTTGAAATTTCAGCTCACAAACCCTCACTCTGATGGCCATTTTGGCTGCATGAATGGCTTCGAGATGGGGGTAAAACTCTAGTGCAATTGTTGGAAATGTTTCCTGGTGGCTAAAATTCACTCTTCTATGCTCCGAAGTTGATTTGCACTGTTAAAAGTGTGTGCACTCCACCGCAAAAAACCAAAACTTGAGAAGGAGTTGAACCTGCTTTGATACCACTCTTGGGTGTGTGTAGAAGTGCAAGAGACACACAAGAAGCACACACAAGGAGCACAAATGCAACAAAGCACACAAAGAAGATGGATGGCTGGAATAGCTCTCTCTATTAATGATGAATTGAATTGAAGTAAGAGTTGAATAATATCCCTAAGTACAAAGTACCACCACATATGAGTGAATCATGTATGTGGTAACATGGGGAAAAAACCACTAGCCATCACTAGAGTAAAAATTTCCCATGTACAGGGAAAAAGGTTCACATCAAAGCTACTCAAGGAACACATAAGTGTAACAGATTTGCAAAGCAATCACCTATTCAAAAGTGGATAAATGTGAAAAGTATAAGCACCATTAAGTTACAAACGTTTCAAGAAAGACATACTAAAATTTTTGTGCCAAAAGAGAGAAAATTTCAAGCTACAATTCACCATTGTTTGGGTAGTCACTTCCTAGCAAGGTAGCCATCAGGCGAAAAGTTAAATCTTATTCAATATTTTGATGCATCCATCTTATACAAAACTCTAAAGAATATCCTCAAGGCAAGAGGCACAAGAAAATGAAAAGAAACATAAAGTTTCAAACCATGATTGCTCTAGGGAATTTTTCCCTTTTCAAGGTGCCAAATTTTGACTTTGATCCTAAAGTTTGATACTAGGTGTATAGGGCTTACAAAAGAATCCCCAAGTTAAATAGCCCCAAAAGAGAGCTAAAAAGTTGATTTGTGAATCATTATTGATTTAGTAGTCACCTTTTGCAAATTCCTTGAAAATTTTAATTTTTGTGTGATTTTTCTTTAGCACTTAGTTGATAAGGCACTTATAACATCAAGGAGAAGTTCATGTAAAGATTTCAAGTTTGACTATACTTGCAACCCAAAATTTTGGGATCAGTCACCTTGTACAATTGAACCTATAAGTTTGTGGAATTTTCGACTCGAATTTCCTCAGGAACATAAAAAGAGCTTAAAGAAACTCTACACAAGCAAGGAGTTGCATGAGGTTCAATTATACATTTTTCTTGAACTTTTTGATATCCCAAGAGCTATCACTAACATCATAAGAGAGACTGATAGAATGAAATTGTCAAAAACCCACATTTGCAAACTACTATTGCTCTATTCTAGGGAAATTGCATGTTGATTTAAGTGGATTTTAAGCCTCTTTTGGACTATTTTCTAATTTAAAAGCTCATATATTTGTTTTTACTAACCCTTGGCAAGGAGGAAGCAAGGAAAAAAGTTATTACTTCAAACCATGATTCCCCTATCTTAGGGCATCCTAGGGCAATTATCCCTTGTCAATTGAGCATTAAAATTAAGTAAAACCAGCTACAAGCCTCATAAGAATTTATGGAACTAAAAAACAAATGAGAAGAAAGCTCTCCAAATCACTCTAAAATTTTTAAATGACCACACAAAATTTCCTTAGCCTAGAGCAATGAACTATGCAAGCTAGTTATTTTCAAGTAGTTTTGATCTTTTTAGAGACTTAACACTAGTGTTTTACCAAAACAGGACACTAAATGTCCCTTGTTTACAAATTAAGAAAATCATGCATAATAATCAAGTACGATTTTGGAAAAACTTTCAAGCTTTATAAAGAATTATGCCTAGACATTCTATAAAAAATAAATTTTAAAAAATTACCCATCTTGATAAGTCAACATATAGAAATGATTGAATATTCTTATTCTATACACTTACATGTGAAAATAACAAAATATCTCCATAGAAAACATTTTACTTGTATTGGATTTTTTTTCTAATGTTAATTTAAAGTCATATAATCCTCCAAGTCAAGTATTGTGAAATACAAAAATCATTTTTATAATAAGAAATTTGGTACAATATAGGGTGCTCATTATATAGTTATACATTGTAGGAGCCTTTTATATGCTAATGCATAAAAACACTAAAAAGGCTAGTTTATTATTTTAAAAACCATCATATAGTACCATACAAAACATGCCTTGGACCAATAAGTTTTGTACATATCTCACATACCACTAGCAATTTTCAATATTTCATTGAATAGCCATATTCCACTCTATCAAGAATACATTCTCATCCTAAAAAATAGCAATAATCAATGATATAAGGAATATAATATCTATCAAAATAAATCCACAAACATTATAAACTAGTTTAAATTTAAAAAAAAGTAGCATATTCACTTTAATTATGTAGCATATGCAATATTTTCTCATCAAATGACCTTTTCTTAGCATTTAAAAAAATAGTATTGTTTAACTTAAAGAAGGAACATAGAAACTTTATTGCTAAGGTCAAGAAAAAATTTTTCTAGCTTTAAGATTATCAAATAGTATTTTGATAATAAAAAATGGCTCATATTCATACCATCACTTTGCAAAATGATTCTTATATGATAACACTCTCATGACACATATGCGAATAATCCTATGCAATAAACCTAGTAAAAATCATAAAAAATCTTTGATTACGGACAGAAGTGTTTACATAAATAAAAAATGAGATTTTATGGCATTTACGATAATGAAATTGTGAAATCATAATTTTAATAAAAAATCAAAACTAATTGAAATCACTCTAATTTTTCATCAATACTGGAATTAGAATCATAAATTAGTGAATAAATGTGACTATTTCTATCCTTTAATGAAAAATATATTTTTCTAGAAATATTCAACACTTATGCTAACATGTTTGATAGTTAGAATTATAAATCGTTCCTTGTAGTAATCTAGACAATTCATCAAATACTATCTCTTTTTCAAGACACCAAAGTGTCCAAGGACATTAAGTTTCCAAGTACAACACTAGTGTTAAGGCTCAATAGGAGTGTATATTCCATAGCTTAGGAAAAATCAAGTTTTAATAATAGGTGCTAACCTTGATTCTCCAAGCATTCATCCTCTATAGATTTACTAAAAGGAACTATTTTTTTAGGCATTTGGGATGTTTTTCTAAAGGTTTATGGCTAGTGGATGGATTCCAATCGTTGGTCCTGTCCATGGCATTCCATACATGGTGATTGAGGCATCATATTTGGAACCATGCTTATGTTTGAGTGGCTGAAGTGTGGGTTGTGGAAGCAAAATTTCAAAAATCAATTGCACGTAGGATTCCTATACCTTTCTTCATGACTCATCATTCAATTTGGTTGCATTTACAAAGCAAAATCCACTTGTTTTTAAACACCATTCCTTTCACTCATAATCAAATTCATTCTTTTCAAAATTTCAAGCAATAGTAAATTTCAAGCAATTTCAATCTTATGTTTCTTAACTATCCGCTAATCCAAAGTAAATCATCAAAATAAAATGATATAGGGAAATTCATGTAGCAATGATACAAGTGCATGAGCAAATAGATCAACTTCAATAGTCTTATCAAGATAATTCATGGATTTTGTTTCCAATTAGTATGTGGATCCTCCCAATAGAAGCGTCACTTGCTCACCAATAGCTAAAGAGAAGTTGCAATGCCTCCTGCAACAATGCACCAACACAACTCTGAGCAATGAGGAATATCTTCAAATCATCAAACTTTGATAAGTAAATCTTCTATTTGAATCAACTAACTACAATAAATCTTCCTCCAAATTCTTCAAAAGGTATGCATAAAACATAATAAAAAAACAAACAAAACATCAGTAGAATAATGAACAAAATTAGACACACTCATTGTATTGTTTCCCTTATTTGCTATTATTTTTAATTCATTTCTTTCTATCTTTACTTCTTATTTAATTACCTTATTATTAAAGATATTTTTTTCTTTGTATTTTCGTTTATTTATTTATTTTCATTGCAATTAGTTTCTTTTTTTTTCTAATTCAAATTCTATTTGAAATATCCCATTTTCTTTATTGTTTTTGCTTATGCTTCATATTATATATTTTCTATATCGAATTGACAAAATGCTTAATCATTTTTTTTAATTTAGAAAAACCTTAAAATCAATGTAATCAAACCTTAAAACCCTTTCATAATATAACAATATGAAACAATCAAATTAGAAAGGAAGGAGATTAAAACATGAAATGAATTGAATTAAATTAAAGAAAAAAATAATATGAAAATGAAAGAGAAAACTATATATATATATATATATATATATATATATATATATATATATATATATATATATATATATATATATATATATATATGTGTGTGTGTGTGTGTGTGTGTGTGTGTGTATCCCTCTCCCCCCCCTCTCTCTCTCCCCTCTCCCTCTCTCTCTCTCTTTCCATCTCTCTCTCTCTAACTATTCTTCATCGATCCATGTTTGCAAACCCTGCCTCCCTCCCCCCCCTCTCTCTCTCTCTCTTTTTTCTCTCTCTATTTTTTTTTTCTCTCTCTCTCTCAACCTCTCTTGCTCCCTCCATCTCTCTATGCCTCTCTCTGATCATCCAACTCTGACCACTACTATATGCAATCAACTTTTTTGTATTTGTCCTCCACATTCGTTCCTCCTCTATACCTCTAGTCCAACCTCTATACCTCTAGTCCAACCTCTATGGCCAATCTACTTTTACTCTCAACTCCACTATGGTCACCTCTACAACATCTACAATACATGCTCTCTCTCCCCAGCATCTATTCTCTACCTTCCTCCTCCTGTAGTGCCATTATCACTTGTATCCATCTATAACAATGCCATCACCTTATTGTATAGAATGATGAGAATTTGGAACAACAGTAGAATTAGCTTGCAATCAATGTCTTCAATTAGATCTTCCATTCGATCCTTTATAAACTCTGACTCAAATGTTAAGTGACGAACTTTCAAAGCATAGAGCTAAATCTGTATATTGTTTAGTAGGCTTGATTCATACATGAACTCTGTTGCCAAAAATATGTTATCTATGGTTTTTTATCGCAACCATATCATATATGAGATTGAATGCAATAGAACCTTCATCAAATGGTGCAACTATACTTCTATTGTGTAAGATATTTCATTTTCATGGATTCCCCTGTCGCAACGTGCTCTCCTTTTTCTACATTGAAGTGAAGACCATGTCCCTCGACTCTGGAAGGGGACCAAATCCCTTTGCTAAACCTTTCCTTGTCTCGTACCTTACCAAGAATCATATTGAGGACATTGGATTACTATTGTAGATATTGTACATACTGAAGTAGAAAGCAATAAATAACATAGTCCTTTGTGCATTTGTTAGGACTTCGCACTTCAAAATAACATGATTGATGGCCTTACACAAGGTGGCTACTTTGAGAGAGGAGCTCACCTTAGTTTGGCAACAATAAGACCCATCATGGTGTTTAATTGGATGCATTGAGACTTGCTCACAACACTACTACATGATGGATATTCTTCTTCTCTTAAGTGTATTGCAAAGGGTATTACTCAAAGTAAAGGTCGACCATTTTGCCCAAGTGTAGACATTGACCAAAATCGAATGGAAAATATTTGGCCATTATTAGGTGTCAAAATTGACCAAAATCAAATTGAAAAAAAATCAGCTACTGTGTTGAGAAAAGAGTCGTCTAAATCCTCTTAGATAAGTGAGAAAAAAACTGGCTATTTTGCCCAGAAAAGTCGATTAAATTTTCTTAGACAAGTCGAAAACAAATTTTACTAGTTACTCAAAAAGAAGTGTATAAATTCTCCCATAATTTCAAAAAGAAAAAAATTCAACTATTGGCCATTTGCTCAAAAAACAATCGCATAAATTCTCTGGTAAGTTAAAAAAGCAAAAAAAGTTGACCTGCTACATTCTCCCTAGCGCTCATGCGCACCCGACATCATCTACCATTTTGACCAATTTTGAACATGACCTGGTATTTGTTTCTACCGTAGGTCTTGTGGGTGTCTTTCATCCATGTTTATTAAGCTCAAGGACAACTATTTCCACCATGCAAGCTTTTTTGGGAGTAGCGTGCCCTTTCTCTTCCTTTTCTCTCTACAAATCCTTGTTCTTTGGTAGCAGTTCATGCCTCACCCACTCTTGTGCTCCCATAGTTCATATCTCTTGATCCACCTCCAAAATAGAGGCAAAGAAAGGTGAATGAAGGCCTATCCTCATGTCTCTTTCGTATTTGAATGGAAGCCTTCCTAGTGATAATGGGCTTGACCCCCTATGTCTTGGTGAAGATCCAACTACTCTTAACTAGTACGTTCAAGCAAAGCTTCAAATGGAAGATGGGCAATGCTGGGGTTGTTGGCATGCTTTTTCTTGATCTTATGACCTGCATCTACACTCTTTGTTATTGAGTTTATCATGTGGAAGTGAGAAGGTGGGAAGACATCGAATACCCTGGTAGTGTGAATGTTGATCCCTTCAACCGAAAGCTCACCCTGCCACCTAGTGAAGTTGGATATCCCATTGGCATTTTCCAACCTCTCTTGAATACAAAGAGAAGGAACTCAAAAATGGACATCTCGCAATGTTGGTCTTCCTTGGGTTTCTCATACAAAATAACCTAACTGGAAAGAGCCGTGTTGAGAACTTGTTTTCACATTTAGCTGGTCCATGGCATAAAACCATTATCTAGACCTTGCAAGGCATGTAGATCTTCTGATGCTATCTTGTGGAACAACAAATGATGTAAAGAGATAAAGAGAATTCAATGTATAAACTAAGTTGTTGCATTAAAAAAGAAAAGTAAAAAAGGGAGTACAAAAGAAAAAGAAAGTATAATTTATGTGTCTTTGAGGATGGAGAATGGCTTAGTGGCAGGAGACCTATAGAGGGGTACTCTGATAAGTCCCTTGAATGATTTATTTTTATCCCTTTTACTTTTATGAGATGGTAAGAAAGAAGGAAAGAAACTATTCTGATTTTGTGTAAGGAATAGAAGCATAGAGGACTAAAATGGTGAAAACTAAGAGGATCCTGTGGTCAAGAAGGGAGGAATCAACAATTTCCCAACTGCCCATTTTTCAAGCTCCCCAATTTCCCAAGTTCTCCACTTTTGGAGATAATCGATTTCCCAAGTTTCTTATTTTTCCCAGTTGCCCATTTTCCAAATTATCCGATTTCCCAAGTTGCCTACTTTTTCCAAATGAACCATTTCCCAACTTGCCCAATTTCCCAAGTTTCCTATTTTTCCTAGTTGCCCAATTTCCAAATTATCGAATTTCTCAAGTTACCTAATTTTCTAGATGACCCATTTCCTAAATTGTTTAATTTCCCAAGTTTCCTATTTTCCCTAGTTTCCCATTTTCCAAACTACCCAATTTCCAAAGTTGACAAAGTTTAGTTGATCCTGTTTCAAAAGTTATCTATTGTTTACAAAGTTATCTACTTTTCAAAAGTTGCCTATGTTTACAAAGTTGCCTACATTTTGAAATTTGTCAGCTTTCTACAAAAGCAAGAAACCAATTTTGTCCCTTTTGCCTACATTGTGAAATTTGTCAACTTTCTAGGAAAGGAAGAAACTAATTTTGTCCCTTTTTCTACTGGCCAGCTCTTAGGAGTCCGTAGAAAGCTATATAAGAAGACCTCTCCATCATAGAACCGGATAGAGAGAGACACTAGAGGAGGGAATGCACAACATTGAGCATTGAAAGCTAACGCATTGCAATCTACTTTTGAGTGTGTAGAGCTCTTAGCCTATCAGTAGTAGATCATTAGGGAGAATAGGAATCAGCTAGCTTGGCATTGTGAGTGTCAGTTGGCAAGCACTGGTTAGCTATTATTCTCTTTAAAGCTATTTGGAAAGGTTAGAGTCTTTGTGAATGTATACTATGAAGGATTGAGGTTTAGCAATTCGATTGTATTTGTATCCCTATGCCTCTAAGTTGAATACCCAAAAGTTTGCACTAGTTATCTTCTTGTGCTATGTATCCGCAATAATTTCAGCACCTATTTTTTTGGTATCACTATGTGTTATTGTATGTAATATTCTTCTCAATCGAATCTTCAAATTGCAACCTACACTGCATATTGCACTTAACAAGACACATCACATTGAGTAGTAGAACAAGAAATTGATCTACACTTCTTTACGATGTAAAGCTCCATGAGTAAAGCCTTGTAAATGTGCACTAAGAGGATTCATCTAGTGTCACACTCCCCATTTTATATAATAGTCAACTAACCCCTACACTAGGAAGGGTCCTTTTGATGAACTCCCATCCAAATGTACAAATGGACATGAGTTTGGGCACATGTAAATACATGAATTTCGCTTCATTTGTAAGAAATTTGTGATTTGGAATAGAGAACTAAATCAAAGAATTAGAATCCCAAAAATCATCTTTCTTGACCAAGCAACCTTCTTACTCGTAAGCCTTGACAAGGGCTTATCTATTTCTAAATACATTCGTATAAATCTTCTATGGTATCGTGCATGGCCTAAAAAACTTTGCAGTTGCTTTGGAATTTGTGGAGGAGGCATGGAGAGGATAGCAGTGATCTTTGTTAGATCAACGGTTATCCCTTTGGCCAATACTATGTGACCAAGAAGAGTGCCTTTAGTGACCAAGAAATGACATTTAGCAAGATTTAACTTCAAACCTGTTTTGAGACATTGCTCAAAGAATTCTTTCACATTTTCCAAGTGATCATGGAAATCTTGAATTGTTGCTCTCCTACTTGTGCACAAAAACATTAAAAAGTCATCCATGAAAATGCATAGAAAAGTTGTTAACCACTTCCCCAATATCAGATACATTGCTCTATTAAACGAAGCTAGTGCATTTTTCAGGATGAAAGCCATGCTGTTAGAGTTAGACATCTGCGGAAGCACGCGAACAACACAAGGAAGAAGAAGAAGCTTGGGGCACAACACACAATACTGAATGTATTACTAGAGAATGTACAAAGATAAGTAGCACATTAGGGCAATAGGCATATATACAAGCCGGGGGAAAAAAACCTCCGAAAGAGGGAAAAAAGTGCCCCGACGGTCCTAGTGTGTTCACACATATCACTACCTAAATATATCAACGAATCCCCCCTGGGAGTGATGCGGTGAACAAGGAGCTGGCACTCATGTATAAGGAAGTGCCAAGCTATGTGGAAATCACTCCACAGAATGAAGTAAGCCCAAAGCTTTGCGGAAAGCTTCAAACTTATCCCTAGGCAGAGCCTTCGTGAAAAGGTCTGCAATGTTCTCCTGTGTGGGCACATATGCCAAGCTGATCTCCCCAGCAGAGAACCTCTCCCTGACATAGTGATAATGCACCTCAATGTGCTTAGTGCGAGCATGGAACACAAGGTTCCTCGCAACTGCCAGTGCACTCGGACTGTCAGTGAAGATGGTGGTGGCATAAGCCTGACCAACACCCAAATGAGCCATAAGGTGTGTGAGCCACACACACTCAATAGTCATTGTGAAAGATGCCCTATACTTAGCCTCACAATTGGAAGTGGCCACAGTAGGCTGCTTCTTGCTCATCCAAGATATACATGAGCTACCAAGCATGAAGCAAAAGCCACTAGTGGACACACGAGTGTCATAGCAACCAGACCAATCAGAGTCAGAAAAAGCATGCAAATCTAGCGGTAGTGATCCCCCCTTGGGATAAAACAACCCAAGTTGTCGAGTACCACTCAAATAGCGAAAGATGCGCTTAACTACCTACCAATGCTTGACTCTTGGGCAATGCATAAACCTGCTCATCTGTGAGATAGCAAACTAAATATCTGGCTGAGTAATGCATAAGTAAATCAAGCATCCAACAACCTTCTGATAGAGAACAACATCAAATGCATCTCTAGCATCATGAAGACTCGATCGTAAACCTGTCTCCATAGGAGTGGCAATAGGCTTACAGTCTTCAAGGCCAAAATGCTGCAATAATGTGTCAATATTTTTTGTTTGACACAAAGTCATTCCACCATCAACTTGCATAAACTGAATGCCCAAATAGTGATGCAAATGCCCCAAATCAAACATCTCAAATGAGGCATGTAAATCAGCCTTAAAATCAGCAATATGCGTCTCAATAGGACCAGTGAGCAGCATGTCCTCAACATAGATAACAATGATCAAAAGCACATCATTGGCGCGCTTAACATATAAGGTGCTTTCAGTTCGACTATTCTCAAAACCATGTGCAATCAGATAGGCATGTATCTTCTCATATGAAGCATGTGGTGCTTGCTTTAAACCATATAATGCCTTCTTTAACCTGCACACTTGGTTTTCATGCCCTTTTTGCACAAAGCCACGGGGCTGAAAAACATACACTTCTTCATGCAAGTCACCATTCAGAAATGATGTTTTAATGTCCAATTGACGTACATTCCAACCATGATGGGCTGCAAGTGCACAAATACTCCGAATAGTAGTCATACGGCATGTAGGTGCAAAGGTCTCATCAAAATCAATGCCTCTTTCCTGCACATAACCCTTTGCAACAAGCCTAGCCTTATACCTATCAATTGTACCATCAGGTTTACGCTTCAGCTTGTATACCCACTTAGTGCCAATGGCCTTCTGGCCAAGAGGCAAGTCACATAAATACCATGTACCATTCTTCATTATAGCATCATATTCAGATTGCATTGCAACCATCCAATTTTCTGAATTTTGTGCTTCATCCAAAGAAACAGGCTCATTCTCATCACAGAGACTGGACGCAGCCATACCATAGCAATCTGATGCAAGGAGACACTATGAGAGCCTAAACGAGTATGATATGACAAAGGTGCATCTAATTTGCTGTCACGCAAAGTCTGCACCAGCCATTTTGGCATAGTTTTTGCCTGCTCAATATCAGCTCTCTCATCAATAAGTGCATCATGTACATCTACATCAGAAATGGCATTATCTGCATCATCACATGAAACCTGCAAAGGCTGAGAAGTTGCCTCATTAGGACCAGCACTAGACTGTCCACCTGTAAAAAGAGGCAGCAAAGTATCATACATGTCTTTGGAACTAATAGATGTCTCCTTAGTACATGAAAGCAATGGCTGAATAGCATCTTCCACAAAAATAACATCACGGCTAACCAGAATGTGTTTGGTCTGTGGATGATATAGACGATAGCCTTTACTTTCATAGCTGTACCCAACAAAAATACATTTTACTGCTTTATCATCCAATTTTTTGTGATGTTGTTCAGGCACTAATGCATATGCCAAACAACCAAAAACACGCAGATGAGCAACAGATGGCTTGCGATCATGCCAAGCCTCATATGGAGTGATAGACTGCAGTGCTTTAGTGGGACACCTGTTCAATATATATGCTGCACACATGACAGCCTCAAGCCAGAAACTATGTGGTAAAGCCTGACTCTTGACCATGCACCTCGCCATCTCCATGATTGACCTATTCTTTCATTCAGCAACTCCATTCTGTTGAGGTGTATATGGCACTGACACTGGTGTTTTATCCCACATTGAGCGAGAAATGCATTAAAATCAGAAGACATATATTCCCCCCTCGATCAGAATGGAGGGTGCCCATTTTACATGCTGACAGATTTTCAGCCAAAACCAAAAATTGTTTGAAGCACATGAGCACTTTGGACTTTTCCTTCAATGGATATACCCATGCATGCCTGGAAAAATTATCGATGAAAGTCACGAAGTAAAGATAATTCCCAGAAGAAGGTGTCTGCATAGGACCACAGACATCACTATGTACAAACCGCAATTTCTTAGTAGCCCGAACTAAACCATCTTTTGGAAAGGACGAACGCTACATTTTGCACAAAATACAGCCTTCACAAACATGTTTTCCAGGTGCCTCAAGTTTGGGCAAAGAGGACACCATTTTAGATTTGTGCAGGTGTAGCAAACTAGCAAAATTCAGATGACCAAAGCGTGCATGCCAAAGCTTTGCATCTGACATAGCCTAAGAATTATTTACTAAACATGCCAAATCATTTACAGATCTTTCATAGTTTATGAGCTGATACAGCCCACGACATAAAATGCCAGAAGCAATAATCACATCGCCATTTGACAGATCATGAACTGTACACCTGTCATCAACAAATTTCACAACCAAGCCAATCTTGGCTAATGCAAAAATTGATGACATGTTCTTCTTTATCCCTGGTACAAATAGAGCATCTGACAAAGTGAAAGAACTACCATCAGTAGTAGTCAAAATGATCTTACCAACTCCCATAACATGATAAGAGGAGTTGTTGGTGCATGTAGCAGTATTCCCTGTAGGGGCAGGCTCGAGTGAAGAGAAGAAACTACACTGTGAGGTAATATGTTTGGTCGCCCCACTGTCAAAATACCAAACATCTGAGTCTACTGCAGACATGCACTGATCATGAGAAGATGGGTCAAAACTGCAGACAGTAGTAAATGCCCATTCTTCTTCCTGCAAAAGATTAGCAGACTCTGTTTTTGGTGTAGAGGCCTCTGCAACAACCATTCAAGCCTCTTTCTTCTTTGCCTCTTTAGCAACCAATTTTGGACAGTTCTTTATGATATGATCATTCCCTTTACAATACTTACAAAAAAATTTCTGCTTTTTTTATTTCTTCTCATCTTTATCTTCCTTCTTCGAATATGCAGAATTAGTAGATTTCTGCTTACCAGTTGAAGAGCTCCATTTTCCTTTGCCCTTCTGACTAGCCAGGAAAGCTTGATCTGCAACTCGCATAACAGACCTGTTCTGCCTGGATTGATCTTCCTGCAACATAACAGAGACTAACTCCTCAAATGATAAGGCATCTGGATTGCCTTTCATCATCAACCGAAGAGTAGAAGCAAAACTCTGATATGAATCAGGAAGACCATTCAGAACGGTCTACACAAGTGAGCTATCTGGTATAACCTCATCAGCAGAAATCGATTGTTCCTTCAAGTCTTTGATCTTCATTAGGAAACTATCCATAGAATCACCTTCATTCATGTGCTCACTCTCCAACTGTTTTTGGAGGTAAGCAACATGAGCCTCATTCCTAGCTTGGTACAATGTGCTAAGTGTATCCCAAGCATCCTTAGCTATCCTGCAAGAGCGAATGTGAGGAATAATGGCACGTTTGATAGACAAAGCTATCAATGCATGTGCCTGGGCATCTCTGCCATCCCAGCAAATCTGCTCTACAGTAGGTGCAGCAGAAACCATAGCACAAATAGGAATATGCAGAATATCATCATCTTCGACACCTTCTGCATCAGCTTCAGTACTTGCAGTTGTAATAGTTGCAGGTGTGATAGGACGTTCTTCGACACCCTCCACAATGTTCCACAGTCCTTTTGCAACCAACACATGTTGCATCATATAAGCCCATAATGGGTAGTTGGTACCATCAAACTTATCCTCAACAGCCAACATACGGAATACATCGCTGCTTTCAACCATGGCCGATGACTAAAATA
Organism: Ceratopteris richardii; assembly: GCA_020310875.1. Lineage (NCBI taxonomy): Eukaryota > Viridiplantae > Streptophyta > Polypodiopsida > Polypodiales > Pteridaceae > Ceratopteris > Ceratopteris richardii. Next base: position 2,946,099 of record CM035438.1, read on the forward strand.
CCTTGATCCAGAAAATTGATTGTATCTCAAAAAGTTGAACAGAACTGCCCGTACAAGTTCTGCTAGACTTGTAGCAGACTTCGAGACGCTTATACTGGCGAACAGAAACTGGTATATACCTTTGGCACAAAAAGATGAAATAGCCTACACAAGAATTGCAATAGTGCGTTCAGAGGCCGAAACGAGCTCAGATCGCGATTTCGGCACCACATAGCGAAGCTGTTTTGATCTTGAAAACACACTGAGTATGTTCACCAAAATTCGTGCAATTCTGAGACTGCAATCAGAGGAGTTTCGACGGTGCCCTAGATGAAGTGACAACCTGCTCTGATACCAATTGTTGGAGTTAGATGTCTGCGAAAGCACGCGAATAGCACAAGGAAGAAGAAGAAGCTTGGAGCATAACACACAATACTAAATGTGTTACTAGAGAATGTACAAAGATAAGTAGCCCATTAGGGCAATAGGCGTATATACAAGCCGGGGGAGAAAAACCTCCTAAAGAGGGAAAAAGTGCCCCAGCGGTCCTAGTGTGTCCACACACATCACTACCTAAATATATCAACACATGCGTGTATAAACATAGGTGCCCCATGGAGTAACAAAGGTTCTTTTGTCTCTATCATCAGGATGAATCAGTATCTGGTTATAACCACTGAAACCATCAAGAAAATTATGCAAAGTATGTCCAAATACTTCATCAAGTACTTGCTCTATGAATGGTTGAGGAAATCCATCCTGAATTGTTACCTTACTTAAACCACAAAAATCAATGCATACTCTTATTTTGCCACTTTTTTTCTTTGGTACAATAACCATAGATGAAATCCATCTTGAGTGTTCTATAGGAACAATAATACTTGCCTCTTTTAATTTTGTTATTTCTACCTTGACTACCTCAGCATATTTGGGATTGAGTTGATATGGCCTACTCCTTATAGGTGAAGCTCCCTCTACTAAGGGTATCTGATGTAATCCAAGCTCCTCTGGAATTCTTGGAAAATCTTTGTAGGACCATGCAAAGGCATTTTTATAGGTAAATAGGAGAGAGGTTACCTACTGTAATAAAAATGGGTAGTGACATAGCCATGTGACCAAATGGACTATTTGTAAATTTTCTATATCTCAAAGATTCACTTCTCGAACAAGCTCTTCACGAGTGGCTTCACTTGAAAAGTCATCAACACTATGCACAGGGGTAGAATTGAGTTTATGCTCTATGATGCATTCCTTAGTCCACCCTTTTCGAATATCTGGGAATGGGAGGTCTTCTCTGGATGCAAGGTCAAACTTAGCCTCCTCAGGTGCATGCACAACTTTGTCATTTTTTGGTCCTTCAAGCATAAAATCATCGCGTTTTTCATGTCTACCTGTCTTCTCCTTACATATCATTGTAGTGGTGCCTATGGGAAAATTTTGACTACCTTGGACTACTTGCCCAATTAGAGGTTTTGGCCCTTTGGGAGGTGCCTGCAAAAAATAAGCTCGACTACCTTGCTTCAGAGAAATAGTGAGTTCTAGAGAGAGGATTTGCCCATTTTGGCCATGCAGCTCAAGTGTAAGCACCACCTCCTTTACTTGTCAATCCAAGGAGACATGAGGAGGATATGAAGATCGTGAGAAATTGTGGTGAGCAAATGTGAGTGACAAGCACATACATGCTCGCACACACACATGCACACAAGGCAAGATCAAAGAGAGGAACAATGGAAAGCTTCAATTGCACAAGAACTCTCTTACAAAAGCTTCAATGTCTCAAAAGAAAAGATCAATGAACTTCTAAAAAGCTAACCTCAAAAATGAGCTCTCTATCTCTTTTTATAGTTTTTTGACTAGTTTTGGCCATGTCCACACCTAATGTCCAACCTACTTAAAAATTAGATTCTAGGACTTATTTGAGGGCTCAAACAGAGTCTAAAAATTATGAAAATCAATAGGATGATTTCTAATACTCCTCAAGCTCAAGGACTCCTCAGATTGATCAAAATGGAGTTGCAAAAATGAGAAATGATATTTACAATGGTTTTTAGTGATAAAATTACTATTATAGGGAATTCTTCTAAAAATTTGACATGTGCTTCTTGGAGCTCCCTACATGCTCCCTCTTCTTATGCGTCCACTTATTTGAAGCATTCCTTTGCCTTGTGCTTCACCTTGAGTGCCAACACTCCCCCCCTCTCGAGTCTGTCATCCGTGAAAGACCCTTGTTGTAGTCGTTGTTCCATGGAGTGCTTTGAGAGGTCATGTCCATCTTGTATGAACAAGAGCCATCTATCTTCCAAATGTAGCAGGGTTGGTTGTTCAGTTCTTGGTTTGTCACTATGAGCCTTTGCAAGTTGTAGTCCCTTGTTATGTACTTCTTCCTTGGATTCTTGCATGATGATATATTTGTGAGCTTTCAAAAGTTTTTTGTTGCTCAAAACTGGTTTTCAATGTTGGTCTTGAGCAGCTGTCGGCTGTGACTTACTCCATAGGTACTAATGTTGTGGCCTAGATATCCTCTGGATCTTCCAAACATGGCTTTACAGTTTTTATGCCAAGTAATTGTAACCCATAATGAAGGGTGGGTAAGTGCATTACTGCATGGGTTGAAAAATATGTGCCTTGTGCACAGCCTTGTAATGTGGCCCTATGCATGCATACTTGGGAAATGCATTGGAAGAAGTATGGTGCAAAAAATTGGTACTTGAGCTAAGTGATCAAGGGTAACCTAACAAAGAGGTTTCCTAATTTATCATTGTTATAGTGTTGCCAAAGTAGGGAATTCTTACCATGGTGAATGACCGGTCGATGTTCATCTCTTCGTGTTGTACTCCCATCGTGATGATGGACCATTGGCTTGCCTTTCATTTTTGGTGAATGTCCTTGTTGATGATTCACTGATGAGATTCTTCGAGCGCCTGATCATGTCTCTTCTCTTTTCTTTCTCTCTCTTTTTTTTTTCTTTTCTTTTTTCCTTTTTTTTTTTGAGGAGCAATGTCACAAAAATAGGAGAAAGATGTTAGTATCAATAAAATAATTTACATATGTCAAATGTGTCTCATGTGCCTGGGACTCTCAAATGTGTCTATGCACAGCCTTGTAATGTGGCCCTATATTAATGCATACTTTGGAAATGCATGACCTGAATGGTGCAAAAGATAGGGTTATGCCAAAGGCACATGGTTTCTGCACATCAAGACTCGATGTTAGTTTTAGAGGTTGATGTAATCTTTATTTGGAGGTATCCATTGGGTTTTGAAATGATAATTGATCATTCCTCCTTATAGGGATCCATTTTAGAACCGTGTTCGACCGCGTATAGATCACTTTTGACGTCTTCATCTTTGGATGGTTTCTCAAATTTTGTGTCCCTCATGGTTGGATCTTTGGTTCTGGGGGGGCTACTCGTGCTTTTGGCTTCCAAACCCATACCCCTGATGATTGCCTTCGTACTATTGCCGAAGAGGTGAGTTGATCTTCTTTTGACTTCTGTGCTTTTTTTTTTATTCTTACTTCTCCTTGGCTTCTTTGTTGAGACTTTTCTTGTGAGGGAGAGCCTAGGGCTTTGTGCATGTACACACATGTGTAATCACCCTTGTTGAGCTACAACTAATTCCTTAGACACCCAAATTTGTACGTTATTGTGGTCAGCCTTCATTGATTTCTTTGGTGCCCAAATTTGGAGTACCCATGAACACACACTTTTCTGGGTTGAGACAAACTCGATATTCTCCACACTTGTTGAAGATCTATCTGAGCTCAAGGATATGGTATCTTCTTTGTTGGGAATGAGCACATAAATCATCCACATATACTTCTAAGCTCTTTTGCAAGAACTCTTTGAAGACATGACACATGAGCCTTTGGAATGTTGTAGGTGCATTGGTGAGCCCAAATCGCATCACACAAAATTGAAAGATTCCCCACTCCATGGCGAAGGCCATTTTGTGTTGATCTTCTAGGGCAATAGCTACTTGGTTGTAACCTGAAAATCCAGATTGTAGCAGCATTAACATTTTTAAGGTTAATACACACTTGCAACTTCTCGTTCTTCTTGGACACCACTACAATGGGGGACACCCATTCAGTATGCTCAATCTCATAAATAAATCGAGCTTCAATGAATCTATCAATTTCTTCCTTTATTTTGGTTGCATAAGTATCATTATATGTGTAGGGCTTTTGTTTTGTGGGCTTGGCATCGGCTGTCATGGGGATCGTATGAGAACATATTTTTGGATCTACTCCCTTTAGGTCTCTATAGGTCCATGCAAACACGTCCCTATATTCCTTTAATAAAGCTACAAGCTCTACTTCTTCTTCTATACTTAGGTCTTCTCCTATGTGTGTACATTGCTCTTTGTTCTCTTCAATGATTACTACAATTTTTATGGTCTTTTCTTTATTATCATATGCTTCTCCTGTGATGGCATCTCTCTTAGGCATTCGTACCAAAATTTTTTGGTCTTCAACTTCATATTTCTTGAAATTCTCTGGTGCCTCTAACAATGATTCCTCCTCTTCTTGTTTCGTTGCTTTTCTTTTCTTTTTCTTTTGACTACCTTCACTTTCATTCTTTGAATTTATAGTTTTAATGCTTGTGAGAGGTTCCTCTTCTTTTTGGTTAAACACTCCTACATCTTCTAGATAGTGCTCCTCTGAATTAAAGCAACTATCCTTCACAATGGATTCTAGATTGTCGTCATCCTTTTCTTCTTCTATGACCTCATTAGAGTCACATTTTTCTAGTGAGGGCTCACACATGAACACATAAATATCATAACCCTCCTCATCACAATGAGGTGTCCACTGTCCATGAGGCTCAAATTCCTCATGGACAGCAATGTCCATGGTGGCTAAGATTTTTGCCCAACCATGAGGCTCAAATTCCTCATCTGGAAAGATCATCGGTGTGCAGATTGGGTCTCTAACTGGTCTATCTCCTTGAGAAGTTCCTTTTTCTCTTTCTTTTAGACGTCTTTCTTCTTCCTATACAACCTTGCACATCCACAAATGAGTATCTTCATGCATCCAAGATAGATTAGATGAACTTTTAGAATGCGTAGAGATTGAATCTTCTTGCACCTTGTGTATAGGATTCCACTATAGGGGTGGTACATCTCTGAATGTATAATCTTTTATATTGACCTTGGTTGTGACCCTTAAGTTCTGCAAGTACAAGGAGTTGGTTCCCCAATCTTGTACAATTTCTAGTTGTCGCAGGAAGGTGATGGAGAGTGTTAATCTCCAAACAAACAAGTTATCCTTGATATCAAGAACAACTCATAACCTCAACCATTTTGGAAATCTATTGCCAAATTATCAAGATTTGAATTAATTGTGAAGAAGCTGATTACTAAGAAAAGTCAGCTACACCTAATCTATTCATTGACTGACCAAATGTGTAACGTCTCCAATGAAACTTTATACAAGTGTCATCTAAAGTTTGCGCACCTTATCCAAGTTAAAACTTCTCAAAAAGATTAGTAGATCTTGAGATTTCCTCCAAACAATGTACCTATGTCTAAAATTGTTCTTCTGTATAGTTGACTTTGACACCTACAACTTCTAATGCATGGTTCTCCCAAACTAGACCCCGTTTATTCAAATGCTTTTAGCCACAAGTAGCTTACCTTTCAACTTAAATAATGAGTGCTTAGTTGATCAAAACTTTACACTATGGAAGGAGATCTGATCAAAACATTGACCATCAAATTTGTGCTTGTACCTGTCTTCACTTCTTCTCTTTACACATGTAAATGTTCCTACTTAAAAATTCTCTCAGCATGATTACAATTAGGCTCTCAAAACTCGTACACAGGTCACTCAACTATAGAATTACACTTGTACAAAAGCATTTCTCAAGAAGATAAACACAGAAGGATCACTGAGCAAAAGATCGAGGCACAACTTTCTTCTATTCAGAGAAATCACACATCTAATAGACAATTGATATTCTTCTTACTTTCTAAAGTCTCTAATGACTTCCAAAACTTGTCGCTCATCATCCCTCATACTCTTAGTACATCTATATCAAGTATATGTAGATGCTTACATCCCGACTCATGAAGGATACAAAGGTTTTATGAACTAATTACAAGATTAGTATACATGTATATACAAGTCTTCATCTTCTGACCATGCACTAAACTTCAAGCCTCATATGTTGATCTTTGCTTCACTCGTTGGCTTAAACCCTTTTCCTAATCATCAACTGATGATTGCCTAGCACCAACAGCTCCCCCTAAATCATCAATTGTGATTTTCTCCATCTTCTTTATACCTGCCATGTCTTTGAATCTCTGCAATTTTGGACCATCCAAGCTTTTGGTTAACATATCTGCAATCTGATCTTTTGTAGAAGTATGTATGACTTCAATTTCTTTATCAATCACTTTCTCTCTCAAGAAATGATATTGGATCTCAATATGTTTAGTCTTGGCATGAAAAATTGGGTTAGCAGCTAGATACAATGAACTCATATTATCTCCATAAATGGTGGGTGTACTCTGATTGATGTCAAAACTCTTCATAAGAGTCTTCAACCATATAACCTCCATCCCAGATTCAACCATACCTTTATACTCTACTTTTTTAGATGACAAGGCAACTGTATGTTGCTTCTTAGAACACCAAGATATTAATTTATCTCCCACATAACATAGATATCCATATGTTGACCTCCTATCGTCAGAGTTACCTGCCCAATCCGCATCACTATGTATCTTTACTTTTGTATCTGATGTGAATCCATAATACAAAACTTCTTTGAGTGTACCCTTAATATATCTTAGAACCCTTTGTCCTGCAATCCAATGTTCTTTCCTAGGACAATGCATGAATTGAGACAACACTCCAATTGCATATGATAAATCAGGCCTAGTCAATGTAGCATAGATTAGACTACCAACCAAACTTTGATACAGCTTCATGTCCTTGAATTCTTCTCCTCCATATCTGCTCAATTTATGATTCACCTCCATTGGAGTAGGTGCTACCCGAAAATCTTCCATTTTAAACTTGATTAGCAAATTCTTCAAATATCTTTCTTGAGTCACATACACTCCATGTTGAGTATATGAAATCTCCATTCCCAAGAAATATGGCAAGTCTCCCAAGTCATTGATCTTGAACTCTCCATTTGCTTCCTAAGACTTTGTATGCCCTTCTCATCTGTACCTGTAAGAATTATGACATCAACATATATGCAAATTTAAATAAACCCATCATAACTTGCTTTAACAAGCAAGCTACTATCTGCCTTAGACACTTGGAGACCAAGCTCTTTTAAGAACTTCACAAGTCTATATCCATGCCCTTGGGGCATGCTTCAAACCATAAAAAGCTCACTTGAGCTTACATACATACTCTGGATAACATTTATCCTTGAAACCTTCTAGTTTCTCCATGAAAACATCATCTGAAATATAACCATTTAGGAAAGCATTTTTCACATCTAATAGACACCATAAATAATTAGCGCAATTTTTCTCCTTCATCATTGACATTGCAAACTCAACAAGAGTTCTATTTCTCCTTTCTGCTACACCATTTTGTTGAGGAGAGTACCTGCAAGTAACTTCCCTTTTTATACCTGCATTCCATAAGTAATCACTGAACTCATTTGAGAAATACTCTCCCCCTCCATCTGACCTTAGTCTCTTCAATGTTTGTCGTGAAACTCTTTTTGCATACACATGATAATGTTTAAATGTATTGAACACCTCTTATTTATATTTGATCACATATATAGTGATCCACCTGGTAGCATCATCAACATAAATCACATAATATCTCGAACGATTAATGCTAAATGATGGACCCCACACATTTGTATGCACCAATTCAAGCCTCTTTCAATACATAAACCCTTTATTACCATAAGTCTTCTTGTGAGCTTTACCCAATTGACATGCTATACACTTGTATGTCATGCATTGACCTGCAACATTAGGCAATCCAAGCACTAAACCATTGTTAATCATATCTTTAATACCTCTTTCATTGAAATGTCCAAGCCTTTTGTGCGAAAGATCTAACTCAGAGATCTTATGTCCTCCATAAGTGAACAAGGCATGACCAACATTGCCTTGAATCTTCAATGTGAAGAGACTTCCTTCTTTCTTCCTTGAAACAACTGTTTTATACCCATTGCTAGGGTCTTCCACAAAAACTCCATCATTAGTGAACTTTACTTCATAAACTTTCTCTACAATTCACCCTACACTTATCAGATTCTTTGAGATTGTAGGAACATATAAAACCTTACTCAAAAGAGTGCTTCCATCCTTGGCCTTTACTGATCCAATGGACCTCAAATTATGTTTTTTGTTATCACATATATATTTGGAATATATGATTACTCACCTTATTCTCCAAATCAGTCATCAAAGCTATGTTGCCACTCAGGTGATATTTGCACCCTGAGTCAATGTAGAAAACTCTTTGATCTTCACTTTGTCTTTCACATGTTGCATTCATAATTAAGGTTGAATCCTCTTTCTAATTTGAAGCATAGTTGTAGTAGGTATTATTGTAAGATTGACTTTGAAAGCCTCTACTTGCATTTCTTCCAAAGAAACCTCTACCTTTGAAATTGCCTCTCTGATTTCTACCCTCTCTTCCTCTTGAATTAAAGTTCTGATTATATCCTCCACCAATCTGATTATTATGCCAACATTCATGAGTTAAATGATTAGTCTTACCACAAATCCAACAAGCTTTGACACCATCTTTATTGCTTCTGCCTCCTCCTCTTCCTTTTCCACCTCCTCTTCCTCTTAGGAAGTTAGCTTGACTCATATTACCTGTTGGAGACCTTTTAATCTCCAAAGGTTTGATCTACACTGACTTAAGAACACTTCTATGTCAGCTATAAACCAAACTTTACACAAACAATGTTCCTTTTTACCAAAAACTTCAAGCAACACTTCTCTGAGTGAAGAAGTGTCAACTTCAGAAAGTCTGCTTCAGATATCAACTTCTTTACCTGCACAAATCTTCAAATTTCTTCAAATAAATGATGCACAAGTATTAGCAATACCTTTGCGCAATCATACTAGCCATTAGTTCTCAAAACTAATCACCAAAAGTTTAATTTGATCATTAAGATCAAATACATGTCAGAAAATGACTCTCAGAAGTTGCGCCTTCGACATAGCCAACTTCTTAACTTGATTTCTCCCAATCTGGAACCCGTTTTGCTAAATGCTTTTAGCCATAGCTTCCTTATCTTCTAACTTAAATTTTAAGTGCTCACTCATCAAAAACTTTACAGTATACACTCAGATCTGATCAAAATACTGAGACGGAAAAGTGCGCTACTTTTGGCTTCAGTTCTCACATTCTACATATGAATGTTCCTAATGATCATTCTCACAGTAGGAGAGGAATTAGATTCTGAAACTCTAGACATAGCTTCATTAGCTTCTCAATTAGATGTGTACAAAAGGATTTCTGATCCACATGATCAGACAGAGAGCACTCAGAGAAAAACCCGTCGCTATTTTCTGGGAAAAAACTCTCTACACATCTTCCTCAAAATTGTCATCTACAAAATGACTCTAATACTTTCTCTCTTACATTTCTTGTCATAATTACCTTATATATACACGACTTTGGACTCATCTCGCGTCTATGACTCTATTCCTTATCATACTAAGGATTTAACTATGGTAGCTTACAAGATTCTTCACTTATATGTACATATGTGTACAAGACAACACTCTGACTTCTTCTTCATTTTTGCAAATGTCTTCCTTTGCTTCATTCTGACCATGAGCATTATTCAAGATCTGTATAATCACCAATTTGTGATTGGTTTGCTCCAACAGCTCCCCCTCAATCACTAATTGTGATTATTTCATTCTTCTTCACTCCTGCCATCTCCTTGAATCTTTGTAGCTTAGGTCCATCCAGACTCTTTGTCATCATATCTGCCACTTGTTCTTTTGTTGGAGTGTACATCACTTCAATCTCTTTATCAAGTACCTTTTCCCTCAAGAAATGATACTGTATCTCTATATGCTTAGTCCTGGCATGAAAAACAGGGTTAGCTGCCAAATACAAAGAACTCATATTGTCTCCAAAAATTATTGGAGTACTATGATCAATCTCAAAACTTTTCAACAAGGTCTTCAACCATATGACTTCTTTTGCAGCTTCTACCATTCCCTTATACTCAGCCTCTGTGGATGATAAAGCAACTGTATGTTGCTTCTTTGAACACCAAGATACTAGCTTATCTCCAACATAACATAGATATCCATGAGTAGACCTTCTATCATCTGAGTCACCTGCCCAATCTGCATCACTAAACACTTTGATTCTTGTGTCAGAAGTGAAACCATAGTACAAACCTTCACTTAGGGTTCCTTTGATATATCTGAGTACCCTTTGGGCTGCAATCCAATGAGTCTTCTTTGGACAATGCATGAATTGTGACAACACACCTACTGCATATGATAGATCTGGCCTTGTCAAGGTAGCATAGATTAGACTACCTACCAAACTCTGATATTTCTTCATGTCATTGAACTCTTCACCTCCATACCTGCTTAATTTGTGATTTACCTCCAATGGTGTAGTCGAGGTCTTGCAATCTTCCATGTTAAACTTGGCTAGAAGATTCTTCAAATATCTTTCTTGTGAAACATATACTCCATGTTGAGTATACACAATCTGCATTCCTAGAAAATAAGATAAGTTTCCCAAGTCACTTATCTTAAACTCTTTTTCTATTTGCTTCTTGAGTTCATTGATTCCTTGAGCATCTGTTCCTGTAACAATAATATCATCAACATAAATGCACATGTAAATGTATCCATTTTCACTTGCCTTCACTAGCAAGCTACTATCTGCCTTTGATGCTTGAAATCCACATTCATTCAAGAACTTGACCAATCTGTAATTCCAAGCTCTTGGGGCTTGCTTCAACCCATATAAAGCTCTCTTGAGCTTACACACATAATTTGATCCAATTGACTCCATGAAGCCTTCTGGTTGCTCCATATATACTTCATCTGCAATGTAACCATTAAGAAATGCATTCTTCACATCCAATTGTGATAATTTCCATCCTTTGCAAGCAGCAATAGCAATCAATGTCCTAATTGTAGACATCTTAGCAACAGGACTAAAGGTTTCATCATAATCTACCCCATAAGTTTGGGCATAACCTTTGACCACAAGTCTAGCCTTATATCTAGACACCTTACCATCTGCAAACCTCTTTGTTTTATATACCCACTTGCATCCAATGACCTTCTGATTCTTTGGTCTTGGTACTAACTCCCAAGTTCCATTTTCAAGTAGAGCATCATACTCTTCTTGCATTGCCTTCTCCCAATTCTGTTTACCTTTGGCTTCTTCATAAGTGGTTGGATCTTCCTCTGTTTTCACAATGTAAGCATAATCTCTTGTTGTTAGGAAAGATGTATCATAGCTATACCTTATAGGCTCTTTCCTTTCCCTTGTAGATCTTCTGATTTCTGCACTTCTTGATGTTTCAGCCTCATTTGATTCTGGATCAAATCTTGGCCCTTCTTCTACATGATCCTGCACTCTACATCTAGAGTCAACTTCATCAACAATTTCTTCACAAACTTTTACCTTTGCCTTTCCTTTCCTTTGAATTTCTTCAACACCTGCATACTCATTTGGTGATCCTGTATACCATGTGTTTTGCTCATCAAATGTCACATCTTTAGTAACAAGAAATTGCTTTGTGGATGGACTCCACAACCTGTAACCCATCTGTCTATCATCATATCCAATAAACACATACTTCTCTGCTTTTGGTTCTAGCTTATGTCTTAATTGTGAAGGAACATAAGCATATGCAATACATCCAAAAACTTTACAATGATCAAGACTAGGCTTCTTACCCCACCATGCTTCATAAGGGGTTCCTCCATCCAAAGCTTTGCAAGGCAACCTATTCACAAGGTATGTTGCAGTGTTAATGGCCTCTGCCCATAAGTAATTTGGACAATTCTTTTCCTTCATCATGGCTCTTGCAAACTCTACAAGAGTCCTATTCCTCCTTTCTGCTACTCCATTTTGTTGAGGGGAGTACCTGCAAGTTACTTCTCTTTTGATACCTGCATTCCACAAATAATCATCAAACTCTTTTGAGAAATACTCTCCCCCTCCATCTGATCTTAACCTCTTTAGCTTTTGTCCTGTGATCCTTTCTGCATAAGCATGGAAATGTTTGAATGTCTTAAAGACTTCTGATTTGTCCTTGATTACATACAAAGTAATCCACCTGGTTGCATCATCAACAAACAACACATAATATCTGGATCCATTTATGCTATAGTCCCTTGAGGGACCCCATACATCTGTATGAACCAATTCAAGCATATTTGAATACTTGTACCCTGATTTGTTATAAGAACTTTTATGTGCTTTACCTAATTGACAAGCTTCACACTTGTACACCATATGTTGCCCTTCAATGTTTGGCAATCCAAGCACCACCTGATTCTTTGACATCTCCTTTATAGCTCTCTCATTGAAATGACCTAGCCTTTTATGCCATAGGTCTAATTCAGATACCTTTTGACCTCCATAGGTGAACAATGCATGTCCCACATTACCTTGGACCTTGAGAGTGAACAATCTTCCTTCCTTTTTACCTGCAATTATGGTTCTATATCCCTGATTTGGATCTTGTACATAGACACCATCATTTGTAAATCTTACCTCATATCCTTTCTCCACAATTTGCCCTACACTTATCAAATTTTTAGGAATAGTAGGGACATAAAGTACCTTGCTCAGAAGTGTACTTCCACTCTTTGTCTTCACTGATCCAATGCTCTCCACTTTATGTTTGGTATTGTCACCTGTTTGAACTGTATGTCCATTCACCCTTGCTTCCATATCAGTCATCAAGGATAGATTCCCACTCAGATGGTTACTGCACCCTGAGTCAATATAAAACACTCTTTGATCTTCTCCCATTGATTCATGAGTTGCATTTAGGATAAGAGTCATGTCATCCTTCTGATCTGATGCATAATTATAATAATTATTGTTGTAGGACTGAGATTGGAAGTTTCTTCCACCTCCTCTACCATAAGATGTCCTACCACCTCTTCCTCTGAAATTACCTCTTTGGTTTCTGCCTCCTCTACCTCTTTGACTATAATTCTGATTGTTGTATCCTCCACTTTGATTATTATACCAACAATCATTTGCCAAATGATTGTTCTGCCACAAATCCAACAAGCTTTAGCATTATCTTTGTTCTTACCTCCTCTTCCTTTACCTCTGAAATTTGTCTTCCCTTTTGTGAAGTTGGCTTGATTTGAGTTCCCTTCATCCTCATTTGATTGCTTTCCCTTGCCATTCTTTTTCTTGTCTTTGGAGTACATAGCTTGACTTGTACTTCTATCATTGTCTCCTTTAAGATCCTGCTCAAAGGTTAGCATGTGTCCTAGCAACTGATTAAGGTCAGGAGTAAAATGATCAAGTGACAATTCTATGGACAATATAAAAGGCTTCCACTTATCATCTCCTCTTAGACCTGTAAGTATTTGTCTTACCAACTTTTCCTCTTCAATATCTTCATCCACTGCTCCCAAGCTATCTGCAATATCTTTCATCCTTGCCACATAATCTGAAATTGATTGTGAGCTCTTCTTCTTGAAGGTTGTGAACTCAGCCCATAGTGAGGACTTCCTTGACTTAGTTGTATTTTGGAAATGCTCTTCCAAGGCATTCCAAACATCTGTAGCACTTTCTAAACCTCTGATGTGAGGTAGAAGATAATCATTTACAGCCATGTAGATAATGCTCCTTGCTTGAGCATCCTTTCTCATCCAAGTCTTCAACATTGCAAGTTCTTCCCTAGTAGGAATACTTGGATCTGCAAATTCTGGTTTTTCTTCATCTCCTGTAATAAATGCTATAAGGTCTTTGCTCATGAGGTGTGCTTCCATCCTCATGGACCATGCTGGATAGTTCTCCCTATCTAGCTTATCAATTTGCAGGCTTTCTCCCATCCTTGACTTTCTGTATCTGCAATTACTATTGTTTATGAAGAGAAAGTGTACCTTTGATATATTCTTTGTCCTTCTTGATTCTTTCGAACTTGTACTATGAACTTCTGCAAGTTATCTTCAATAATTTGTCCTTATCCTCCTTTGGTTTGGAAGATCTTCAATATCTGCACCAGTCGGAACTTCGATTATCTTTTCTTCTCTTGTACTTCACCTTTTGCTCTGATACCACTGTTGGAGACCTTTTAATCTCCAAAGGTTTGATCTACACTGACTTAAGAACACTTCTATGTCAGCTATAAACCAAACTTTACACAAACAATGTTCCTTTTTACCAAAAACTTCAAGCAACACTTCTCTGAGTGAAGAAGTGTCAACTTCAAAAAGTCTGCTTCAGATATCAACTTCTTTACCTGCACAAATCTTCAAATTTCTTCAAATAAATGATGCACAAGTATTAGCAATACCTTTGCGCAATCATACTAGCCATTAGTTCTCAAAACTAATCACCAAAAGTTTAATTTGATCATTAAGATCAAATACATGTCAGAAAATGACTCTCAGAAGTTGCGCCTTCGACATAGCCAACTTCTTAACTTGATTTCTCCCAATCTAGAACCCGTTTTGCTAAATGCTTTTAGCCATAGCTTCCTTATCTTCTAACTTAAATTTTAAGTGCTCACTCATCAAAAACTTTACAGTATACACTCAGATCTGATCAAAATACTGAGACGGAAAAGTGCGCTACTTTTGGCTTCAGTTCTCACATTCTACATATGAATGTTCCTAATGATCATTCTCACAGTAGGAGAGGAATTAGATTCTGAAACTCTAGACATAGCTTCATTAGCTTCTCAATTAGATGTGTACAAAAGGATTTCTGATCCACATGATCAGACAGAGAGCACTCAGAGAAAAACCCGTCGCTATTTTCTGGGAAAAAACTCTCTACACATCTTCCTCAAAATTGTCATCTACAAAATGACTCTAATACTTTCTCTCTTACATTTCTTGTCATAATTACCTTATATATACACGACTTTGGACTCATCTCGCGTCTATGACTCTATTCCTTATCATACTAAGGATTTAACTATGGTAGCTTACAAGATTCTTCACTTATATGTACATATGTGTACAAGACAACACTCTGACTTCTTCTTCATTTTTGCAAATGTCTTCCTTTGCTTCATTCTGACCATGAGCATTATTCAAGATCTGTATAATCACCAATTTGTGATTGGTTTGCTCCAACATTACCTTCATCTTCATTCAATTGTTGCTTGTCTTTGTTAATCTTCTTCTTGTCCTTTGAATACATTGCTTGACATTTACTTTTATCAACATCACCTTTGATATCCTGCTCAAAGGTTAGCATATGTCCTAGCAATTGATTCAAATCAGGAGTGAAATGATCTAGTGACAATTCAATAGATAGAATGAATGGTTTTCGCTTCTCATCTCCTCTCAAAACTGTGAGAAGTTTTCTTACCAATTTGTCCTCTTCAATGTCTTCATCAATTGCTTCTAGTGCATCTGCAATATGCTTCATCCTTGCTACATAATCAGAAATAGATTGAGAAGCCTTCTTCTTGAATGGGGTGGACTCTACCCATAAAGATGTCTTCCTTGACTTTGTAGTGTTTTGAAAATGCTCCTCCAAAGTGTTCCATACATCACTTGCACTTTCAAGTCCTCTAATGTGAGGTAGCAAGTAATCATTGACTCCCATGTAAATAATGCTCCTTGTTTGAGCATCCTTCTTCATCCATGTCTTCAAACTTGAGAGCTCTTCCCTAGTTGGTGTTGGAACAAGCCAA
Source organism: Ceratopteris richardii (assembly GCA_020310875.1). NCBI lineage: Eukaryota > Viridiplantae > Streptophyta > Polypodiopsida > Polypodiales > Pteridaceae > Ceratopteris > Ceratopteris richardii. The sequence continues at coordinate 2,961,910 of CM035438.1, forward strand.
TCACAAATTGGTGAGTATAAAGATCTTGAAGAAGGCTTATGATCAGAATGAAGTGGAAGAAGATACTTGAGAAAGAGAAGGAGATTTCAGAATGATGTCTTGTACACATATGTACATATAAGTGGAAATCCTTGTAAATTAAGTAGAGCTAAATCCTTAGGATGATAAGGAGTAATGTCATAGACGCGGGATGAGTCAAAAATCATGTATATATAAGTTAATGATGATAAGAAATGTATGTAAGAGTCATTTGTAGATGACAAATGTCTTAGAGATGTGTAGAGAGTTTTTTCCCAGAAAATAGCGACGGGTTTTTCTCTGAGTGCTCTCTGTCTGATCATGTGGATCAAGATTCCTTTTGTACACATCTAATTGAGAAGCTAATGAAGCTATGTCTAGAGTTTCATGATCTAATTCTTTTCCTACTATGAGAATGATCAATAGGAACATTCATATGTAGAATGTGAAAATTGAAGTCTGAGAGTAGCGCACTTTTCCGTCTCAGTGTTTTGTTTAGATCTCAGCGTATACTGTAAAGTTTTTTATGAGTGAGCACTTAAAATCTAAGTTAGGAGATAAGGAAGCTATGGCTAAAAGCATTTAGCAAAACGGGTTTTGTGTTGAGATAAATCAACTTAAGAAGTTGACCATGTCGAAGGCGCTATCTCTGGAAGACAGTTATGACATACCTTTGATCTTAAGGATCAAATTAAACTTTTGGTGATTAGTTTTGAGAACTAATGATTAGTATGATTGCGCAAAGGTATTGCAAATACTTGTGCATCATTTAGTTGAAGAAATTTGAGGTTATGTGCAGGTAATGAAGTTGATTTCTGAAGCAGACTTTCTGAAGTAAACATTTCTTCACTCAGATAAGTGTTGATGAAAGTTTTGGTAAAGAAGAACAATATTTGTGTAAAGTTTGGTTTATATCTGACATAGAAGTGTTCTTAAGTTAGTGTAGATCAAACCTTTGGAGATTAAGAGGTCTCCAACAGTGGTATCAGAGTTGAAGGTGCAATACAAGAGAAGAAAAGACAAATGAAGTTCCGATTGGTGCAGATATTGAAGTTCTTCCAAATCAAAGGAGGACAATGACAAATCATTGAAGATAACCTGCAGAAGTTCAAAGCACGAGTTCGAAAAGAATCAAGAAGGACAAAGTTCATATCAAAGGTACACTTTATCCTCGTAAACCATAGTAATTGCAGATACAGAAGGTCAAGGATGGGAGAAAGCTTGCAGATTGATAAGCTAGATAGGGAGAACTATCCAGCTTGGTCCATGAGGATGGAGGCACACCTCATGAGTAAAGATTTGATGGCATTCATTACAGGAGATGAAGAAAAGCCTGAATTTGCATATCCTAGTATTCCAACTAGGGAAGAACTTGCAGTCTTGAAGACTTGGATGAGAAAGGATGCTCAAGCAAGGAGTATCATTTACATGGCTGTAAATGATTATCTTTTACCTCACATTAGAGGATTGGAAAGTGCTGCAGATGTTTGGAATGCTTTGGAAGAGCATTTCCAGAATACAACCAAGTCAAGGAAGTCCTCACTATGGGCTGAGTTCACAACCTTCAAGAAGAAGAGCTCACAATCAATTTCTGATTATGTGGCAAGGATGAAGGATATTGCAGATAGCTTGGGAGCAGTGGATGAAGACATTGAAGAGGATAAGTTGGTAAGACAAATACTTACAGGTCTGAGAGGAGATGAGAAGTGGAAGCCTTTCATATTGTCCATAGAGTTGTCACTTGATCACTTTACTCCTGATCTTAATCAATTGCTAGGACACATGCTAACTTTTGAGCAGGACATTAAAGGAGACAATGATAGAAGTACAAGTCAAGCTATGTACTCCAAGGACAAGAAAAAGAATGGCAAGGGAAAGCAATCGACTGATGATGAAGGGAATTCAAGTCAAGCTAACTTCACAAAAGGAAAGATGAATTTCAGAGGTAAAGGAAGAGGAGGTAAGAACAAAGATAATGCTAAAGCTTGTTGGATTTGTGGCAGAACAAATCATTTGTCAAATGATTGTTGGTATAACAATCAAAATGGTGGAAGCAATAATCAGAATTTTAATCAAAGAGGTAGAGGAGGCAGAAACCAAAGAGGCAACTTCAGAGGAAGAGGTGGTAGGACATCATATGGTAGAGGAGGTGGAAGAAACTTCCAATCTCAGTCCTACAACAACAATTATTATAATTATGCATCAGATCAGAAGGATGATATGACTCTTATTTTGAATGCAACTCATGAATCAGTGGGAGAAGATCAAACAGTGTTTTATATTGACTCAGGATGTAGTAATCATCTGAGTGGGAATCTATCCTTGATGACTGATATGGAAGCAAAGGTGAATGGACATACAGTTCAAACATGTGATAATACCAAACATAAAGTGGAGAGCATTGGATCAGTGAAGACAAAGAGTGGAAGTACACTTTTGAGCAAGGTACTCTATGTTCCTACTATTCCTAAAAATTTGATAAGTGTAGGGCAAATTGTGGAGAAAGGATATGAGGTAAGATTCACAAATGATGGTGTTTATGTGCAAGATCCAAGTCAGGGATATAAAAACATAATTGCAGGAAAAAAGGAAGGAAGATTGTTCACTCTCAAAGTCCAAGGTAATGTGGGACATGCATTATTTACCTATGGAAGTCAAAAGGTGTCTGAATTAGACCTATGGCATAAAAGGCTAGGTCATTTCAATGAGAGAGCTATAAAGGAAATGTCAAAGAATCAGGTGGTGCTTGGTTTGCCGAATGTTGAAGGGCAACATATGGTGTACAAGTGTGAAGCTTGTCAATTAGGTAAAGCACATAAAGGTTCTTACAACAAATCAGGGTAGTAGTATTCAAATATGCTTGAATTGGTTCATACAGATGTATGGGGTCCCTCAAGGGACTATAGCATAAATGGATCCAGATATTATGTGTTGTTTGTTGATGATGCAACCAGATGGATTACTCTATATGTAATCAAGGATAAATCAGAAGTTTTCAAGACATTCAAACATTTTCATGCCTATGCAGAAAGGATCACAGGGCAAAAGCTTAAGAGGTTAAGGTCAGATGGAGGGGGAGAGTATTTCTCTAAAGAGTTTGATGATTATTTGTGGAATGCAGGTATAAAAAGAGAAGTAACTTGCAGGTACTCTCCTCAACAGAATGGAGTAGCAGAAAGGAGAAATAGGACTCTTGTAGAATTTGCAAGAGCAATGATGAAGGAAAAGAATTGTCCAAATTACTTATGGGCAGAAGCCATTAATACTGCAACATACCTTGTGAATAGGTTACCTTGTAAAGCTTTGGATGGAGGAACCCCTTATGAAGCATGGTGGGGTAAGAAACCTACTCTTGATCATTGTAAAGTATTTGGATGTGTAGCATATGCTTATGTTCCTTCACAATTAAGACATAAGCTAGAACCAAAAGCAGAGAAGTATGTGTTTATTGGATATGATGGTAGACAGATGGGTTACAGGTTGTGGAGTCCATCCACAAAGCAATTTCTTGTTACCAAAGATGTGACATTTGATGAGCAAAATACATGGTATATAGGATCAACAAATGACTATGCAGGTGTTGAAGAGATACAAAGAAAAGGAAAGGCAAAAGTAAAAGTGTATGAAGAAAGTATTGATGATGTTGACTCTAAAAGTAGATTGCAGGATCATGTAGAAGAAGGGCCAAGATTTGATCCATAATCAAATGAGGCTGAAACTTCGAGAAGTGCAGAAATCAGAAGATCCTCAAGGGAAAGGAAAGAACCTATAAGGTATAGTTATGATACATCTTTTCTAACAACAAGAGATTATGCTTACATTGTGAAAACAGAAGAGGATCCAAACACTTATGAAGAAGCCAAAGGTAAACAGAATTGGGAGAAGGCAATGCAGGAAGAGTATGATGCTCTACTTGAAAATGAAACTTGGGAATTAGTACCAAGACCAAAGAATCAGAAAGTCATTGGATGTAAGTGGGTATATAAAACAAAAAGGTTTGCAGATGGTAAGGTGTCTAGATACAAGGCTAGACTTGTGGTCAAAGGTTATGCCCAAACTTATGGGGTAGATTATGATGAAACCTTTAGTCCTGTTGCTAAGATGTCTACAATTAGAACATTGATTGCTATTGCTGCTTGTAAAGGATGGAAGTTGTCACAATTAGATGTGAAAAATGCATTTCTAAATGGATACATTGCAGATGAAGTATACATGGAGCAACCAGAAGGTTTTATGAACTCAATTGGATCAGATTATGTGTGTAAGCTCAAGAGAGCTTTGTATGGGTTGAAGCAGGCCCCAAGAGCTTGGAATTACAGACTTGTCAAGTTCTTGAATGAATGTGGATTTCAAGCATCAAAGGCAAATAGTAGCTTGCTAGTGAACGCAAGTGAAAATGGATACATTTACATGTGCATTTATGTTGATGATATTATTGTCATAGGAACAGATGCTCAAGGAATCAATGAACTCAAAAGGCAAATAGAGAAGGAGTTTAAGATAAGTGATTTGGGAAACTTATCTTATTTTCTAGGAATGCAGATTGTGTATATTCAACATGGAGTATATGTTTCATAAGAGAGGTATTTGAAGAATCTTCTAGTCAAGTTTAACATGGAAGATTGCAAGACTTCAACTACACCATTGGAGGTAAATCATAAATTAAGCAGGTATGGAGGTGAAGAATTCAATGATATGAAGAAATATCAGAGTTTGGTAGGTAGTTTAATCTATGCTACCTTGACAAGGCCAGATTTATCATATGCAGTAGGTGTGTTGTCACAATTTATGCATTGTCCAAAGAAGACTCATTGGATTGCAGCCCAAAGGGTACTCAGATATATCAAAGGAACCCTAAGTGAAGGTTTGTACTATGGTTTCACTTCTGACACAAGAATTAAAGTGTTTAGTGATGCAGATTGGGCAGGTGACTCAGATGATAGAAGGTCTACTCATGGGTATCTCTGTTATGTTGGAGATAAACTAGTTTCTTGGTGTTCAAAGAAGCAACATACAGTTGCTTTATCATCCACAGAAGCTGAGTATAAAGGAATGGTAGAAGCTGCAAAAGAAGTGATATGGTTGAAGACCTTGATGAACAGTTTTGAGACTGATCATAGTACTCCAATTATTTTTGGAGATAATATGAGTTCTTTGTATTTGGCAGCTAACCCTGTTTTTCATGCCAGGACTAAGCATATAGAGATTCAGTATCATTTCTTGAGGGAAAAGGTACTTGATAAAGAGATTGAAGTGATGTATACTCCAACAAAAGAACAAGTGGCAGATATGATGACAAAGAGCTTGGATGGACCTAAGCTACAGAGATTCAAGGAGATGGCAGGAGTGAAGAAGAATGGAATAATCACAATTAGTGATTGAGGGGGAGCTGTTGGAACAAGCCAATCACAAATTGGTGAGTATAAAGATCTTGAAGAAGGCTTATGGTCAGAATGAAATGGAAGAAGATACTTGAGAAAGAGAAGGAGATTTCAGAATGATGTCTTGTACACATATGTACATATAAGTGGAAATCCTTGTAAATTAAGTAGAGCTAAATCCTTAGGATGATAAGGAGTAATGTCATAGACGCGGGATGATTCAAAAATCATGTATATATAAGTTAATGATGATAAGAAATGTATGTAAGAGTCATTTGTAGATGACAAATGTCTTAGAGATGTGTAGAGAGTTTTTTCCCAGAAAATAGCGACGGGTTTTTCTCTGAGTGCTCTCTGTCTGATCATGTGGATCAAGATTCCTTTTGTACACATCTAATTGAGAAGCTAATGAAGCTATTTCTAGAGTTTCATGATCTAATTCTTTTCCTACTATGAGAATGATCAATAGGAACATTCATATGTAGAATGTGAAAATTGAAGTCTGAGAGTAGCGCACTTTTCCGTCTCAGTGTTTTGTTTAGATCTCAGCGTATACTGTAAAGTTTTTGATGAGTGAGCACTTAAAATCTAAGTTAGGAGATAAGGAAGCTATGGCTAAAAGCATTTAGCAAAACGGGTTTTGTGTTGAGATAAATCAACTTAAGAAGTTGACCATGTCGAAGGCGCTATCTCTGGAAGACAGTTATGACATACCTTTGATCTTAAGGATCAAATTAAACTTTTGGTGATTAGTTTTGAGAACTAATGATTAGTATGATTGCGCAAAGGTATTGCAAATACTTGTGTAGCATTTACTTGAAGAAATTTGAGGTTATGTGCAGGTAATGAAGTTGATTTCTGAAGCAGACTTTCTGAAGTAAACATTTCTTCACTCAGAGAAGTGTTGATGAAAGTTTTGGTAAAGAAGAACAATATTTGTGTAAAGTTTGGTTTATATCTGACATAGAAGTGTTCTTAAGTCAGTGTAGATCAAACCTTTGGAGATTAAGAGGTCTCCAACAGTTGGAACACTAGGATCCCTAAATTTTGGTTTCTCTTCTTCACCTGTGATGTATCCTATCAAGTCTTTGCTCATAAGATGAGCTTCCATCCTCATTGACCAAGCAAGATAGTTTTCTCTATCCAATTTCTCTATCTGAAGAGAATCTCCCATCCTTTCTTTACCTGTGCAATATATTCTTCAAGATTTGTGAGTAATAGATGTACCTTTACTTTGAATATAGATCCTTTTGATAGCTTTTAGGTCTCCTTCTCTAGCTTTCACTTCAGACTTTCACCTTTTGAATCTTTAAAGATTGATTTTTGTATATCTGCAATAGTGGAGGCCCTCCTTTCTTCAATTTTGATGACTCCTGATCTGATACCATTTATGGACAGTGTTAATCTCCAAAAGAACACAACATCTCTATATCAAGAACAACTCATAACCTCAACCAGCTTTTGAAATCTATTGCCACATTATCAAGATTTGAATTAACTGTGAAGAAATTGATTACTCAAAAAAGTCTGCTACACTTAATCTATTCACTGACTAACCAAATGTGTAAACTTTTCAATGAAACTTTATACAAGGTGTTTCCTACAGTTTGCACACCTTCTCCAATTTAAAACTTCACAAAAGGATAAGTACATCTTGAGATTTCCTCCAAACAATGTACCTATGTTTGAAACTATTCTTCTATCTAGTCGACTTTGACACCACAACTTCTAATGCATGGTTCTCCCAAATTAGACCCTGTTTATTCAAATGCTTTTAACCACAAGTAGCTTACCTTTTGAATAAAATAATGAGTGCTTATTTGCTCAAAACGTTACACTGTGGAAGGAGATCTGATCAAAACATTTACCATCAAATCTGCACCTATACGTGTCTTCACTTCTTCTCTTTACACATGTAAATGTTCCTACTTAAAATTCTCTCAGTGTGATTACAATTAGGCTCTCAAAACTTGTGCAAAGGTCACTCAACTATATTATTAGACTTGTTCAAAAGCATTTCTCAAGAAGATAAACACAAAAGGAGCACTGCGCAAAAGATCGAGGTGCATTTTTCTTCTATTCTAAGAAATCACACATCTGATAGACAATTCATATTCTGATCACTTTCTAAAGTCTCAAATGACTTCTAAAACTTGGCACTCATCATCTCTCATACTCGTAGTACATCTATATCAAGTATATATAGATGTTTACATCCCGACTCATCAAGGATACAAAGTTTTTCTGATCTAATTACAAGATTAGTATACATGTATATACAAGTCTTCATCTTCTGACCATGCACTAAACTTCAAGCCTCATATGTTGATCTTTGCTTCACTCTTTGACTTCAAACCTTGTCATGATCATCAATTGATGAATGTCCTACACGAACAGAAGGGTCTTCCTAGGATCATCTCATAGACGTTATTTTTGCCAAATTCACATATAGCAAAGGTGTGTTCAAACTCTACACCACAAGTGGTTAGAGTTATCCCTTCTAGCAATCCTAGAGGTCTTTCAACATGGCCATCATCCATCTAAAGCTTCATTCTAGTTGGTCTTAATGCAGGTTTGCCCCATTGCTTCCACAAGGGGGTGCCCCAACGCTTCTATAGGGAAGTGGTAGAAATTGCTACTCCTGTACCTGAGTCCAAAATTACCTTGGTGGTGTAACCTTGATGGGTAATTGGAAGATAGGTGTTTCCTTCTTCTCCACTCATGTATCCTATCTTCTCCAAGGGTATTTCTGGCACTGTTTTATGAGATCCTATTAGGGAACGAGGTTTAGCTATTTCAGGCACTTGGTTGGCTACATGTTTCCACAATTCTGGCTTAACCTTGAGTAGCTCTTCTAAAGTGAGATTGCACTACCCTTTAGTGTTTTTCACTACCTCTGTGTTCCTAAGTATGAATGAGTCTTCATTTCTTATCATGACCATGGGTGCTCTCATACAAGTAGACTTACCTTCCCATGGGCCTATGAAATGGGGTAGTTCCTGTAAGGAATTAGACTCGAAGTCTAATCTCTCATGAGATTGGCCACTCTCCTGCTCTTCATAAATGGAAGGAATGTCTTGTGGGAATTGATCATGCAAGTCATCCACAAGTTCAATGGGAAGAGGAACTTCACTTTCTTTAGCCCATTTCTCTTCTTGAATCTCTCTTAGAAATTCCAGGGAATATCAATTCAAAGAATAAGGTGCGTTTGGTTTTGTGGAGTTAGGCACATAAGCTTCCTGGGGAGGAAAGCTCATTCTTCCACTTTCCTTGTCCTTACCTTGAGAGCGGGTCCTTTTTAGATTTTGCAATTAGCCTCTCCAATCTTTCTAGCAGTCCATCAAAGTGCAATTGTGTCTTAGCTAAACTAGGGAAGTTAAAGAGGCGATTGGCTTCAAACATGGTTTGAGCCAATTCCACCATCTTAGCACAAATTTTAGTTCGTTCGAGCTCTAGTTCAACTCTAGTGTAACAATTTTCATGATCCGTTATGTTTGGCCCTTCTTGGATTCTAGCATTTAAGCATCATGTCTAGGTCCTCGAGAGTGAGATCTGCTAGGACTGATCCTACTCTAGGTGGTGGTGGATTAGAAGGTTGTGGGATGGAAGGTGATGGCTGAGAGTGAGATTGATGTGCTAATTCAATTATCTTGGCCTTTGTCTCTCTTAGACTTTCCTTGAGTTCACTCATTTTCTTCGACCATTGTCTTCTCATTCTCTTGTGACTATCCTTCCAAGCTCTGGTCCTCTTCTTAGTTATGCCCTCAATCTCACTAACCTCAAAACTCTTTTCCTGTCCTAAACCTTGGTTTTGGTGTAACGCTTGAGCTCTAGTGATCACTTGCACTAGGCAATGGAAGTTACACTTCCCGTGGAGTCTAGCACTATCCCAATGACATTGATAAGAGTGATCCTTGGCGCATTGGTGGGGTTTTTAGGACAATCTCGTAACAAGTGCTCCTTCCCACAATCGGGGAAAAAACCCTAAATTTTCATAGTTTGGTTTTGTGTGGGTGCAGACATAGGGCAATGATGAATGAGGTGCTCTCCTTGACATTGGTAACATGGTCCTCTAGGAAATGGGGATCTTATCTGCCTAGGTTGGGGTCTAGAGTTGCGGTTTGCATACATGACATTTGCATACTCTGGCTCCCAACTAGGTTCACTCGGGTCTTCATAATAATATGACTCATTATGCTCAAGTGAGTGCATGTAGTAAGCTTGCGGGCTATCAATATGACTAGAGTTGAAACTATGATCACTTTGGTCACTTTCTGAAAGTAATGGAGTTACTGGCACTAAGGCTCTATTCAGATTTTCTTCTCAAGCTACATACTTTACTAGAATTACATTGGTTGGAGGAGGGGGTTGCTGCGCTAGAAGTGGTTGAGGTCTTTGCTGCCCTTGATAGGGTGGTTGGTAGGGTTGTAGGGGCCTACCATACTACTATTGTGGGTACTGATTTTGGTATTTTCTTTGTTGTGGATACGACTGAGGATAATTTTGTCTAATAGCTTGTTTATTATATGGGCAATCTTGTGCAGTGTAGTTGGTATATCTCCTTTCTATGGTGCAGTATTGGCTGTTAGGGTTCACTTGGGGTTGAGCCATGATAGGGCATACATTAGCCATATGGTCTCCTCCACAAGTATAGCATCGCTTTCTTGGGGCAAAATCTAGGAATCTGAAGACCTAGTCTTGTACATTGCAAGGTGTTTGGTTGTCTAGCTTATGTTCATGTACCATCACAAATAAGATGTAAGCTAGATGAAAGGGCAACAAAGGTAGTGTTAATTGGGTATGAATCAACTCAAATGGGTTACATATTCTATAATCCTTCAACCAAGTAATTCACTATAAGTAGAGATGTTATGTTTGAAGAACACAACACAGGTCTTGGTATGGTGAAGACAAACAAAAGGTAACTCTACCATATGATCTTGATTTTGATTCTCATCAACTAGGAAGAAGCATGATACATAGGTCCAGAATCCAAGAAGTGAATTAGATGATGACCAAGATGAAAAGGAAAAGGATTACAAGCTATGTAAGTCAAGAGGCAAAGCAAAGATGCAAGAGTGTGGAGAATGCTCCAAGCAAGCACCTAGAAGGTCAACAAGGGAGAAAAGACAACCAGAAAGGTATGGATATGATTCCACATTTGTTAGAAAGCATTCAATCTACTTGGCAAAGGACCCAATTTCAGAGGAACCCTCAACCTATGAAGAGGCAAAGGGAAACCATGATTGGGAAAAGGCCATGAAAGAAAAAATAGATGCATTGAAGCATATGAACACTTGGTATTTAATTCCAATGTCACCCAATCAAAAGTAATTGGTTGTAGATGGGTATATAAAATTAAAAGGAACTCAGATGGATCAGTTTGTAGGTACAAGGCAAGATTAGTTGCCAAAGGATGCTCACAAATGCATAGTATAGAATATGGAAAAACATTATCACTAGTTGAAAAGATGACTACAATCATAACATTGATAAGTGTAGCTACTGCAAGAAATTGGAAACGCCTCCAACTTGATGTGAAAAATGCATTCCTAAATTTTTGGAAAAGTGAAGAGGTATACATGTCACAACCACCAAGTTTTGAAAACCCTAATCATACATCTTATGTTTGCGGACTTAAGAAAGCATTGTATGAATTGAAACAATCTCTTAGATCTTGGAATTATAGGTTGGTTACATATATTCAAGATCAAGGGTTCAAAATTAGCAACTCTAATCCTTCTTATTCATCAAAAGGGATCACAATGAGGTTATCTATTTATGTGTATATGTAAATAATATTATTGTGATAGGTGATTATCTAAATGGCATTCAAAGGATCAAGAGACACATGCAAGAGTTAAAAATTAGTGATGTAGGTGAGCTAAGATATTTCCTAGGTATGCAAGTGAATTATACAAAAGAAGGGATGTATCTAACTCAGAGAAGATACATTCAAGACCTACTTCTCAAGTTCATAATGGAGAACACAAAGCTTGCAAGTAGAACTTTGGAATTGAACCATAAACTAAGTGTTTATGAAGGTGAGCATATTGATGATCCTAAAGAGTATCAAAGCTTAGTTGGTAGTTTGATATATGCTACTCACACAAGACCAGACATATCCTATAGTATGGGAGTGCTTAGTCAGTTCATGCACTCACCTAGAAGGCCACACATGGATGTCGCAAAGAGAGTACTCAAGTACCTCAAAGGGACACTTAATGAAGGTATCTACTATTCTTAGTCTTCATATTTGGATATCAAAATCTATTAAGATGCAAATTGGTCAAGAGAAAAGGATAATAGAAAAAGTACCTCTAGATACTTAGCATTTGCAAGTTCAAAATTGGTTTCATGGAATTCCACGAAGCAACCAATAGTTGCTTTATCTTCAACTGAAGCAAAATATAAAGATCTGACTATTCCAAGTCAAGAAGCAATATGGCGCAAGGAGTTGTACTCATATTTGGGACTTGTAAGCTCGAAACCTCACTTACTTGGAGATAATGTAAGTTTCATGCATCTAGCTACAAATCCAATTTTTCATGCAAGGAAAGAGCACATAGAAGTCCATTAACATTTTGTAAGAGAGAAGTTTATGGCAAAGGAAATTTAAATTTCATTTGTTCCTATTGAGAAGCAAATAGCAGACATGATGACAAAGGCACTTGATGGGATAAAGCTTTGTAGATTCAAAGCTATAGTAGGTATTCAACCTATCAGAGAATGAAGACTCAAGAATACTTTAGCTTGAGGGGGAGTTGTTGGAACATCAAGCTTTCATTATTCTTGAGGTGGATATGATCTTCATCAAATTCATCATTTGGATGGTGCCATATATGTACCTTCAAGAATAGCATTTTTGTGCACATTATTTCTTTGTATTAATTGGTTGATCACTTATGATCATTTCTTGTAAGGTTCAAGGTATTTAACTGTGTAAAAGGAGAGATTAAAAGGCCTAAAAGCCATGAGTTATAAGTGGTTGAGATTCATTCTCAATCAATCAATCAAGAAGTAGATAGGACTTCAACTTTCTCTTTTCCTAGATTGTAGGAAAAGATTTCAATCAATCAATTTATGAAGAAAAGGCATGGATAGATCCTCAAGATTCTATATAAAGACTCCAAATCATTTGTACAAAAAGTAGAGTGTTGATTTGAAGCAATACATATAATCTTTGATCATTGTTGAGTGCTACTTCTATTCTCTACTCCTTCTTCCTCATACTTGCTGCTCTCTCTATAGAGCTTAAAATCACATGTTTAAGCACTCATTCAAAAAGTATAACTATCTAGTTTATGTGTAAATCTTTGCAAATCAGGTTCAGTAGTTGCTGAGAAATTTGAGTTTTACAGTCTTGGGGTCATTGTTTGTACATCCTTGAAAAATTAGGATGCCATCCAATCAATGTTAAGGTGGTTTCTCCTTCATTAATTGATATAATTTAGGGCTTGTATGCATTTTCGCAAGCCAAACCTATGTATGAAACTCCCTTAATAGGAATGTTTACAATTGTAACTCTGTTGGGTGCTCTCATTGTTTGAAGTCATAACTTCCATCCATTTTTAGAAGGTTTTTGTGAGCTAATCAAGTTGAATGCTCTCAATGCTTGAAGTCATAAATTCCATCCATTTTTAGAAGATTTTTGCGAGTTAGTCAAGGTGCAAGTTATTTGTTTTGCATCAACTTGTTCTTGTTGATGTTCCAAACTACCTATTAGGTTTTATTGCACTAACCACAAACCTACAAGGTCTGCTTTGCATATCCAAAGAGCTAGGGCTGGTTCTATGCTGGTTTGCTAGACCAACTTCACCACTTGACAACTCAACTTTCCAAGCCTCTCCAAGCTTCTCCAACTTCTTTCAAAACACAACCTCTTATGTAGATTAAGGTAATTGAAGTTATCAACCCTTTAGGCAATGTATGCTTCTCCTAGATCTTTAGCTCCAAATTTTCAATGGATTAGATCTCTGACATCTAACGGACCTTGTTATCGATATGGTGGGGAATATTTTATCAGGGAGTGCCCAATGCCCTCGACTAGCTTATAATTGGGAAGGATATTGCATGGATTATTGCAAGGAGTATCTCTTTAGAGATTGAAAAATCCATCTAAACACAACCTCCTATGGAGATCAACATAATTGAAGTAATCAACCCTTTAGGTATTGATATTGATCTAGTAAGGGTAGTCATTAGATCTCAAACCTAAAGAAAAGAATTTGAAACAAACTCAAGAAAAAGTAATACCATTAGTTCTAGGAACCTAAAAGCAAAAGATCATTTGCCCATGATTATTGAAGACTTAGTGGAACCCTCATAATAAATGAATAGAAATATGGCATGACTGGGCAAACAGAGTGAAAGAATAAGACCTAGAATAAGGATAAATATCTCAATCCAAATAAAACCTTTGTTAGCTTGAAAAGAATCGGATAAGAAACAACTCAAGCTCCTCTAGAGTTGGTCCATGTTGATCTCTATGGTAAAGTGTCTACTCTTGCTTCACGAGGATCTCTCTACTTTTTTTAATAGTCCATGATTATAGTACAAAGATGTGGAGAGGGTTGATGCTTTAACAAATTTGAAATGCGGCACAAGATTGTTGAAGTAGAAAATTGAAGAAGTTTCATGCTCATTAAGGAGGAAAATTCTTATCGAAAGATTTCAACAACTATTGCAATGCTCATCGAATCAAGAAGCAAATTACTAAAGCCCACTTACTTCAACAAGCATTGTTGAGATATAAAATATGAAAATTGAAAAAATGACATGTTGCATGCTTAAAGCTCAAGATTGCATACATTTTGAATAAATGTTACATAAGGTCAATACATGCCATTACTCCTAAAGAGGTGTACTCTAGTCAAAGTCCTCATTATCCATTTCAAATTTTTTGGATGTTTCTATTGTGCACATATACCTCAATCAATAAGAAGTAAGTTAGGATCCCAAATCAACAAGAAATAATTTGGGATCAAAAAGAAAAAATGTGTGTGCTTACTATATAGTGAAGAGTCTAAATCATATAGACTATAGTATCTAGAGGCAAAGAAGATCATTGTGAGTTAATGGGGGTATTTGATGAGCAACCAAGCCTAGTAGATAACAAAGGTAAACCCACTATTGCATCAAATGAAGAAATAACTCACCTTATGTCTCCCCAAAGACAACTAAAGATCAATGAGGAGACATCAGATAATGACATTCCTCCACCAAAAATCCAACCAATTGTTACCACATACCATAATCCACTAAACTAAGTAGATTTTGAAAAATTTATTGGATATGGAAAACAAAATACAAAATAGGTGGTACTTTAGAGAAGTACAAATCTTGGTTTGTTGCACAAGTATTCTCACAAGTGGAAGGATTTGATGTTCAAGATACATTTGCATCAAAAATTGGAATGATGACAATTCACAGGATACTAATAGTTATTGCACATAAAGGGTGGCCTATATTCCAAATGGACATAAAATCAATATTTTTGAATGGATAACTCAAGGATAAGGTATATGTAATCACCAAGTTTTGAGGTATCTCATTCAGAAAAAATGGTTTATAGACATAAGAGGGCATTATATGTCCTTAAGCAAACTTCAAGCTCTTGGTGCCCACAAATTGATAGTTTCTTCAAAAATATAGCTCCCAAAGAACTACTTTTGATGAAAATTTGTATGTTATGAGAAAACAAAATGAGCTAGTGATTATCATCTTGTATGTGTTGGAGGAGATGGTGGATAATCTTCAGAGATGAAGTGGTGTTGCTAAAACCTGCTTCACACTAGCCAAGTTCAAGTGATGGAGAGTGTATTGGGCCTCTTTAGCTTGCTAATGATCATAAATAATTACCTATGTTCCTTGGAACATGATCCACTAATCAATGGATCAAAACAGATGAGTAGGAATTTGATCCAAGGTCATAGACTTGCTATTTCAGTCTATACACCTGTTCAATATAATGAACAATGCTCTTAGCATGATAGCAATTAGACACATAACAATCATGAGTAATCTCAATAAAAAAGATGAACTACATGTTGAATAATATGTTTAGCAAATCATAGGAGTGCCTCGACATTTTTGGGATGCATCAGAGTATAGACCAGAGAGTAAAGATATGATAATATCTCATGACTGAGAGAACCAATGATTATGAGATTTTGTAGATATAAACTAGAAAGTATGAAAAATTTGTGATGCTTTAAATCACATCAATTGAACAATCATACACTAAGAACAAGCTTTGAGAAGATCACTATACTGATGTAGACATGGCAGAGAAGTGAAGTAGAGATATAGTCAAAATGTATGTATTAGATCACATAGAAATACAATGGCATTGGCAATCATCTATTGCAAAATGTGAAGATAATGGTTGAGCTATGAAGTGAGTTCTCAAATCACATGGATTCCCTCTGTATTGCTCTCTAAAATCGGGCATACCACATGAGTCTTTTTTATCCGCTTTTATAGTTGAGTTTGGAGCCAATTTTGAATTCAAATTCAAATGTTCACCTAAAAGTAAATCCTAAACTATAGGATATTTTCTCTCATCAACCATCTTTCAAATAACTCAAGATTTGATGCTTCCTAACTTCATGTGGAAGTAATGCACTTGTACAAACGTAAAAGATTCTTGATTTTACAAGGGATTGATCATATATGACTCCATGAGATATATGCTAATCATCCAAGTATGTGGGCTTGGATTCTCTTGTACCAATAGCTCCCCCTCAAGCATAACATGATTGGTCTTCATTCCTTCTTGATTGCCTCTAAACCAATCATCAATTTGAACCTATTCATCCTAGTTCCATCTAAAGACTTTGTGAGTATATCTACATATTGCAATTGAGTTGATACATAGGATAGTTGAATTTCATTGCTAATAAATTTCTCCCTCAAATAATGATAGTGCACTTCAATGTGCTTAGTCCTTGCATGATATACAGGATTAGCAACCAAGTGAAGTGAACTAGTTTTGTCTCCAAAAATCATTGGAGTGTAAGAATGTAACCCCAAAGTTGCATAGAGTTGCTTGAGCCACATGGCCTCTTGTGTTGCATTTGCTAAACCTCTATATTCTTCCTTTGTAGATGATAAATCCTTAGTTGGTTGCTTTTTAGATGACCATGATATTAGCTTTGAACCTAGAAAAGACAAGTATGCTAAGGTGCCCTTCCTATCATCCTTGGAGCCAGCCCAATTTGCATCAAAGTACATCTTTATGTCTAAGTCAGAAGTGAAGGGGTAAAACAACCCTTCATTTATGGTACCCTTTAAATACTTTAGTACCCTCTTGGCATCTTCCATGTGAGGCTTTCTTGGTGCATGCGTAAATTGGCTTAATGTACTTACTCCATAAGCAATGTCCACTCTTGTTAGGCTTGCATATTTGAGACTTCCAACAAGTTTTTGGTAGCCTGTAACATCCTCAAGAAGTTCTCCTTCACGAGAACTAAGCTTATGATTGAGTTCCATGGATGTACCTATAATTTTGGTGTTTTCCATAGTGAATTTTCTCAGCATATCATGAATATACTTTCTCTAAGTAATGAACACACCAAAATCTATATACACAAGTTCTAAGCCAAGAAAGTATGTTAACAAACCAAGATCACTGATATTAACCTCTTCCATTTGTTGAGATTTAACGTGCTTGATACCATTAGCATCATTCCCTGTAATGATAATATCCTCCACATAGACACATAAGTAGATAATCTCTGAGTTGATATTCTTTATGAATAAAGAGGAATCTACTTTGCTAGCAACAAATCCTTGATCCTACAAATAAGTAACAAGCCTATGGTTCCAAGCTCTAGGATCTTGCTTTAGGCCATAGAGTTCCTTCCTTAGCTTGCATACATAACTTGGTTTATCCTTATCTTCATACCTTGGTGGTGTTAAACACGGGTCTTACCGTTAGATATGCGTTTAAACATCTATTCGGGTTCTTGGGAGTGGAAGGGGTCTGTTAAACAGAGGCCCTATACTTGATTTTCCCAAATCAACTCACTCACATGACCGTAATCTAACATTAAAAATCTCTGTCAATACAACTTACTTATCAAGACTCTGGTTATACTCTCACAGTCTTACTATCTGTAATTAGACTCTTTCACAATCTACCGATTGCACTCCAATTGATGCGTTCTAGACATACAGCGCAGAACTATTCAGTACCGTAATCCAGAATTACGTTGTCCAACTTAAAGAGCTAACCCAAGCACAAACTATTGTAAACAACAGAGACAAGAACAGTAACTCAATTTGTACCGTACAAGTGCAGATGATCAAACAGAACAGAAAGCCACAAAAATAACTCAGAGTTCTCAAACACACCACGGAAACTACACAAACTTCATCACCAGACAAACACTCTGGCGACTCCTCTCGTCATCACCGAAGCGTCTTTTTCATTGATTTATAAAAATGTTACAACATCTACGCAACGACCTTTCGGTTCGTGCAGAATATAAAAAGATTCAGACTTTACAATTGCCAATCCGGCGGCTTACACTGGCACGCACGGTGGACTTGAACCCGCAGGTATAAAAATATTACGGCTCATCAACTATACCTTCTAGATACATAGTTCTAGCTAACCTAAAAGTCCGGGAAATTTTCTTCTTCAATGACTCTAACATCTGCTTCAAAATTTCTGGTTCTACGAGCTGAGCATCGGTCCGTACTGAACTTAAAGAAATAACTTGGCTTATTAAACTCTTTGCCTGTGTCTGCAAAAAAGCTTCTTGTAAATAAAATTCATTTGATAAAGCTGCATCACGACTGACTTTCATGTCTGCAATCTGTTTATCTATTCTCGATAGTCTTTCTCGATAGTCCCATCGGGCGTGCCAGTGTAAGCCGCCTGGCGGCTTCATTAACTAGTGTTGACTGGAATACTATGGCCTTGTATGCCGGATCGGGTGGATGATTAAGTACTGCATGACTAATTTCAAAGGTTCGTACATGAGCATCAGGATCATCACCGGGAAATCCACCGAATTTTGTGTAGGTGACTCCTGTTGGAACCGGACGAGGTGGAAGTAGTTGTTGCTATTGTTGTTGTTGTTGTTGTTGTTGTGGTTGTTGTTGTTGTTGTTGTTGTTGTTGTTGTTGTTGTTGTTGTTGTTGTTGTTGTTGTTTTTGTTGTTGTTGTTGTTGTTGTTGTTTCCCACTCATGTTGGTTTTGTTACTATTTGCTAAGTTTTGAGTATGTGCTTCCGGTTCTTCAGAGTCTGTATGATGAGGCTGCTCATCTTCCTGTTCGAAAATAGCGCTTAACCTCTTATGAATTTCTAATTCGAATAGCTTATCCTCTTCTGCGGTATCAAACGTAGGTAAACTTGCTCCGAACAGTGGTGTCCAAAATGAAGATTCACCGGGAAGTATAACACTGTCACCGGAAAATTGTAACTTTTTGCAACCGGAACCGAACTACCACCGGAATTAGTGGAACTTTCCCCAATCCAGGTTAGTCTTTCACCTTTAATGACTTCTCTGGGTGAGACAACTCTATTCTCGGACTGATTCGAATCCTAACTAGGCGTTCTTGCAGACTCAGAAGTTATTGTATCTTCTGTAGACTACACCGAAATTTCACCGGAATCTACCAGAATTGCAGAATGTTCCACCGGAATGCTACCGGAATCACCACTAATAGGCTTCGCTTCTTCGATGACCAGACCTAATCGGTCTGTGCTTCTACCTCCTGGGGGTGTCCTTCGTAAATTTGGTACCACCCAAGGCTGTCTGTACTTCGGATACGACTCACCGGATCGGGTAACTGGCATATATCACCTTTTGCAATACTTTCGTACACTTCTACCTTACTATTGCTTCACAATCTATGGATTCCTTCTCACAAACAATTTGCAACACTCTATTGCCACCTTCTGGTGCCACCTTCCCTCAACTATATTGCAACCCACCTTCCCACAGACAGCACCAGTGTTAAACGCGGGTCTTGCCATCAGAGACGCGTTTAAACATATATTCGGGTTCTTGGGAGTGGAAGGGGTCTGTTAAACAGAGGCCCTATACTTGATTTTCCCAAATCAACTCACTCACATGACCGTAATCTAACATTAAAAATCTCTATCAGTACAACTTACTTATCAAGACTCTGGTTATACTCTCACAGTCTTACTGTCTATAATCAGACTCTTTTACAATCTACCGATTACACTCCAATTGATGCGTTCTAGACATACAGCGTAGAACTATTCAGTACCGTAATCCAGAATTACGTTGTCCAACTTAAAGAGCTAACCCAAGCACAAACTATTGTAAACAACAGAGACAAGAACAGTAACTCAATCTATATCGTACAAGTGCAGATAATCAAACAGAACAGAAAGCCAAAAAAATAACTCAGAGTTCTCAAACACACCACGGAAACTACACAAACTTCATCAACCAGACAAATAGTCTGGCAACTCCTTTGGTCGTCACCGAAGCATCTTTTTCATTGATTTATAAAAAGGCTACAACATCTACGCAATGACCTTTCAGTTCGTGCAGAATATAAAAAGAGTCAGACTTTACAATTGCCAATCTGGCGGCTTACAGTGGTTGTGCCATATGCACTTCTTCTGAGATCCATCCATTTAGGAATACGTTCTTAACATCTAACTAATATAGATTCTAATTTTTTGAAGCAGCAAGACTTACCAAAACCCTACTTGTTGGCATCTTAGCCACGGGTGAAAAAGTTTCTTCATAATCCACTCCATGGGTTTGAGCAAACCCTTTGGCCACTAGCCTTGCCTTGTACCTATTTATAGAACCATCTAAATTCTTTTTTATTTTATATATCCACCTGGATCCTATTACCTTCATGCTTGGCTTCTTGGGAACCAAATCCCAAGTATTGTTTTCCTGAAGTGCTTCAACTTCTTTCTGCATGGCTTCTCTCCATTCCTACTTCTCATTAGCTTCTTCAAATGAAGAAGATTCTTCTATCATAGAGTCTTTAGTGATGTACACAAAATGTTTGGTGACTAATGATGTGTCATAGCCATACCTTATTGGTTTTTTACTCTCCCTTTGAGATCTTCTGAGTGCTTGATTGGAGGACTCTGGAATGTCTTCCAATTGCTTGAACTTGGTCTTACCCCTTAACATCCAAGCCTTGAAGTCAACCTGCTCTTCATCCTCTGATTTTACATCTTTTGGTACCTGTGGATCTTCTTGAGTGAGAGTTGGAAAATCACTTTCCAAATCATAAGTCAACATGATCTTTCTGCAATCATCTTCAAACCATGAATTATTTTCATCAAACACTATATCCCTACTAACTATATATCCGTTTTTAATGGGACTTTATAACCTATAACCCTTCTGGTTTTGGTCATACCCAATGAATATACACTTTTCAGCTTTAGGATCAAGTTTCCCTCAAATCTCTGAGTGAATGTGTGCATAAGCAATGCACCCAAATATTTTGCAATGGTCCACTGAGGGCCTCTTGCCATTCCATGCTTCATAGGGTGTCATTCCATCCAAAGATTTGGGTGGGATCCTGTTAACCAAGTATGTATCTGTGGAAACAGCCTCTACCCATAGGTAATTGGGTAGTTTCTTCTCACTCAATATTGATCTTGCAGCCTCTACTATCAATTTTGTCTTCCTCTCTACCACTCCATTTAGTTCAAGAGTATCTCTTGTTGTGACTTCTCTCTTTATAGCTATGTCCTGTAAGAATGAATCAAATTCATGTGATATGTACTCACCACCTCCATCAGATCTAATCATCTTCAAGCTTCTACCTGTTTGGTTCTCAACCAATGCCAAATACTTTTTGAAACATGTAAATAATTCACCCTTATGCTTCATGAAGTGAAGAATTATCCATCAACCTGAGATTGATGGCTCTCTACGGATACCATCCTTTATGCCATATCTCTAGTTCAAAGAGGGTTTGATCTTTTTAATTGAATAGTGCAATATTTTTGGTGTCTTCAATCTCAAATGTAAATAGTGTACCAAATTTCTCACATTTTGCAATCTTCTTGAAGCGTTGTTGAGGTTCTTTCACATATGCTCCATGCCTTGTGAATCTGACCTATATGCCTTTCTCAACAATCTATCCAACACTGATTAGGTTTTTTGTTACAGTTGGAATATACAAAACCTTACTTAAGAGGTTCATGTTACCATCAAAAGCCTTGAAATTTCCAATTTTCTTGATAGAGTTTCTAGTGTCATCACCTATATGCACTTCATGCTTCCCTTTGGGTTCTTACAGATCATATAGTAATGCTACATTTCTACCCACATGATTGGAACAACTAGAATCAATATAGAAAAGATGCTCATCATCTTTACCTTGCTTGGATGTCATGTTCATGATGAGTAGAGAATCTTCTTAGTCTTCTATGTAGTTGTTATAATCTCTTCTACCTCTGAAACCTCCTTGATAGGTGTTGCTTTTGTAGCCTTGGTTGTAGTTGTGATTGTAATTATTTTCTCCATTGTTAAACCTACCTCTGGATTGTCCATAGATCCCTCTATGGAAGCCTCTTCCCCTTTGATTCCTCTTGTTCTTGAAGCATTCTTCTGTGTGTGTGGTGTGGTTGGTTAGGCTACAAATGTTGCAAGGTGGATCACTTGCCTTGCTTTCCTCCTTTACCCCTTCATCTCGTACATCTTCCTCTACCTGTGAAGTTAACTTGAGAGGTACTAGCCTCTTCTTTACCCTTGTCCTTACTTTTATTTCTATCTGTATAAAGAGAAACAGATTGGTTAACTCTAGAGTTGTCACCATTCTTGTTGAGCTTTGTCTCATGGGTAAAGAGTTGCCCCATCAAGGTGTTAAGGTCAGGTATTTCCATATCCATATAAAGGTCCATTGCTATGGGAGTGTTGAGATATCAAGCTCAACATGTGATAATTGAGGATGACACATATCACTTTTCATTTCTCGACATGTATATTGGTTACACTAATATATCTCAAGGATACTTCATTGAGCTTTACTAGATTTATCTACCAAGAGTGATGGCACATTTGTTTCTTGCTAGCTCATTCATTTGCAAACATTAGTATTTTCCTTATGTATTATTCTTTATATATTGCACTAGGTGTATTAGGTCATTCTTGCATATTCTCTTTATGTAATAGAAGGAGAAGAAGAGGAAGATCATTCTTCCTTGTCTTAATCTATGTGCGCTTCTCTCTTTGTGTATGAGAGTGTGTGAGAGCTCTCTTCCTTATCTCCTCTCTCTTGATAGAAATTCTCTACCAACATTAGGAATCTTGATTATATATTCTATTATATGTGTTATCTTAAATGTGTTATCCTCATGTTGTCTCTATCCTTCCAAGAAAATACTTGGTTGAGAAGAGTGGTGAATATGTGAGTACTCTTTGTGATGTCTATTACTGTGAATTCCTTGTTCTGTAAAGATCCTTGTTTGTGTTTGTGGAAACTTTGCATGATATGTGAAATATATATTTGTATAGGTACTAGAATATGTGTGTGTATATGTGAGACATGTCTATGTATAATGTTTAACATATGTGTGTAAATTATATTGTGCGATATGTGTATAATACACTTAGTGTCAAGGTAGGAGGGGAATTGTTAGCAAATGGTCAAAAAGGGTCAACCCCCTAGGTGAAGCCCTAAATGTGCAAGACAAGTCATAAATTCATAGGTCAAAATTTGTTCAAACTTGGTTAAAAAATATCAAATTTTAGATGAAAATATTTTTACAAATTCATGTATAGCTCATATGGATTTATCCAACTATATGTATATTTGGAATCATTTTACCCTCCAGAAGTCAAATCCTAATTTCTAGTCAAAAGCAAAATGCATTATGACATGTGTCAACATATTATGAGAACACATCATATGTGATCAAAGGGTTTTAACAAAAACATGTGGTACTAAAAAAGAAACAAGCTATGGCCACTTAAGATTTTGTGAAAATATCAAAAGGTCAAAACAGCTTTTGCATTAAAATTATCCAAACTTCCTTCCTTTCTTGGCTTTTCAAAGTTGTTTTACATACACTAGCAAAGTCTATAAATAAATACTACTTGAGAAGAGAATACACATCACTTGTGGAGTGCTTCAACTAGAGCTTGGAGTTCATGGTTATCTTCCTCAACTTTGAGGTGGTGTTAGCTAGCTTTCCT
Organism: Ceratopteris richardii; assembly: GCA_020310875.1. Classification (NCBI taxonomy): domain Eukaryota; kingdom Viridiplantae; phylum Streptophyta; class Polypodiopsida; order Polypodiales; family Pteridaceae; genus Ceratopteris; species Ceratopteris richardii. The sequence continues at coordinate 2,985,474 of CM035438.1, forward strand.
TCATCAACTTCAAGATGTGTTACACATTGAATTTTTGTTAGTATTCTTTTGTATACTTGCTTGGAGGAGATTTTCACTCTAGCACAATGGCAAGTAATAACATGAGGAGATCCACCTCATAATTATCAATCCAAGAAGACATGAGGAGGTTATGATGATGATGAGAAAGTGAGATGCACAAGTGTGTGTGAGAAGCACACAAGCATGCACACACATACACACACATGTGCACACATGGCAAGACAAAGAGATGGAGCAATGGAATCCTTATTTAGTCAAAAGCAAGAATACAAGCTCTTTTTCACTTCAATTCCCAATTTTCTAACCCCAAAAATGAGCTCTCTAGCTCCTTTTACAGTTTTTTACTAGCTTTTGGTCATATCGAAACCTAATTTCTGGCCTAGTTAAAAATTAGGTTCCTACGCTATTTTGGAGGCTCAAACGAGCTCTAAACAATGTGAAAATTGATTCATAGGTACTTATAATACTCTTCAAGATCAAGAAATCCTCGGCTTGAACAAAATGGAGTCTAATCTACCAAAAGTGGTATTTATAATGTTGATGTAGTGATGGAAACTATTGAAAAAGATTTATCATTTAAAAAATTGTATAGGCCTAGTTGTCAAATCTTCATTTACTGCTCTGCCTACTTGGTCTTGCTTGACTCTCCCTTTATTCTGACTCTCTCTGATGGCTTCCTTGTCTTGTAACACCTTGGCTGCGCTAGCTGCTACCAACAACCCCCTCTCTCGCGTGTGTTGTCCTTGAAAAACCCTTGTTATAAGGAGTGTTTGATGTAATACTCAACAACATCTGTGGCAAGATGATCTTCTTGCAAGCACAGTCCTCATGCCAGGTTTGTCATTAGTTGATCCCATTCTACTAGACCTAGAATGTTCAGATGTGGCAATCATAGCTGATCGACATGTATTACTTGTTCTATTGCAAACAGATGCAACAGTTGGGTGGGTTTGGGAATGAAAATCTTTGAGTGGTACCCCCAAAACCCTATAGAGAACATCTCTTCAAATGTCTGCTTGTAGCAATCAGGTAAATACTTGATGCATGCATGTCAAGCGTAGATGATGTTGATGGAGGGGATTTGGCTCATATCATATGCAAGATCACGATTTCCTTTAGAAAGCCCTGGGGCCAAAATATATAGAGCTTAAACTTTCTAGAAAGTTTTGAACACTACTGTTATCAACTCAAAAATCTTCATACACATCTTTGAGGCACTGTTTGGTACATTCTTGAATCTTGCGAACCAGTGGTGTTTAGTAGATATCATATAAGCCACTATGGGTGGCCCTCTGGGGTGGAGCAAAATATAGATATTTTATCCAATCTGAACACCCTTTATTATTGCAAATGTTTATTGGAAATGTCTATCAAGATTGATGATGGGAAATAGGACAATAATAAGGATTATAAGGGCATCTTTGACCATGTGTGCATCATTTCAGGATAATCTATCAATAGTCATGCATGCCAATTCAGGATAATCTTAACAAAAACCTTGAATTGTCACTGATTAGGGCTGCATAGGTGTAGGTATAGGGCAATCACGAATGACGTGATCTCCTTGGCATCTGTAGCATGGCCCTCTAGGTGTTGGGGGTCTTATCTGTCTAGGTTGGGGCATGTTGGTGCATTTTACCCAAGCCTACATGCTTGATATTATTTGATTTATGTTCATTTATGTTCATTTATGTTCATTTATGTTCATTTATGTTCATTTATGTTCATTTATGTTCATTTATGTTCATTTATGTTCATTTATGTTCATTTATGTTCATTTATGTTCATTTATGTTCATTTATGTTCATTTATGTTCATATATGTAGTCATGTGAACACCTCTTGTAAAAGAGGATATTTTATCTCTTGTAATTGTAAAAGAAGAGTGGCTTAATTCATCCATGATGTAAAGAGCAAAATCATGGCTCTAACTACCTAAAACCATGAATTAGTGAGCTGAGGGAAAATTTCCTAACTTTAGGGATCACTTTTAGGTGGAACCATTCGAATTCGAATTCAAAACTTCCTCCAAGAGTAGCTATAAAAAGAGCAACAAGGAAGAGGTGATTAGAAAGCATTGTACGCGACCACTTCATGTCATTTTGTAGAGATTGAAGAGCTTACTCCATAGCTCTATCATTTTACTCCCATTGTGCAAATATTCATTGCCAATGTGATTGTAATCATATGTGAATTTATACATTCATCATTCTCTACTTCTCTGTTTTGTTCTCTGTTATACTCACTCAGAGCAATAACTTCAGAAGGTCATACCTTGAGTACTACTCAACCTTTCTCATGTTTTAAAGTGTATTTAATTGCTCTCTAAGTCTAGTTTTGGCATAATAATTTTCGTGGTCATTGGATTTATATTTTGGGAGATATCTTCATTTTACTGCTCACTGGTCTATCTCTGCAGAGCCCCAAGAATGGCAGCCATGTTCATGATGTTGATGAATTTGGTTCTCAGTGCTCAGTTTACCGTTTGATGTGTTTTAACTTGGAATAGCAAGTTACCTAAGTCTATTTTCTATGTCCAAAAGAAATTTTTCTAATTCCTACCAGGTTGAGAGCATTGTTCATTTTTTCCAGCAGGTGTATGTTCAAAAATAGCAAGTTTTGGGAGCTAGTCATCTTGCAACTAGTTTGTTGTGACTTAAACTTTTGAGATACATGTTCCAAAGTACTTGGCTGATATTTTGGTGGATTTAGGAAGCTCAAAGGGTCTACTAATCAACTCTAAAGTCTTAGTTGGCTGGTGTGAAGTTGGTTGTAGAAGCACTAACTCATCTTCGGATTGCATCCACCATCTCTCTTCACATTGGTATTAGAGCATAGTCAAGCAACATGGGAGATGGATTTCCATCAACAATCGGCAAATTGGATCGAAAAAACTACCAAGCATGGTCTCTAAGGATGGAGCCTTACCTTCAAGGGAGGAATCTATATGGATTCATATCCAGAGATGAAGCAATGCCAACCATGAGGAACAAAGGGCAACCATCACATGAAGAAGTGGAAAGACTTTCAAATTGGTGTTTGAAGGATGCACTTGCAAGGTCCCTATCGTATCATCCCTTACCCTGGTATCGTATCGTGAGCAATCTGGTATCGTATCGCGTGATATCCAGTATCGTATCATGTAGTGGTCAGGTATCGTATCGTCCACTTACTTGGTATCGTATCGTTGAGTGCAGAGGTATCATATCATGTGATTTTTGGTATCATATCGTCAGTACACCCGGTATCGTATCGTCGATTGTTTTGGTATCGTATCGTGGACTTGGTGGTATCGTCTAGCAAGTGGTATCGTATAGTGGAATTTGGTATCGCCTTATTGGTATCGTATCGACGAATGTGGTATCGTCCATAGTGGTATCGCGTGGAAAATCTGGTATCGTATCGTCTGTCCTGAGGTACTCCCAGAGAGGTCCTGTTTCCCTCTTTTAACCCCCAGAACCCTGAACTGGCATAACTTTCTTATATGAAATCCGTTCGGAGTGATCTTTGGTTCATTGGAAAGCTCGTGGGGAGTACTACCAAAACTTCCACTGGTTACGGTAAAATTTACAAGGGTTATTAGAAAGGGTATTTTGAAGTTGACCCTCAGGTTGGACTAGGAAGCAAGGGGTTCCATAAGATTTTGAGCAATTCAAAGGACAATTTTGGACTGGTAGAAAAGGCTTATGAACCTAAGCTCAAGTTGATACTTAGGAAGAGATAGATAAAGTACCAAATCACTTGAAACTAAGGCCAACCACACAACCAAGTCAGGGACTCACAACTCAGTAGTTAACACTACGTGTTGAGTTCATAGACAAGTGAGCCAAAAATGTCATTCAACTGGGAGAGACTCTGTGCTTCTGAAGACATGCATAATTCAGTACCTAAGGAAGATTTTATGTCCATAGTGGAAGGGGAATATCGAATGTCTCTTCAATACGTATCCACTAATTTGCAAGGAATACCCATCTACCTTAACAGTCTATACAGGTCAGTAGCAAGAATGAGAAACACTACTGAATTAGAAATAGTTCCAAGACCAGTTGTCAAGTACGAAGATGGAGTCTACATGGACAAAATGGGCCAGATCTATGTAGTAACTGAAAACCCTGATCAGATTAATGAAAGAGGAGAGTTAGCTCGAGATCAGGCAACTACCTCACAAAACCCATTCGAGACCCAGCAAAGAACAAAAAATGTGATGTTAGGACAAACAAGCCAAGGTAGTATACCCAATAGACCACATGAGCAATTCACCATGCCAGGAATTAACCCCCATGGCCACACTAGCCAGGGAATGGGAAATATGAATAGACCTACCTTTAGGACAGAACCACCCCAAGGTGTTCCCATCATAATTCGACCCCAGAGCCAGGTAAATGAGTGAGACCAATCCAATTGGCCAAATGTATGTGAAATCGTTATGATGGCATAGGAGAGCCCTACGACCACATTGCAGAATTCAAGCAGGTATTAAGAAGAGCAAGTGGATGAATTTTTCATGCAATATGAATCCTTTGGGCTAACCCTCACGGGAATAGCCTTAGCTTGGTTTCAATCCTTGGATCCAAATTCCTTTGGCAATATTGGACAATTCTTCCAAGAATTTGTTTGGGAATTCACTAAGCGAGGGATCAAGCACAATTCATCATCCTTACTACATAGTTTCAAACAAGCTCCTAACGAGACAGTAAAAAATGCAGCACGAAGATTTAATCAATACGTGACTCGATGCCCTATGACAGAGAGACCTTCTCAGCAAAAAATGATGTCCCTATTTTTAGAAGGCCTAACCAATGGAACATTGAGAATGTTAGTATACGTAAAACGGTTGCAAACTCTGAGTGAGTGTCTTCAAGAATGTATAGACTTGGAAGACAACTTAGCTGAGGATCTCAAAATCACACAAGATCTTACCAAATCAGAGGATACAAGGAGCAATGAGATTTCTAGTTTGAGTTATGTGGACGAAGTGGCAAAGTTAGTGGCCAAGAAATTAGGAGTACAAGGACAAGGGAACTACCAGGACTCCTCCTTGAGAGTGCCAATGTTAGAAAGTTGCACACTTTGCGGTGTAGATCATCCATCTCATGTCTGCACCAGAGAAGGATTAGGTTTATCACAACCTCACCCTTATGATAGACAACCAAATCAGGAGCCTAACATGTACTCTTATAGTGAGCAAAGGTACCCCAACTACAACATTGAAAACTATCCAATGAATAGACATCCACGACCACTTGTACCACCCCAATGTAGACCATACGGATACCCTCCTAGAGACCAAGACAGAGAAGTTCCTAGGTATAACTCATGCACAAGACCACAAGGAGCAACTAGACCGTATGAACATGGAAGATATAGCTACCCTCAACCTATACCAGGACACCAATCACCCCACTCACTAGCTCCGATACAAGGGCAGAACATCACAATACAAGTCGTTTGTCTTGAGTGTGGCAAAGAACAACTCTTGCAAGATTGCCCCAGACATCCCTCTAGTGCACCAAAGGTTACACCCGTTAATGTGGTAGGCCTAGTAGGGGATTCCAGTTCCAGTGGCCATAATGTGGCTCCTATACATGCAGTTATTAGGGCACACGCCTTACAACAAGATAAACCAACTGAGCAATCAGAGCCAAGTGAGTCAGGAGAGCCTAGTAAGTGAAGAACAAGAACATGGAAGGATACTAGAGAGAAGGCCAGTTGTAGGTGGACCAAAAAGTTATCCGAACTAGAAGAAAGCCTAAAAGATGCAAAAACAAAAATAGAAGATATCGCCTCTCAAAACCCCTAGCATGCCGAAACTCCATCCACACCACCTCATCCCCAACCTCATCTTCACCCACCGACCATTGTAAATAGACCACAACCAGGGTCCATTCTTTCATATCCAACCTTAGAAGGCTTGGACATGATGTTCAAGGCATATCAGGCTCGACTTCAAGAAGGGCCAACACCAGCAAACCTAGACAAGAGCTACCCTAGAGCAGATTTAGAGATTGAACGAACAAAAATGTGGATAAAAATGGTGGAACTAGCTCAAGCTATGTTCGAGGTCAATCAATCATTCAATCAGAAGAATGCTATTACGCCGGGTTTGCACTTCTAGGGCTTACTAGATAGATTAGATCAGTTGGTAAATAAACCTCAAGTTTCTTTACCTCCACAGGCTCAACCATCTGTTGAAAGAGAAAGCTCATCACCACAGAAAGTCTATGTTCCTGACTCCATAGATGAGGGAGAACCTCTTTCAATTCAATAGCACACTCAAAAGTTCTTGCGGGAAATACAAGAAGAGAAATGGGCCAAGGAGAAGGATGTTTCCCCTCCTATTCTTGAAATTGATGACTGTCATGATCAATTCCCACAAGACATTCCATCTATTTATGGAGATGAAGTAGAGCAACAAGAAAAAGAAAGTTCAGGATTTGAATCCAATTCTTTACAAGAGTTGCCACAGTTCACAGGCCCATGGGAATCTAAATCTCTCCAGATCAGAGCTCCCACAATATTTATCAGAAACGAAGACTCGGTGGTTCCAAGAAACACTGATGTCGTGAAGAACACTAAGGTTCTGTGTCATCTCACTGTTGAAGAGCTGCTCAAAGCAAAACCTGAGCTATGGAATCATGTGAAGGATCAGGTTCCAGAACTTGCTTCCAATATGCCAAAAGCAGGCTCTAACTAGAAAGTTCCAGAGATACCTCTAGACAAAATAGGGGACATGAGTGAAGGTGAGGAAGGTAATACTTATCTTCCGATCACCTACCAAGGTTACACAACCAAAGCGATCATATATTCAGGTGTTGGTGTTGCTATTGCGACTACTTCCCTATGGAAGAAATGGGGTAAACCCGCATTAAGACCAACTAGAATGAAGCTTCAGATGGCTGATGGCCATGTGGAAAGACCTCTAGGATTGCTAGAAGGGATAACTCTAACCACGTGTGGTGTAGAGTTTGAGCACACCTTTGCTATATGTGACTTTGGTAAAACTACTACCTACGAAATGATCCTAGGAAGGCCCTTCCTACAACAACTGCAAGTTGTACAGGATTGGGGAACCAACTCCTTATACTTGCAATGCTTACGGGTCACAACCAAGGTAAATTTGAAGGATTACACCTTCAAAGATGTACCACCCCTACAATGGAATTCTATCCACAAGGAGCAAGAAGATTCGATCTCTGTACATTCTAAAAGTTCATCTGAGACATCATGGATGCATGAAGATACTCATTTGTGGATGTGCAAGGTCGCAAAGGAAGAGGAGAAACGCCTAAAAGCGAGAGACAAAGGAACTTCTCAAGGAGATAGATCAATTAGAGACCCAGCCTATACACCGATGATCTTTCCACATGAGGAATTTGAGCCACATGGTTGGGCAGAAATCTTAGCTACCATGGACATTGCAGTGAATGAAGAACAATGGACACCTCATTGTGATGAGGAGGGTTATGATATCTCAGTGTTCATGTGTCAACCCTTGCTAGAAGAATGTGACCCTAGTGACATCATAGAAAAAGAAGAGAACGATGACGATCTAGAGTCCGTTGTGATGGATAGTTGCTTTATTTCAGAAGAGCACTATCTAAAAGACATCGGAGTATTTACCCAAAAGGGAGAAGAACCTCTCACAAGCATTAAAACTGTCAATTCAAAGGATGGAAGTGAAGGAGGTCAAAAGAAAAAGAAAAGACAAGGAGTGAAACAAGAAGAGAAGGAATCATTGTTCAAAGTACCAGAGAATTTCAAGAAATACGAAGTTGAGGACCGAAAAATTTTGGTATGAATGCCTAAGAGAGAGGCCTCAGCAGGAGAAGCGTATGATAACAAAGAAAAGACCAAAAAAGTCGTAGTCACCATTGAAGAAAACGAAGAGAGATGTACATACATAGGAGATGACCTAAGTAAAGAACAGGAAGTAGAGTTGGTAGCTTTGTTAAGGGAATATAGGAACGTGTTTGCATGGCACTATAGAGACTTGAAGGGAGTAGATCCGTATGCTTGTTCTCATATGATCCCCATGATAGGAGATGCCAAGCCCACCAAACAGAAGCCCTACATGTATAATGACACCTATGCAGCCAAAATAAAAGAAGAAATCGACAGATTGATTGAAGCCGGATTCATCTATGAAATTGAGCATACTGAATGGGTATCCACCGTGGTAGTGGTGCCCAAGAAGAATGGAAACTTACGTGTGTGTATTAACCTTAAAAAAGTTAATTCCGCTACGATTAGAGATAGATATCCACTTCCAATCACTGATAATTTATTGGAGTGTGTTGCGGGCAAGGAAGTTTATAGCTTCCTTGATGGATTTTCAGGTTACAACCAAGTAGCCATTGCCACAGAAGATCAATACAAAACGGCATTTGCCACAGAGTGGGGAGTCTTTGTGTTTCATGTGATGCCATTCGGGCTCACCAATGCACCTGCAACATTCCAAAGGCTCATGTGTCATGTCTTCAAAGAGTTCTTGCGAAAGAGCTTAGAAGTATATGTGGACGATTTATGTTCTCATTCCCAAGAAAGGAGATGTCACATTCCTGAGCTCAGATAGATCTTCAACAAGTGTAGACAATACCGAGTGTGTCTGAACCCAGAAAAGTGTGTGTTCATGGTACGTCAAGGTAAAATCTTAGGTCATATTGTTTCTAAGAACGGAATATTAACCAATGAGGACAAAGTAAAAGCGATCGCGGAGCTACCAGGCCAAGGAATGTTAAAGAGGTACAAGCCTTTATGGGCCATTGTGGATATTACCGTAGGTTTATTCACATATATGCAATTATAGCTAACCCTCTTTATGCCTTGTTGACAAAGTTTGAATGCACAGCACCCATACTGACACTCCTGATTGGAATAAGCCATTCCATGTACATGTGGATGCATCCTATTATGCAATAGGATGTGTGTTGTCACAACCCACAGGAGAAGGAGATTTAGATTTGCCTATAGCCTATGCTAGTAGGCAATTGAACGTTGCTGAACGAAACTACACCACAACCGAAAGAGAAGGGTTAGGCATGGTATATACTGTAAAGAAGTTTAGACACTATCTATTGGCCAACAAGTTCAAATTTTTCACTGATCATCAAGCTTTATTATACTTGGTCAATAAACCTTGCAACACATGACGCTTAGTAAGATGGTTCCTCTTACTAATGGAATATGACTTTGAAGTGGTTGTTAGACAAGGTAAGACCCACCTCAGAGCGGATCACCTTTCTTGCATCACTTTAGGAGAGCCACCGCAAGGAGTGTCTGATGAATTGCCCGATGCTTATTTGTTCAATCTAGAAGAAATCCCGCAAATAAGAAGATAAAGACGAACAAGGATGAAATTGTGCGGTCACAAAGCTATCAAATATTGGCAGGAAGCATGTATAAACAAGATACGAAGGGTGTTCTAGCTTGTTTTGTCGAGGACGATGAACATAGTAGTTGGTTGCAACAAGCCCATGAAGGATTTCTAGGGAATCACTATTCTAAACAATGAACATTGCAAAATCTAAAACGTTTAGGAGTGTATTGTCCTAGTATAGACAAACATTAATTCCATATTGGAGTGCTCCATTGGTAGAATTTATGAGATTAGGAACATTACCTAGCGAGGCTAGTCTAGCAAGAAGACGAAGCATGGAGCAAGAGGCTAAAGACTATGCCTTAGTAGGCGAAAACCTATATCGGAGAGGCAAAGATGGTTACTTAAGACTGTGCGTTCATGAATCAGACTACTTGAAAGTCTTAGAAACTGCACACAGTAGTGTTGCAGGTGGACACTTTGGTCCTGACCGAGTAATAAAGACTATTTTATTCTCAGGACTTTGGTGGCCCACTCTTCATATGGATGCACATACCTATGTGAAGAAATGTGACACATGCCAACATGCCCAGTACCCAATTAGAAAAGATTGTTGGTGTGTAAAACACCACAAGAACCAAACTAATGTGGTATTAGAAGACCTCCATAACCATCATTAGCTTAGCAAAACTCACATTGTGAATCTTCATCTCTGAATTTAGTGAAAATCAAAATTTCACTTCACAGAAATCTGCGCCTTTTCTTCAATCCTTCAATCTGACCTGTATTAGCTCAATCTTTGCAAAATCTTTTGATCACTTGCTAAAGAATGTTCTTGCTAATGTTAAGCAACACATAATAATCAAAACTTTCAAGTAATAACTTCAAAATCTTCTGATTTTGTACCAAACTTTCCACTATGTCTGAAAACTGGAAATTGACTTCATCGATTTGACATACCTCCACTCTTAAGCTGATTTCTCTGAGTATGCGTCCCGTTTCTTAAAGATCTTTTGACCAAATATAGTTGAGGATAGTAGCTTTCAAACGAGCTATCACTTACCAAAAACTTTACACCATGCTTCGAGATCTGACCTTCAGAAGGTCAGTCAAATGTGCGCCAGAAAAGTCGTAACTGTCAACTACCTTACACAGTCATATGAAATGACTTAGAACTCAAAGTACAAGAGGAATTAGACTCAATCCTTCTACACAAACATGTGTTGATTATCAGAGAAGATGTGTACAAAATGGCTTGGCCTAATTTTGCTCACAGCCATGGAAAACTCTCTCAGACTCAGAAGTTTGCTCTCACCATCTCTCTCAGAAAAGACACGACTTTTCTCTCCTCTCTCAGATTACAAAATTGAGTTCTATCATATATATTTTTGACTAAAATTAACTTATATACCTATGGTTTACATTCTTCTAGACTTGAACTCGTAAGTTCTGAAGATCAAATGAACATCTAGACTCTAATTTTGCACTAATTTACAATAGTGAAATTGTCCCTTCACTTAGGCTTGATTTTCTGTAGGTCTTTCCTTCACTTCTTCTTTCCTTCATCATATATCTTCATATGTCTTCATATGTCTTCATATATCTATGCCTAATTAGTGAGTGAAGCCCCAACAGCTCCCCCTCAATCACTAATTAGCATGCTTTGACTTCTTCACATAATCTTCTTCTCTTTTATTCCTGCCATCTCCTTGAACTTACTTGTCTTTACTCCATCCAAGCTTTTTGTCATAATATCTGCAATTTGATCTTTTGTAGAAGTGTACACCACTTCAATCTCTTTCTCCATTACCTTTTCTCTGAGAAAATGATACTGTATCTCTATGTGCTTTGTCCTTGCATGAAATACAGGATTTGCTGCAAGATATAATGAACTCATGTTATCTCCATGAATGATGGGTATACCTTGATCAATTCCCAAGCTTTTGAATAATGTCTGCATCCATATGACTTCTTTTGCTGCTTCCACAAGTCCTTTGTATTCAGCTTCTGTTGATGATAAGGCCACTGTGTGTTGTTTCTTTGAACACCAACTCACAAGCTTATCTCCAATGTATATCATATAGCCATGGGTAGACCTTCTGTCATCTTGACTTCCTGCCCAATCTGAATCGCTATAGGCTCTCAATCTTATATCTGATGTAAGAGGATAATACAATCCTTCTTTCAAAGTCCCTTTGATATATCTAAGGACTCTTTGACCTGCAATCCAATGTGGATCCTTTGGACAATGCATGAATTGGGAAAGGACACCAACTGCATAACTAAGATCAGGCCTTGTTAGAGTTGCATAAATCAAACTTCCCACTAAAGATTGATACTTCCTCATGTCTTTGAATTCTGCACCATCATATCTACTGAGTTTGTGATTGACTTCTAATGGTGTAGATGCCTCTCTGCAATTCTCCATGTTAAACTTCTTTAGAAGATTCAAGAGATACCTTTCTTGTGATACATATATACCATGTTCTGCATAAGTGATTTCCATTCCAAGAAAATATGACAATTTTCCTAGATCACTTATCTTGAATTCCTTCTCAAGTAGCTTCTTCACCTCCTTGATTCCTTCATTTGAGGTACCTGTAATTATAATATCATCTACATATATACAAATGTAGATCATACCTTCATCTGTTCTTTTGATAAGTAAACTTGCATCTGCCTTTGAACTTTGATATCCAAGATCATTAAGATACTTTACAAGTCTATAATTCCAAGCTCTTGGAGCTTGCTTCAAACCATAAAGGGCTCTTCTCAACCTGCAAACATAATTTGGAAACTTATGATCTGCAAACCCTTGAGGTTGCTCCATGTAAACCTCATCTGATATATATCCATTCAAAAATGCATTCTTGATGTCCAATTGACTCAATGTCCATCCTTTTGATGCTGCAATGGCAATGATTGTCCTTATGGTTGACATCTTTGCTACAGGGCTGAATGTCTCATCATAATCTATGCCAAAAGTTTGAGCATAGCCTTTAACCACCAATCTAGCTTTGTATCTGGCTATAGTTCCATCTGCATGCTTTTTAACTTTGTAAACCCATTTATTTCCAATCACTTTCTTATCATTAGGCTTTGGGACAAGTTCCCAAGTTTTGTTCTCTTCAAGTGCATCAAACTCTTCCTTCATTGCTACTTCCCATTGTCTCTTACCCTTTGCTTCATCATAGCATTGAGGTTCTTCATCTTCCTTAACCATGTAAGCATAATTTTTCTGAGTCAAATAAGAAGTATCATAGGAATACCTTGTAGGTTGCTTCCTCATTCTGGTTGACCTTCTTGGTTCACACTCTTCATGTATATCTGGATGTACTTCTTCATCAAATATTGGTCCATCTTCATTCCTTCTATATGATCCAACCCTTGATGTGCTTGCTTGCATATGTTCTTCATCTCCATCTATCTGCATATGTGACTTACCTCTTGCACTCCTTCTTATCCCTTCTTCAAATGTTTCAAGATCACAATCTTTATCTGCATACCAACTCTTATGTTCATCAAAGGTCACATCTTTGGAAACAATAAAATGTTTCGTTAAAGGACTCCATAGTCTATAACCCATTTGCTTTTCATCATACCCAATAAACACATATTTTTCTGCCTTTGGTTCAAGCTTATGTCTGAGTTGTGATGGCACATAAGCATAAGCAATTGACCCAAACACTTTACAATGGTCAAGTGTTGGTTTCTTACCCCACCAAGCTTCATAAGGGGTCATACCATTCAAAGCTCCACATGGTAGCCTATTCACAAGGTATGTGGCTGTATTAACAGCCTCAGCCCAAAGATAATTAAGGCAATTCTTTTCCTTTAGCATTGCTCTTGCAAATTCAACCAATGTTCTATTTCTCCTTTCTGCCACCCCATTATGTTGAGGTGTATACCTGCAAGTTATCTCTCTCTTGATACCTGCATTCCAAAGATAGTCATTAAACTCTTGAGAGAAGTATTCTCCCCCTCCATCAGACCTTAGCCTCTTGAGTTTTTGACCTGTAACTCTTTCTGCATAAGCATGAAAATGTTTGAAGGCTCCAAAGACTTCTGATCTTTCCTTTAGAACATAAAGGGTTATCCACCTTGTAGCATCATCAATAAACAAAACATAATACCTAGATCCATTTATTGATTCTTCTTTTGTTGGTCCCCATACATCTGTATGTATGAGTTCAAGCAAACCATCATGCTTGAAACCTTTCTTCTGAAATGGTAGTCTATGAGCTTTTCCCATCTGACAAGCTTCACACTTATATATCATATGTTGATTCTTCACATTTGGTAGTCCCAATACAGATTGATTCTCCACCATAGTTTTGATTCCTCTTTCATTGAAATGTCCCAATCTCTTATGCCAAAGATCTAACTCTGTAATTACTTCATCACCATGTGTAATTAGGGCTTGACCAACATTTCCTTGTACTTTGAGAGTAAAAAGTCTACCTTCCTTCTTACCACAAACAATGGGTTTGTATGCATCCTCTGGATCTTCAACAAATACCCCTTCATTTGTAAATCTGACTTGAAAACCTTTCTCCACTATTTGTCCAACACTAATCAGATTCTTTGGTATTGTTGGAACATACAAAACATTTGTTAATAAATCAGCTCCACTCTTGCATTTCACTTTTCCAATTGAATGCACATTATGTTTTGTATTGTCACCTGTTTGTACTGTATGGCTTGAATTGCCTTCTTCCAATTCTGACAACAATTCTATATTACCTGATAAATGATTTGAACAACCAGAGTCAATATAAAATACCTTGAGATCCTCCTTCTCTGATGAACTTATTGAATTCATCATCAATGTTGTATGGTTGTCATTCTGTGTATCATTTGCATAATTGTAATATGTGGTGTTGTATGATTGGTTCTGATTCCAATTTCTTCCACCACCTCTTCCATAACTTCCTCTTGAATTTTGTCTTCCTCTTTGAAATTGATTCTGAAACCTTCCACCTCTTCCTCTGCCATTGTTGTTCTGATTTTGGCTTGCTCCTTGTTGATTATGCCAACAATCATATGCTAGATGATTGCTCAATCCACAAATCCAACATGTCTTCTTGTTATTGTTCTGATTACCTCTACCTCTTCCATTTCCTCGACCTTTACCTCTGCCAAAACCTCTTCCTCTTGCATAATTTGCTTGAGTTGTTGATTCTTCTTCATCCTTTGCCTTTCCTTTATCTCCTTTCTTTTTGTTCTTCACATACATTGCAGAACTTTGACCTTTGTCTCCATCTGACTTCAAGTCTTGCTCAAATGTGAGCATCAATCCAAGTAATTGATTTAATTCTGGCACATAATGATTTAATGAGAGTTCTGTTGAAAGTACAAAAGGCTTCCATCTCTCATCACCTCTTAACCCTGCAAGTAATTGTGCTATCAGCCTATGATCTTCAATATCCTCATCAATGGATCCAAGGCTATCTGCCAAGTCCTTCATCTTAGTGACATAATCACTAATGCTCTGATTTTGCTTTTTCTTGAATGTGGTAAACTCTGACCATAAGCTAGCTTTCCTAGCTTTAGTAGTGTTTTGGAAGTGATCTTCCAAAGCATTCCAAATATCTTCAGCTGTTTCTAAACCTCTGATGTGTGGTAACAAATGGTCTGTAATAGTGTTATATATATAAGCTCTTGCACTTGCATCTCTCTTCTGCCATAGCTTCAAAGCTTCTAGCTCTTCTTTTCTTGGATGACTTTCATCTTCAAATTTAGGCTTCTCCTCTTCACCTGTCACATATACCATTAGGTCCTTACTCATAAGTAAGGCCTCCATCCTCATTACCCAAGCAGGATAGTTATCTCTGTCCAATTTGTCAATGGACACATGATCTGCCATGGTATCCTTGCTTCTGCTTCAACCTGTAAGTGTAAGGTTAAAGAATGGTACCTTTTGTAGACCTTTACCCTTGGGAGCAACTTCGAAACAATCTTCTGATGACTTTTGTTTGTTGAACACCTCAGCTTCCTCCTTCTTTGACAAAGAACTCTTCAATTCTTCTTGTATCTGCTCTTCCTTTAGTCTCGAGGACCTTATCTGCTCTGATACCACTTGTTGGTGTGTAAAACACCACAAGAACCAAACTAATGTGGTATTAGAAGACCTCCATAACCATCATTAGCTTAGCAAAACTCACATTGTGAATCTTCATCTCTGAATTTAGTGAAAATCAAAATTTCACTTCACAGAAATCTGCGCCTTTTCTTCAATCCTTCAATCTGACCTGTATTAGCTCAATCTTTGCAAAATCTTTTGATCACTTGCTAAAGAATGTTCTTGCTAATGTTAAGCAACACATAATAATCAAAACTTTCAAGTAATAACTTCAAAATCTTCTGATTTTGTACCAAACTTTCCACTATGTCTGAAAACTGGAAATTGACTTCATCGATTTGACATACCTCCACTCTTAAGCTGATTTCTCTGAGTATGCGTCCCGTTTCTTAAAGATCTTTTGACCAAATATAGCTGAGGATAGTAGCTTTCAAACAAGCTATCACTTACCAAAAACTTTACACCATGCTTCGAGATCTGACCTTCAGAAGATCAGTCAAATGTGCGCCAGAAAAGTCGTAACTGTCAACTACCTTACACAGTCATATGAAATGACTTAGAACTCAAAGTACAAGAGGAATTAGACTCAATCCTTCTACACAAACATGTGTTGATTATCAGAGAAGATGTGTACAAAATGGCTTGGCCTAATTTTGCTCACAGCCATGGAAAACTCTCTCAGACTCAGAAGTTTTCTCTCACCATCTCTCTCAGAAAAGACACGACTTTTCTCTCCTCTCTCAGATTACAAAATTGAGTTCTATCATATATATTTTTGACTCAAATTAACTTATATACCTATGGTTTACATTCTTCTAGACTTGAACTCGTAAGTTCTGAAGATCAAATGAACATCTAGACTCTAATTTTGCACTAATTTACAATAGTGAAATTGTCCCTTCACTTAGGCTTGATTTTCTGTAGGTCTTTCCTTCACTTCTTCTTTCCTTCATCATATATCTTCATATGTCTTCATATGTCTTCATATGTCTTCATATATCTATGCCTAATTAGTGAGTGAAGCCCCAACAAAGATGAGATGCCTTTGAGGCCAATGATGGGAGGACGTGCATTTTCAAAGTGGGGCATAGACTTTGTAGGTCTTATTAACCCCCCAGCTAGAAACTCCCATGCCGAATATATTATTGTAGCCACAGATTACCTTACAAGTGGGTCAAAGTCAAAGCCACAATGAAGAATGATGTTCAAACAACAGCAAAGTTCTTATTTGAGAACGTGTTCAGGAGATACGGATTACCCATAGAGTTAGTAAGTGACAGAGGCACACACTTCTTGAATGAAGTCATTGAAAATCTTCTCCAAGAATTCTTGGTGATACATAAGAAGTTTGCCCCCTATCATCCACAAGCTAACGGACAAGCTGAGAGCACAAACAAGATCCTATGTAATGTACTAACCAAACTCATAAATAATAAACGCTCTGATTGGGACAAACAATTCTATCATGTTGTTTGGGTGTACCGAGTTGCCTATAAAACGGTACTCAATGCCACCCCATTTCAGATGGTCTTCGGACAAAATGATGTGCTACCTTTGGATTTCCTAATCCCAACTTTAAAAGTAGCACAAGAGCATGAGTGGAATGGACACGAGTTATCCTCTAGGATCTTTGATCTAGAACGCTTAGGTGAGACAAGGCTACGAGCAACAGCAGGCATCTATGCTGCAAACAAACGGCAAAAGGCATACTTCGATGCACATATCAAAGATAAAGGCTTGAAAGAGGGAGACCTAGTGTTGGTTTATACACTAAAGCAACATGCCCGTAAATTGGAAAAAAGAGGATATGGACCCATGATCATCAATAGAATTTCCACTAGCGGTGCAGTTCAATTGGCCACACTAGAAGGTGATATCTTGCCCAACTATATCAGTGGTTGTTGAGTCAAGCTATATAAAGAACCTCTTACAGAGGATATGCTATAGAGACTCAACACTGCTAAGAAGCGAAAAGAAGAAGAGTTAAGGGTTAGAGAAGAAGCACAGGTAGAGGCTAGAGAACGCATTAGGAGAAATAAGTTAAGATGCCTAGGCCTAGATATCAATCATGAGGCCCCAAGATACCACATGGCCATGTGTCAAACATCAAGTGCAATCGCTTCTCAAATAATTGATCGACGTCCCTTTGTGAACATCATGGTAGGACAAGGGAAGAGTGTAAGGACTGTGAGAGCATTAATTGACTCAGGTGCAGCAACTAGTGCAGTTAGACTTTCATATTGCCAAGACCTGCAATTGAACATCAAGCCCATAGAGGCCTATCTCATAGGTTTGGGAGGCGTGGAAACCCCTGGTTTGGACGAGGTGGAGCTTCCCATCTATCTTCAAGATGTTTCAATGAGTGTCAAAGTGCTAGTGTGTGAAGATGAGGACCTTACAGAACCACTTGTCCTGGGTCAAGACTGGATCTATGACCATGCAGTCAACTTGAACCTAAGAAGTCAAATCCTTCAAGTTTGGGCACATGAACAATGTATTACATTAGAATTAGACAATTGCATGCTTACAAATCCAGAGGTCACACATTCTCTTAGTTCTTCTGAAACTAATCTTTGTAAAGAAAATGTTGTGTGTGTCAAAAACCCTACAAAGAAAAAGGACTCAATCATGGAAGCACAAGCTCATAGGCCAGCAAAACTCTCTTCTTCTTCACATACTAATGCAAGTGTAATTCGACCAAAGAGGCAAGCAAAAAGGACATCTGCTATATCAACTAGACAGATAGAATTCAAGAAGAAAGAAGCTCAAGGCATGAAGCAGATTTGGGTACGAAAAGGAGAGAAACCACCAGCTTGGTCACAACCCTTCCCAGTGAAGCAAGCCAACCACGCTAAAATAAGCACCAAGAAACGAGGACCAGCTCAATCCCACGGTCTTCGACAAATTTGGGTACCAAAGCAATCAATGAAGGCCAACCATACTAATGTACACATTTGGGTGCCAAAGAAATTAGTTGCAGCTCAACAAGGGCAATTACAAATGTGGGTACCCAAGGCACTCTTACATGCACAAAACCATATGATCTCCCTCAACAGAAAAATCTCAACAAAAACACCACGGAGAAGCAAGAGTCAAAACCAAGGGTAGAGAACAAAAGAAGATAAATTCATCTCCTGGCCAGTAATAAAACGACAATCACAAAGGATATGGGTTTGGAAGCCAAAAGTACCAGCAGCTTCCACAACACCAAGGATCCGACCATGGTGGATATCAAATTTTAGAAACCATCCAAAGATGAAAGAGCCCAAAGTGATCTCCATAGGACCACATACCATTCTCAAATGGATTCCTATAAGGAGGATAACATCATTGCAAGATTCAATCGACACCTCCAAACACAAAGTCTACAAGTAACATCAAAAGCCTCGACCAGCAACAACCATGTGCCTTTGGCATAACCTTGTCTTTTGCACCATTCAGGTCATGCATTTCCAAAGTATGCATTAATATAGGGCCACATTACACGGTCGTGCATAGACAAAATTGAGGAACCCAGGCACATACGACACATCTGACATATGTAAAATATTTTATTGATGCTACCACCTTTTTCTTGTTTTATTCCATTGCTAAAAAAAAAAGGGATTGTGCGCTTGAAGAATCTCCAATGCGAACCATCAACAATGGAAGACAAGCTGATAGTCAATCACCATGATTGAAGTACAACACCAAGAGTTGAAGATCGATGGAACTTTCATCATGGTAAGAATTGTATGTTTCAACAACAACATGACCATGATCGATTAGGAAACCTCTTCGTCGGCATACCCTTGAGCACCTAGCTCAAGACCCAACTTCTTGCACCATAATTCTTCCAATGCATTTTCCAAGTATGCATGCATAGGGCCACATTACAAGGCCATGCACAAGGCACATATCTTCTTAAACCCATGCACTAATGCACTTACCCATCATCCATTATGGGTTACAATTACTTGGCATAAAAATGAGGAAAGCCATCTTTGGCAGAACCAGAGGACATCATGGTGACAACTGCAAGAGCACGCTCACAAAGACACCATCAAGTTGGCGTACAGGAAAGAAGTCCATACAAAGGTAGCAATGACAAAATGATGAACCAGACAACTGCCCAAGCTACAATTGAAAGATGGACCACTCTTATACATGATGGACACTATCTCTCCACACACTACATGGAACTACCACTACAACAAGGGTCTGTCTTGGACGACAGACTCTAGAGGGGGGGGGGAGTGTTGACATTCAAGGTCACACACAAGCAGCGAAGCACATCAATGGAGTGGACACACTAAAGAAGAAGGAGCATGTAGGGAGCTCCAAGAAGCACATGTCAAATTTTCAGAAGAAATCCCTATAGATATAGTGATTTTTATCACTAAAAACCATTGTAAATACCATTTTCTATTTTTAGAACTCCATTTTGTTCAAGCCAAGGAGTCCTCTGTTAAGGAAACACTCACGAATTTGACGCAACAGACAAAGAAAGAAACAGAATCTTCCGAAAAATCAGTGCACAGGTGTACAGTATGCGAAGTTAATGCACGGTGTGCGCATAACAGAGCAATTAACCACGGCGGGCGCGTAAGACGCGCATAACGTGAATTGAAGAGTGACAGCACAGAGAAGCGCCAAAGGAAAGTGTATATATATACAGCAAGATTTGAAGAACAAGGCGGGAGAGTGTATGTGCAAGAATAGAGACGAGATATAGCAGATGCGCAGAGACGCAGAGTTACAGATAGAAGACGCCATAGATCGCGTATGTAGAAGAAGACGCCAGAGATCGCGTATGTAGAAGAAGACGCCAGAGATCGCGTATGTACAGATGAATAACACAAGCCTGAACTGTCGGGCTTTTTCATCTGAGAGAGATGGTAATAAGAAACTACTCACTGTAGGAGAGTTTCTGTAACTTGAGCAAGAAGAGGCCAAGCTTACTTGTACACATCTTCTCTAATCGAAAACACATGTTCATGTGGATGTCTGCGCGTAATCTTTACTTGTGAAGAATCTGAAGCTATTTCGTGTTACAGTAGGAAGCTTCGTTTATCGTTAACTGTCACGACTCGTTACTAAACGTGCTTTAGTACCTTCTCTGTAAACGCATGTTTCGGTGAATAACAGTTTACTCAGAAAACATATTTCAGTAATTTCTGGTCAGTTACAGTTTCTCTGAAACAAGATTTTCCGGTAGAACAACGAAGTATAACTCGTAGTAGAGTTCGAAGTTTTGTATGAGAGATAGCTCATCTTGTAGCTAGACGTCTCTACTTTAAGCTGATCACAGTTTCCGGTGGAAAGGAGATGTGCATGCAGTACAAAATCTAACCGGAAAGTAGCACTTCAGAACTGTGAAGTTTTTTCTTAAACTTCAGAAGAGTTCATTAAGTGGAGAAAGATCACGAATCACTTTCTTACTTCTTGTATGTTCACTTGAAGTAATTATAACCAAAGAAGCAGTTCATTTCGGTGAAGTTCCGGTACGATTACGGTGTCAGTCCAGTGACAGTCTGGTGAAGTTCCGGTGGAACCTGTGTCGCAGGATAACACAGTTAAGGCGACGTTAATTAGGCTGAGCTACTGTTGATTACAGAGGTGTTCTGAATCACTCTAGTTTAGCATTCTATTGCGGTGGCGCGGCAATTTCCGCAGGCCTGACAGAGTTCAAGCTTTGTCGCGAAATCCACCTTCAGGGCGAAAGTAATTCCGCACGAGTGGTATTAGAGCTGAAGTTTTCGCCAACAATTGGTATCAGAGCAGGATAGCTTCCCAAGAATTGGTACAAGAGCCTAAAGGATTACCTATCATGGCAGATCATGTCCAAATTGATAAACTGGACAGAGATAATTATCCCGCATGGGTAATGCGCATGGAAGCCTTACTTATGAGTAAGGAGTTAATGGTGTACGTGACCGGAGAAGAAAAGAAGCCGACTTTCGAAGATGATAGCCAACCAGAAAAGGAAGAGATAGAAGCTTTGAAGCTGTGGCAAAAGAAAGATGCAACGGCAAGAGCCTACATCTACAACACTGTTTCAGATCATCTGCTACCGCACATTAGAGGTCTGGAGAAAGCGGAGGACATATGGAGTGCATTGGAAGATCATTTCCAAAATACTACGAAAGCCAGGAAAGCTAGTGTTGGTACAAAACAAGCCTACACACATTGGCTTGGAAAATTGGAACCTTGGAAGGCTAAAGCTTGAACCCTTGAAGAATGTATTTACATGAACCTTGAACCATAGGAACCAATGCTTAATTGGTTATTACTTTTTTATCCAATGTAAAAGTCAATATGACTTAATCATTCATGTAATCACACCTACTAGTCTAAGTCGTGAAAAAAGCAGATGGAATGATTGAGGGAATATCTCCCTAAGTTTAGTGGAGAGATTCAAGGGAGCTTCAATTTGAATTTCAAATTCAAATGACCAATCAATTCTTATAAAAAGCTATGAAGAAAAACTCGCGGGTAAGACTCACTCATAGAGCTCATCTCCCGAGGCATTTCACTATTGTATCTGTGTGTGTGTTAGTGCTACATCTTAGCCTACACCACAATACCTCATTTAGCTATGCTTGGCATGCTAATGAGCTTGTACATCTACATTAATCAATAGATACATTCACACTTTTCAACTCTGGTTTCTCTGTGTCATCTACCTCAAGTCTGTCAACTTCAAAAGAGCATATCTCAAGATCTACTAAACCAAATTGGATGATTCAAAGCACATTGGAAAAAGCTTGAAGCATACTATATGGCTACAAAATTTGAAGGTTATTGGATCAACCATCTGGGAGAAATCGAGCTCGAAGTGATTCCTGGTATTTCTCTGTATAGTTCCTAAAATGTCGGGGATGATCCTAAGTTTGCTAAATTGATTTCTCAGAGTGTAGTTTGTCATTTCCTCTCATTCCACTTGCAAATGAAAGCTTGTTAAGCTAATTGATTATTTCCAAAAGCAATTAGATCAATTTTGTTGGGGCTTCACTCACTAATTAGGCATGCATATATGAAGACATATGGAGACATATGATGGAGGAAAGAAGAAGTGAAGAAAAGACCTACAGAAAATCAAGCCTAAGTGAAGGGACAATTTCACTATTGTAAATTAGTGCAAAATTAGAGTCTAGATTTGTATTTGATCTTTAGAACTTACGAGTTCAAGTCAAAAAGGATGTAAACTTTAGGTATATAAGTTAATTTGAGTCAGGAACATGTATGAGAGAACTCAATTTTGTAGTTTGAGTGAGTAGAGAAAAGTCGTGTAATTTCTGAGAGAGATGGTGAGAGAAAACTTCTGAGTCTGAGAGAGTTTTCCATGGCTGTGAGCAAAATTAGGCCAAGCCATTTTGTACACACCTTCTCTGATAATCAACACATGTTTGTGTAGAAGCATTGTGTCTAATTTCTATTGTACATTGAGTCTCAAGTCATTTCATAAGACTATGAAAGTTAGTTGACAGTTACGACTTTTCTGGCGCACATTTGACTGATCTTCTGAAGATCAGATCTCGAAGCATGGTGTAAAGTTTTTGGTAAGTGATAGCTCGTTGGAAAGCTATAATCCTCAACTACATTTGGTCAAAAGATCTTTGAGAAACAGGACGCGTACTCAGAGAAATCAGTTTAAGAATGAAGGTATGTCAAATCGATGAAGTACATTTTCAGTTTTCAGACATAGTGTAAAGGTTGATACAAAATCAGAGGATTGTGAAGTTATTGCTTGAAAGTTTTGTTTGTTATGTGTTGCTTAAGACTAGCAAGAACTTCTCTTAGCAAGTAATCAAAAGATTTGGCAAAGATTGAGCTAATACAGGTCAGATTGAAGGATTGAAGAAAAGGCGCAGATTTCTGTGAAGTGAAATTTTGATTTTCACTAAGTTCAGAGATGAAGACTCATAATGTGAGTGTTGCTAAGCTAATGGTGGTTATGGAGGTCTTCTAATACCACATTAGTTTAGTTCTTGTGGTGTTTTACACACCAACAAGTGGTATCAGAGCAGATAAGGTCCTCGAGAATAAAAGGAGTGCAGATACAAGAAGATTTGAAGAGTTCTTTATCAAAGAAGGAGGAAGCTGAGGTGTTCAACAATCAAAGTCATCAGAAGAGTATTTCGAAGTTGCTCCCAAGAGTAAAGGTCTACAAAAGGTATCATTCTTTAACCTTACACTTACAGGTTGAAGCAGAAGCAAGGATACCATGGCAGATCATGTTTCCATTGACAAATTGGACAGAGATAACTATCCTGCTTGGGTAATGAGGATGGAGGCCTTACTTATGAGTAAGGACTTAATGGTATATGTGACAGGTGAAGAGGAGAAGCCTAAATTTGAAGATGAAAGTCATCCAAGAAAGGAAGAGCTAGAAGCTTTGAAGTTATGGCAGAAGAGAGATGCAAGTGCAAGAGCTTATATATACAACACTATTACAGATCACTTGTTGCCACATATCAGAGGTTTAGAAACAGCTGAAGATATTTGGAATGCTTTGGAAGACCACTTCCAAAACACCACTAAAGCTAGGAAAGCTAGCTTATGGTCAGAGTTTACCACATTCAAGAAAAAGCAAAGTCAAAGCATTAGTGATTATGTTACTAAGATGAAAGACTTGGCAGATAGCCTTGGATCTATTGATGAGGATATTGAAGATCATAGGTTGATAGCTCAATTACTTGCAGGATTAAGAGGTGATGAAAGGTGGAAGCCTTTTGTACTTTCAACAGAACTCTCATTAAACCATTATGTGCCAGAATTAAATCAATTACTTGGATTGATGCTCACATTTGAGCAAGACTTAAAGTCAGATGGAGACAAAGGTCAAAGTTCTGCAATGTATGTGAAGAACAAAAAGAAAGGAGATAAAGGCAAGGCAAAGGATGAAGAAGAGTCAACAACTCAAGCAAATTATGCAAGAGGAAGAGGTTTTGGCAGAGGTAAAGGTCGAGGTAATGGAAGAGGTAGAGGTAATCAGAACAATAACAAGAAGACATGTTGGATTTGTGGATTGAGCAATCATCTAGCATATGATTGTTGGCACAATCAACAAGGAGCAAGCCAAAATCATAACAACAATGGCAGAGGAAGAGGTGGAAGGTTTCAGAATCAATTTCAAAGAGGAAGACATAATTCAAGAGGAAGTTTTGGTAGAGGTGGTGGAAGAAATTGGAATCAGAATCAATCATATAACACCACATATTACAATTATGCAAATGATACACAGAATGACAACCATACAACATTGATGATGAATTCAATTAGTTCATCAGAGAACGAGGATCTCAAGGTATTTTATATTGACTCTGGTTGTTCAAATCATTTATCAGGTAATATAGAATTATTGTCAGAATTGGAAGAAGGAAATTCAAGTCACACAGTACAAACAGGTGACAATACAAAACACAATGTGCATTCAATTGGAAAGGTGAAGTGCAGGAGTGGAGCTGATTTATTAACAAATGTTTTGTATGTTCCAACAATACCAAAGAATCTGATTAGTGTTGGACAAATAGTGGAAAAAGGTTTTCAAGTCAGATTTACAAATGAAGGGGTATTTGTTGAAGATCCAGAGGATGCATACAAACCCATTGTTTGTGGTAAGAAGGAAGGTAGACTTTTTACTCTCAAAGTGCAAGGAAATGTTGGTCAAGCCCTAATTACACATGGTGATGAAGTAATTACAGAGTTAGATCTTTGGCATAAAAGATTGGGACATTTCAATGAAAGAGGAATCAAAACTATGGTGGAGAACCAATCTGTATTGGGACTACCAAATGTGAAGAATCAACATATGATATACAAGTGTGAAGCTTGTCAGATGGGAAAAGCTCATAGACAACCATTTCAGAAGAAAGGTTTCAAGCATGATGGTTTGCTTGAACTCATACATACAGATGTATGGGGACCAACAAAAGAAGGTTCAATAAATGGATCTAGGTATTATGTTTTGTTTATTGATGATGCTACAAGGTGGATAACCCTTTATGTTCTAAAGGAAAGATCAGAAGTCTTTGGAGCCTTCAAACATTTTCATGCTTATGCAGAAAGAGTTACAGGTCACAAACTCAAGAGGCTAAGGTCTGATGGAGGGGGAGAATACTTCTCCCAAGAGTTTAATGACTATCTTTGGAATGCAGGTATCAAGAGAGAGATAACTTGCAGGTATACACCTCAACATAATGGGGTGGCAGAAAGGAGGAATAGAACATTGGTTGAATTTGCAAGAGCAATGTTAAAAGAAAAGAATTGCCCTAATTATCTTTGGGCTGAGGCTGTAAATACAGCCACATACCTTGTGAATAGGTTACCATGTGGAGCTTTGAATGGTATGACCCCTTATGAAGCTTGGTGGGGTAAGAAACCAACACTTGACCATTGTAAAGTGTTTGGGTCAATTGCCTATGCTTATGTACCATCACAACTCAGACATAAGCTTGAACCAAAGGCAGAAAGATATGTGTTTATTGGGTATGATGAAAAGCAAATGGGTTATAGGCTATGGAGTCCTTTAACTAAACATTTTATTGTTTCCAGAGATGTGACCTTTGATGAACAGAAGAGTTGGTATGCAGATAAAGAATGTGAGCTTGAAACATTTGAAGAAGAGATAAGAAGGAGTGCAAGAGGTAAGTCACATATGCAAATAGATGGAGATGAAGAACCTATGCAAGCAAGCACATCAAGAGTTGGATCATATAGAAGGAATGAAGATGGACCAATATTTGATGAAGAAGTACATCCAGATAGACATGAAGTGTGTGAACCAAGAAGGTCAACCAGAATAAGGAATCAACCTACAAGGTATTCATATGACACTTCTTACTTGACTCAGAAAAATTATGCTTACATGGTTAAGGAAGATGAAGAACCTCAAAGCTATGATGAAGCAAAAGGTAAGAGACAATGGGAAGTAGCAATGAAGGAAGAATTTGATGCTCTTGAAGAGAACAAAACTTGGGAACTTGTCCCAAAGCCTAATGGTAAGAAAGTGATTGGAAACAAATGGGTTTACAAAGTTAAGAAGCATGCAGATGGAACTATAGCCAGATACAAAGCTAGATTGGTGGTTAAAGGCTATGCTCAAACATTTGGCATAGATTATGATGAGACATTCAGTCCTGTGGCAAAGATGTCAACCATAAGGACAATCATTGCCATTGCAGCATCAAAAGGATGGACATTGAGTCAATTGGACATTAAGAATGCATTTTTGAATGGATATATATCAGATGAGGTTTACATGGAGCAACCTCAAGGGTTTGCAGATCATAAGTTTCCAAATTATGTTTGCAGGTTGAGAAGAGCCCTTTATGGTTTGAAGCAAGCTCCAAGAGCTTGGAATTATAGACTTGTAAAGTATCTTAATGACCTTGGATATCAAAGTTCAAAGGCAGATGCAAGCTTACTTATCAAAAGAACAGATGAAGGTATGATCTACATTTGTATATATGTAGATGACATTATAATTACAGGTACCTCAAATGAAGGAATCAAGGAGGTGAAGAAGTTACTTGAAAGAGAATTCAAGATAAGTGATCTAGGAAAATTATCATATTTTCTTGGAATGGAAATCACTTATGCAGAGCATGGCATTTATGTATCACAAGAAAGGTATCTCTTGAATCTTCTAAAGAAATTTAACATGGAGAATTGCAGAGAGGCATCTACACCATTAGAAGTCAATCACAAACTCAGTAGATATGATGGTGCAGAGTTCAAAGACATGAGGAAGTATCAATCTCTAGTTGGAAGTTTGATTTATGCAACTCTAACAAGGCCTGATCTTAGTTATGCAGTTGGTGTCCTTTCCCAATTCATGCATTGTCCAAAGGATCCACATTGGATTGCAGGTCAAAGAGTTCTTAGATATATCAAAGGGACTTTGAAAGAAGGATTGTATTATCCTTTTACATCAGATATAAGATTGAGAGCCTATAGTGATTCAGATTGGGCAGGAAGTCAAGATGACAGAAGGTCTACACATGGTTACATGATATACATTGGAGATAAGCTTGTGAGTTGGTGTTCAAAGAAACAACACACAGTGGCCTTATCATCAACTGAAGCTGAATACAAAGGACTTGTAGAAGCAGCAAAGGAAGTCATATGGATGCAGACATTATTCAAAAGCTTGGGAATTGATCAAGGTATACCCATCATTCATGGAGATAACATGAGTTCATTATATCTTGCAGCAAATCCTGTGTTTCATGCAAGGACAAAGCACATAGAGATACAGTACCATTTTCTTAGAGAAAAGGTAATGGAGAAAGAGATTGAAGTGGTGTATACTTCCACAAAAGATCAGATTGCAGATATTATGACAAAAAGCTTGGATGGAGTAAAGACAAGTAAGTTCAAGGAGATGGCAGGAATAAAAGAGAAAGAGACTATGTGAAGAAGTCAAATTATGCTAATTAGTGATTGAGGGGGAGCTGTTGGGGCTTCACTCACTAATTAGGCATGCATATATGAAGACATATGGAGACATATGATGGAGGAAAGAAGAAGTGAAGAAAAGACCTACAGAAAATCAAGCCTAAGTGAAGGGACAATTTCACTATTGTAAATTAGTGCAAAATTAGAGTCTAGATTTGTATTTGATCTTTAGAACTTACGACTTCAAGTCAAAAAGGATGTAAACTTTAGGTATATAAGTTAATTTGAGTCAGGAACATGTATGAGAGAACTCAATTTTGTAGTTTGAGTGAGTAGAGAAAAGTCGTGTAATTTCTGAGAGAGATGGTGAGAGAAAACTTCTGAGTCTGAGAGAGTTTTCCATGGCTGTGAGCAAAATTAGGCCAAGCCATTTTGTACACACCTTCTCTGATAATCAACACATGTTTGTGTAGAAGCATTGTGTCTAATTTCTATTGTACATTGAGTCTCAAGTCATTTCATAAGACTATGAAAGTTAGTTGACAGTTACGACTTTTCTGGCGCACATTTGACTGATCTTCTGAAGATCAGATCTCGAAGCATGGTGTAAAGTTTTTGGTAAGTGATAGCTCGTTGGAAAGCTATAATCCTCAACTACATTTGGTCAAAAGATCTTTGAGAAACGGGACGCGTACTCAGAGAAATCAGTTTAAGAATGAAGGTATGTCAAATCGATGAAGTACATTTTCAGTTTTCAGACATAGTGTAAAGGTTGATACAAAATCAGAGGATTGTGAAGTTATTGCTTGAAAGTTTTGTTTGTTATGTGTTGCTTAAGACTAGCAAGAACTTCTCTTAGCAAGTAATCAAAAGATTTGGCAAAGATTGTGCTAATACAGGTCAGATTGAAGGATTGAAGAAAAGGCGCAGATTTCTGTGAAGTGAAATTTTGATTTTCACTAAGTTCAGAGATGAAGACTCATAATGTGAGTGTTGCTAAGCTAATGGTGGTTATGGAGGTCTTCTAATACCACATTAGTTTAGTTCTTGTGGTGTTTTACACACCAACAAATTTTAAGTGTGCTGGTCACACTGAGCATAACTCTGAGCAGGGGTCAGTACCAATATAGCAACTTTTTCAGGATTCTTGAAATCACAAGTAGCCTGTTTTGATCTAATCATTACTCAGCTCATTTCCAAAGTACATATAGCATATTTTGGTGTCATTTGAAAGCTCAAGGAGTCTACTAAGCATATTTGGAGTCAAAGGAGGGCAGGTGTGAAGCAGGTTTTGCAGCACCAGCTTGATCTTCTAAGTGTATCCAGCCATCACATCCAACAGTGGTATCAGAGCAAATAAGGTAATCATGGGTGATGGTTTCCCTTCCTTCATTGACAAATTGGACAGAAATAATTACCAGGCTTGGTCATTGAGAATGAAGACCTATCTACAAGGGAGAAGCTTGTATGGATACATTTCAGGAGATGAGGAGTTGCCCTCATTCAAGACCAGAGGCCTACCTACAAAGGATGAACATGAGAGGCTCAACCAATGGTGTGCAAAAGATGCTTTGGCAAGGTCATATCTTCTAAATTCTATTTCTGATTTCCTTCTACCTCATGTAAGGAATTGCAAGACTTCCCAAGAGACTTGGGAAACCTTGTCAACATACTTTTCATCAAGCACAAGGGCCAGAAAGAATCAGCTATGGATTGAGTTTACAACTCTTAGGAAGCAATCAAAACAATGTGTCTCAGATTTTGTCACCAAAGTCAAAGACATTGCAGATCAACTTGCAAGTGTTGGAGAAGAAATTGAGGAAGAGCAAATAGTCAGACAAGTGATCAATGGACTAAAGGCAGATGACAAGTGGGAGAGCTTTATCACAGCAATGGACTTATACATGGACATCCAAGCACCTGATCTAACAACTCTGATTGGACAACTCTTTACACATGAAGCAAAGATCACAAAGAATGGAGAGCAATCAAAAGGTAACAATCCCTCTGCCCTATATACTGATAAGAAGACTAAAGACAAGGGTAAAAGCAAGAAGGTTGATGAAGAAGGCTCTACCTCCCAAGCAAACTATGCAGGGAGAGGTAGATCTTCTAGAGGTAGGGGCAGAGGAGGTAAGTCAGGTAGGGGGAGACCCTATAACCAATCTCCATGCAATATTTGTGGCTTGTCTAACCATACTACAGATGAATGCTACAAAAACTACAAGAACCAAAGAGGAAGAGATCACCAAAGAGGAGGATACTCTCAAGGTAGAGGCAGATTCAACCAATCTCAAGGCTACCATGGCTACAACAATAATTACAACAATAGCTACAATCACAATGGCAATTATCAAGGTGGATACAGAAATAGGAAAGACTACAACAATTATGCAGAGGAGCAAGATGATTCCTTGTTGATTATGAACATGACATCTAAGTCAGGTATCAATGATGATCATTTGTTCTATATTGATTCAGGTTGCTCTAACCATGTAGCTGGAAATGTTGGCTTACTCTCTGATTTGGAAGAACCCAAAGGCAAGCACCAAGTGCAGACAGGTGATGACACTAAACATTCAGTTGTTAAAGTAGGCAATGTCAAAACAAGTGATGGTAGTCAGAATTTACTAAGCAGAGTGTTGTATGTTCCAACAATCACCAAGAATCTAATGAGTGTAGGTCAGATTGTAGAAAAAGGTCTACAGGTCAGGTTCACTCAACATGGTGCATATGTGGAGGATCCAAGACATGGATTCAGAAGGATAGCCAAGGGAGAGAAATCAGGTAGATTGTTTACCTTTGAACTTGAAGACACTAAGAATATTGCTTTGTACAACTATAAGGACCAAACCCTATCAGAATTGGAGATTTGGCACAAGAGATTAGGTCACATTGGAGAGAGAACCATAAAACAAATGAGTAGGGATCAATGTGTGCTTGGGATACCTAATGTATCCAAGCAACACATGATATACAAGTGTGGGGCCTGTCAATTTGGTAAGTCACACAGATTGCCCTATACCAAGAAAGGTTTTATGCATGAAGATTATTTGGAATTGGTGCATACAGATGTTTGGGGACCTAGCAAGGAGCCATCCATATCTGGATCAAGGTACTATGTGTCCTTTATTGATGACTATAGCAGGTGGACTGTCTTATACTTCATGAAACATAAAGATGAAGTATTTAATTGTTTCAAAAGGTATCTTGCATTAGTTGAAAATCAAACAGGTAGACATTTGAAGAAGCTAAGGTCAGATGGTGGTGGAGAATACTTCTCCAATGACTTTGAAGATTTCTTGCAGGAAAGAGGCATCAAGAGGGAGATTACTACAAGGTACTCACCGGAACAAAATGGAGTAGCTGAAAGGAGAAATAGACTCATTGTAGAGACAGCTAGATCTATGCTAAATGAAAAGAAATTGCCAAATTATCTTTGGGCAGAGAGTGTATCTACTGCCACATACTTAATTAACAGGTTGCCATCAAAGACACTTGATGGAATGACACCCTATGAGGCTTGGCATGGTAAGAGACCATCTCTGGATCATTGAAAAATTTTTGGATGTGTTGCATATGTGCATATTCCCTCACAAGTAAGGGGAAAGCTAGACCCTAAGGCTGAAAAGTGTATCTTCATTGGTTATGATTTGAATCAGAAGGGATACAGATTCTACAACCCCTCAAACAAAGGCTTCAAGGTAAGCAGAGATGTCATATTTGATGAGAATGATTCATGGTATGAAAATGAGTGCAGGAAAGTTAGCCTACCTTATGACATGGAAGAAGACTTTCCCAAGCTTATCAGGCAAGAACCAATTCAGAAAGAGGACACAAGCTCAGATGATGAAGACACCATCAACATTGAAGAGTTCAAGGCTTGGAAATCGAAAGGGAAGATGAAGATGAAGCAACTAGAAGACAATCCAGAATCCTCAACTCAAGCTATGAGGAGATCTCAAAGAGAAAAGAAGAAACCTATTAGGTATGGGTATGATACTTCACTTGTAACCAAGCACTCTGTATATCTTGCAAAGGATCTCTTGAATGAAGAACCAGGTACATTTGAGGAAGCAATTACTAAACCAGAATGGAAGGAAGCAATGGATGAAGAAATGGAGGCTCTCAAGGAGAGTGATACTTGGGACTTGGTACCCAAGAAAGACTCCATGAAGGTGATAGGATCCAGATGGATCTACAAACTCAAGAGGAACTCAGATGGTACAATAAACAGGTATAAAGCTAGGTTGGTAGCCAAGGGTTTTGCACAAACCCAAGGCATTGATTATGAGGAGACATTTTCTCCTGTGGCCAAGATGCCAACTATCAGAGTTATGGTGAGTGTAGCTGCATCCAAGAATTGGAACATGTACCAATTGGATGTGAAGAATGCATTCTTGAATGGATGGATATCTGAAGAAGTCTACATGTCACAACCACCTGGCTATGAAGATCCCAATAAGGTAAATCATGTTTGTAAATTGAAGAAGGCTCTGTATGGATTGAAGCAGGCACCTAGAGCATGGAATTACAGGTTGACAACCTATCTCCTAGATCAAGGATTTGTGATGAGTAAAGCAGATACTTCATTGTTTATAAAAAGGAACAATTCAGAGGTAATATACTTGTGTGTCTATGTTGATGACATCATTATTACAGGAAATGATGTTCAGGGAATAAGACACATCAAAGGACAAATGATGAAGGAATTCAAGATCAATGATCTTGGATTATTGAAGTACTTCCTAGGACTTGAATTGGTCTACACAAATTCAGGTATCTTTATTACTCAGAAGAAGTACATTCAGGACATGGTCAAGAAGTTTAATTTGCAGGAAGCTAAAATCTCAAACATTCCTATGGAGGTCAACCACAAACTCAGTGCACATGAAGGAGAAGAACTCAAAGATATTACAGGTTACCAAAGTTTGGTAGGTAGTCTAAATTATGCTACCTTAACCAGGATTGATATATCATATGGTGTTAGTGTACTTAGCCAATTTATGCACAAACCAAGAATACCACATTTGGAGGCAGCAAAGAAGATAGTAAAGTACCTAAAGGGAACACAAAATCATGGTTTGTACTTTCCATATTCATCAGACATTGATATTAAGGTATACTCAGATGCAGATTGGGCAGGTTGCAAGGATGGCAGGAGGAGCACATCTGGTTACATATGCTTTGCAGGTGATAAACCAATCTCTTGGTCATCCAAGAAACAACCCACAGTAGCTCTATCATCTACTGAGGCAGAATACAGAGGGCTAGCCAATGCCACTCAAGAAGCCATATGGTTGAAGCTATTATATTCAGAATTGGGCCTATACACAAGGCCACCAATCATATTTGGTGATAACACAAGTTCTCTTCATCTAGCAGCTAATCCAATTTATCATTCTAGAAAAAAACACATAGAGGTTCACTACCACTATGTGAGGGAGAAATTACTTAGCAAAGAAATTAAATTATCATATGTGTCTACTAATATACAATGTGCAGATTTGCTTACTAAAGCTCTGGATGGAAGCAAGTTATGCAATTTTAAATCCATGATTGGATTGCAGGAAATAATTGAAGACTAGAGATGAAGACTTGAGCCAAAGTGTTTGGCTTGAGGGGGAGCTGTTGGTACAAAACAAGCCTACACACATTGGCTTGGAAAATTGGAACCTTGGAAGGCTAAAGCTTGAACCCTTGAAGAATGTATTTACATGAACCTTGAACCATAGGAACCAATGCTTAATTGGTTATTACTTTTTTATCCAATGTAAAAGTCAATATGACTTAATCATTCATGTAATCACACCTACTAGTCTAAGTCGTGAAAAAAGGAGATGGAATGATTGAGGGAATATCTCCCTAAGTTTAGTGGAGAGATTCAAGGGAGCTTCAATTTGAATTTCAAATTCAAATGACCAATCAATTCTTATAAAAAGCTATGAAGAAAAACTCGCGGGTAAGACTCACTCATAGAGCTCATCTCCCGAGGCATTTCACTACTGTATCTGTGTGCGTGTTAGTGCTACATCTTAGCCTACACCACAATACCTCATTTAGCTATGCTTGGCATGCTAATGAGCTTGTACATCTACATTAATCAATAGATACATTCACACTTTTCAACTCTGGTTTCTCTGTGTCATCTACCTCAAGTCTGTCAACTTCAAAAGAGCATATCTCAAGATCTACTGAACCAAATTGGATGATTCAAAGCACATTGGAACAAGCTTGAAGCATACTATATGCCTACAAAATTTGAAGGTTATTGGATCAACCATCTGGGAGAAATCGAGCTCGAAGTGATTCCTGGTATTTCTCTGTATAGTTCCTAAAATGTCGGGGATGATCCTAAGTTTGCTAAATTGATTTCTCAGAGTGTAGTTTGTCATTTCCTCTCATTCCACTTGCAAATGAAAGCTTGTTAAGCTAATTGATTATGTCCAAAAGCAATTAGATCAATTTTAAGTGTGCTGGTCACACTGAGCATAACTCTGAGCAGGGATCAGTACCAATATAGCAAGTTTTTCAGGATTCTTGAAATCACAAGTAGCCTGTTTTGATCTAATCATTACTCAACTCATTTCCAAAGTACATATAGCATATTTTGGTGTCATTTGAAAGCTCAAGGAGTCTACTAAGCATATCTGGAGTCAAAGGAGGGCAGGTGTGAAGCAGGTTTTGCAGCACCAGCTTGATCTTCTAAGTGTATCCAGCCATCACATCCAACAGCTAGCTTATGGTCCGAATTTACTACATTCAAAAAGAAGTCGAGTCAAAGCATAAGTGACTACGTCACTAAAATGAAGGATCTAGCAGATAGTCTTGGATCCATAAATGAAGAAGTCGAAGATCATAGATTGATAGCGCAAGTGCTCACAGGCTTGAGAGGAGATGAAAGGTGGAAACCTTTCGTACTATCAACTGAACTCTCCTTAAATCATTTTGTGCCAGATTTAAATCAGTTGCTTGGTTTGATGCTCACATATGAGCAAGACCTGAAAGGAGATGCAGATAAAGGACAGAGCTCTGCAATGTACATGAAGAACAAGAAGAAAGACAAAGGTAAGTCAAAAGACGAAGAAGAGTCGAGCTCTCAGGCCTATTACGCAACAGGTAAAGGCACTGGCAGAGGAAGAGCAAGAGGAAGAAGCCGCCAGATTACCACCAAGAAAGCTTGCTGGATTTGTGGACTAAGTAACCATCTGGCGCATGACTGTTGGCACAACCAACAGAGATCAAATCTAAACCAGAACAACAATAGCAGAGGCAGTAGCGGAAGAAATCAGAGTAATGCTCAAAGAGGAAGACAAAACCAAAGAGGAGGCTATGGTAGAGGTGGAGTGAGAAGTTGAGGACAGAGCCAATCCTACAACACCACCTACAACAACTATGCAAACGACACGCAGAATGAAAGTCATACATCATTGATGATGAACTCAATCAGCACATCTGATAACGAAGATCTAAAGGTATTTTATATTGACTCTGGATGTTCAAATCACTTGTCAGGAAACATAGAACTAATGTCAGAACTAGAGAAAGGTAGCTCTAGTCACACTGTTCAAACAGGTGACAATACAAGACACAAAGTGCAATCAATCGGAAAAGTGAAATGCAAGAGTGGAGCAGATTTGCTAACCAATGTTTTGTATGTTCCAACAATACCAAAAAATCTGATCAGTGTGGGACAGATAGTCGAAAAAGGTTTTCAGGTCAGATTTACAAACAAAGGCGTATTTGTAGAAGATCCCAAGAATGGATATTATCAGATCGTTTCTGGTAAGAAAGAAGGGAGACTCTTTACGTTAAGAGTACAAGGGAACATTGGCCAAGCGCTGCTCACACATGATGAAAAGGTAATTACAAAACTTGATCTCTGGCACAAGAGATTAGGTCATTTTCACGAAAAAGGAATCAAAGCTATGATAGCGAATCAGTCTGTACTGGGATTACCGAACGTACAGAACCAACATATGATTCACAAATGCGAAGCCTGTCAAATGGGAAAAGCCCACAGGTTACCTTTCCAGAAGAAAGGATTCAAACATGACGGTGTGCTAGAACTCATACATACAGATGTATGGGGACCAACGAAAGAAGGATCAATCAGCGGATCAAGGTACTATGTTTTATTCATTGATGATGCAACAAGGTGGATAACTCTTTATGTTTTGAAGGAAAAGTCAGAAGTGTTTGGAGCTTTCAGGCATTTTCATGCATATGCTGAAAGACTCACCGGACGAAAACTTAAAAGACTGAGGTCTGATGGAGGGGGAGAATACTTCTCCCGAGAATTCAATGACTATCTTTGGAATGCAGGTATTAAGAGAGAAATAACCTGCAGGTATACACCACAACAGAATGGTGTAGCAGAAAGGAGAAACAGAACTCTAGTCGAGTTTGCACGAGCTATGCTAAAAGAAAAAAATTGCCCAGATTATCTTTGGGCTGAAGCCGTGAACACAGCGACATACTTGGTAAACAGATTACCATGTACAGCCTTAGAAGGAATGACTCCTTATGAAGCTTGGTGGGGAAAGAAGCCAACACTTGATCACTGCAAAGTGTTTGGATCAGTAGCGTATGCTTATGTACCGTCTCAACTCAGACATAAGCTTGAACCAAAAGTAGAGAAATATGTATTCGTCGGATATGATGAAAAGCAGATGGGTTACAGGTTATGGAGTCCTCTAACCAAACATTTTACTGTTTCCAGAGATGTAACATTTGATGAACAGAAAAGCTGGTATGCAGATCAGAGTCATACAGCTGAAGAATTTGAAGAAGAGATAAAAAGAAGAGAGAAAGGAAAATCAATTGTACAGGTAAACAAAGATGAAGAGGCAAATACGTCTAGGACCGGATCTGGTATAAGGAACGAAGATGAAGACGAGTACTCAGACACACACGAAGAATATGAGCTAAGAAGGTCAAACAGAGTAAGAAGACAACCGGAAAGATACTCGTATGATACATCGTATATAACTCAACAAGACTATGCATATATGGTTAAAGAAGAGGATGAGCCTCAGAGCTATGACGAAGCCAAAGGCAAGAAGCAATGGCAAGAAGCAATGAAAGAAGAACTCACCGCACTGGAAGAAAACAAGACATGGGAGCTTGTTCCTAAACCGAATGGTAAGAAAGTAATTGGAAATAAATGGGTGTTCAAAATAAAGAAACTTGCAGATGGAAGGATAGCCAGACATAAAGCGAGACTGGTTATCAAGGGCTATGCTCAGACGCATGGCATAGACTATGACGAGACGTTCAGTCCGGTGGCAAAGATGTCAACCATAAGAACAGTGATTGCTATAGCAGCATCAAAAGGATGGAAGCTAAATCAGCTAGATATAAAGAATGCATTCTTAAATGGATATATATCAGATGAAGTCTATATGGAACAACCGGAAGGGTTTATAAGCTCCAGATACCCAAATTTTGTTTGCAGGTTAAGAAAAGCACTTTATGGACTAAAGCAAGCCCCAAGAGCTTGGAACTACAGACTTGTGAAATATCTCAATGAACTTGGATACCAAAGTTCGAAGGCAGATGCAAGTCTACTCATCAAAAGGACAGAAGAAGGAATGATTTACATTTGTATCTATGTAGATGACATAATAATTACAGGTACCTCAGATGCAGGAATCACAGAAGTAAAGAAATTGCTAGAAAAGGAATTCAAGATCAGTGACCTGGGAAAGTTATCATACTTTCTAGGTATGGAAATCACATATACAGATCATGGTGTATATGTCACGCAAGAAAGGTATCTCCTGAACTTACTGAAGAAGTTCAACATGGAGAATTGCAGAGAAGCTTCAACACCGCTTGAAGTAAACCATAAACTTAGTAAATATGATGGAACAGAGCTTAAAGATATGAAGAAGTATCAATCGTTAGTAGGAAGCTTAATATATGCTACGCTAACAAGACCGGATCTCAGTTTTCCGGTGGGAGTTCTCTCACAGTTTATGCATTGTCCAACAGAGCAACATTGGGTTGCAGGACAAAGAGTTCTCAGATATATCAAAAGAACTATAAAGGAAGGATTATATTATCCTTTTACGTCAGATATAAATCTCAGAGCATACAGTGACTCAGATTGGGCAGGAAGTCAAGATGACCGAAGATCAACGCACGGGTCTATGATATACCTAGGAGATAAGCTAGTAAGTTGGTGTTCGAAGAAACAACACACAGTAGCTTTATCATCAACAGAAGCAGAATACAAAGGACTAGTAGAAGCAGCAAAAGAAGTGATATGGATGCAGACTTTACTTAAAAGCATGGGTATAGATCAAAGTATACCGATCATACATGGAGATAATATGAGCTCGCTGTACCTTGCAGCTAATCCTGTGTTTCATGCAAGAACAAAACACATAGAGATTCAGTATCATTTCCTAAGGGAAAAAGTAATCGAGAAAGAGATAGAAATAGTCTACACTCCTACGAAAGATCAGATTGCAGACATTCTGACTAAGAGCTTGGATGGAACAAAGACAAACAGATTCAAAGAGATGGCAGGAATAAAAGAAAGAAAGATATATGAAAGACCGGAAGAGGTCAAATTAGTGATTGAGGGGGAGCTGTTAAGGAAACACTCACGAATTTGACGCAACAGACAAAGAAAGAAACAGAATCTTCCGGAAAATCAGTGCACAGGTGTACAGTATGCGAAGTTAATGCACGGTGTGCGCATAACAGAGCAATTAACCACGGCGGGCGCGTAAGATGCGCATAACGTGAATTGAAGAGTGACAGCGCAGAGAAGCGCCAAAGGAAAGTGTATATATATACAGCAAGATTTGAAGAACAAGGCGGGAGAGTGTATGTGCAAGAATAGAGACGAGATATAGCAGATGCGCAGAGACGCAGAGTTACAGATAGAAGACGCCATAGATCGCGTATGTAGAAGAAGACGCCAGAGATCGCGTATGTACAGATGAATAACACAAGCCTGAAGTGTCGGGCTTTTTCATCTGAGAGAGATGGTAATAAGAAACTACTCACTGTAGGAGAGTTTCTGTAACTTGAGCAAGAAGAGGCCAAGCTTACTTGTACACTAATCGAAAACACATGTTCATGTGGATGTCTGCGCGTAATCTTTACTTGTGAAGAATCTGAAGCTATTTCGTGTTACAGTAGGAAGCTTCGTTTATCGTTAACTGTCACGACTCGTTACTAAACGTGCTTCAGTACCTTCTCTGTAAACGCATGTTTCGGTGAATAACAGTTTACTCAGTAAACATATTTCAGTAATTTCTGGTCAGTTACAGTTCCTCTGAAACAAGATTTTCCGGTAGAACAATGAAGTATAACTCGTAGCAGAGTTCGAAGTTTTGTATGAGAGATAGCTCATCTTGTAGCTAGACGTCTCTACTTTAAGCTGATCACAGTTTCCGGTGGAAAGGAGATGTGCATGCAGTACAAAATCTAACCGGAAAGTAGCACTTCAGAACTGTGAAGTTTTTTCTTAAACTTCAGAAGAGTTCATTAAGTGGAGAAAGCTCACGAATCACTTTCTTACTTCTTGTATGTTCACTTGAAGTAATTATAACTAAAGAAGCAGTTCATTTCGGTGAAGTTCCGGTACGATTACGGTGTCAGTCCAGTGACAGTCTGGTGAAGTTCCGGTGGAACCTGTGTCGCAGGATAACACAGTTAAGGCAACGTTAATTAGGCTGAGCTACTGTTGATTACAGAGGTGTTCTGAATCACTCTAGTTTAGCATTCTATTGCGGTGGCGCGGCAATTTCCGCAGGCCTGACAGAGTTCAAGCTTTGTCGCGAAATCCACCTTCAGGGCTAAAGTAATTCCGCACG
This sequence comes from Ceratopteris richardii, assembly GCA_020310875.1. Taxonomy (NCBI): domain Eukaryota; kingdom Viridiplantae; phylum Streptophyta; class Polypodiopsida; order Polypodiales; family Pteridaceae; genus Ceratopteris; species Ceratopteris richardii. The sequence continues at coordinate 3,025,107 of CM035438.1, forward strand.
AGTGGTATTAGAGCTGAAGTTTTCACCAACATCCTCAAGCTTGAGGAGTATTAGAAGTGTTGGGGCTTCACTCACTAATTAGGCATGGATATATGAAGACATATGGAGACATATGATGGAGGAAAGAAGAAGTGAAGGAAAGACCTACAGAAAATCAAGCCTAAGTGAAGGGACAATTTCACTATTGTAAATTAGTTCAAAATTAGAGTCTAGATTTGTATTTGATCTTTAGAACTTACGAGTTCAAGTCTAGATGAATGTAAACCATAGGTATATAAGTTAATTTGAGTCAGAAACATGAAGGAGAGAACTCAATTTTGTAATCTGAGTGAGTAGAGAAAAGTCGTGTAATTTCTGAGAGAGATGGTGAGAGAAAACTTCTGAGTCTGAGAGAGTTTTCCATGGCTGTGAGCAAAATTAGGCCAAGCCATTTTGTACACATCTCCTCTGATAATCAACACATGTTTGTGTAGAAGAATTAAGTCTAATTCTTCTTGTACATTGAGTTCCAAGTCATTTCATATGACTGTGTAAGGTAGTTGACAGTTACGACTTTTCTGGCGCACATTTGACTGATCTTCTGAAGGTCAGATCTCGAAGCATGGTGTAAAGTTTTTTGTAAGTGATAGCTCATTTTAAAGCTACTCTCCTCAACTACACTTGGTCAAAAGATCTTTAAGAAACGGGACGCGTACTCAGAGAAATCGACTTAAGAGTGGAGGTATGTCAAATCGATGAAGTAGTTTTTTAGTTTTCAGACATAGTGCAAAAGTTGGAGCAAAATCAGAAGATTTTGAAGTTATTACTTGAAAGTTTTGTTTGTTATGTGTTGCTTAACACTAGCAATAACTTCTCTTAGCAAGTGATCAAAAGATTTGGCAAAGATTAAGCTAGTACAGGTCAGATTGAAGGATTGAAGAAAAGGCGCAGATTTATGTGAAGTGAAATTTTGTTTTTCACCAAATTTAGAGATGAAGACTTACAATGTGAGTATTGCTAAGCTAATGGTGGTTATGGAGGTCTTCTAATACCACATTAGTTTAGTTCTTGTGGTGTTTCACACACCAACAAGTGGTATCAGAGCAGATAAGGTCCTCGAGAGTAAAAGGAGTGCAGATACAAGAAGATTTGAAGAGTTCTTTATCAAAGAAGGAGGAAGCTGAGGTGTTCAACAACAAAAGTCATCAGAAGGCTACTTCGAAATCACTTCTAAGGGTAAAGGTCTACAAAAGGTATCATTCTTTAACCTTACACTTACAGGTTGAAGCAGAAGCAAGGATACCATGGCAGATCATGTGTCCATTGACAAATTGGACAGAGATAACTATCCTGCTTGGGTAATGAGGATGGAGGCCTTACTTATGAGTAAGGACTTAATGGTATATGTGACAGGTGAAGAGGAGAAGCCTAAATTTGAAGATGAAAGTCATCCAAGGAAGGAAGAGCTAGAAGCTTTGAAGCTATGGCAGAAGAGAGATGCAAGTGCAAGAGCTTATATATACAACACTATTACAGATCATTTGTTGCCACATGTCAGAGGTTTAGAAACAGCTGAAGATATTTGGAATGCTTTGGAAGATCACTTCCAAAATACCACTAAAGCTAGGAAAGCTAGTTTATGGTCAGAGTTCACTACATTCAAGAAAAAGCAAAATCAGAATATTAGTGATTATGTCACTAAGATGAAAGACTTGGCAGATAGCCTTGGATCTATTGATGAGGACATTGAAGATCATAGGTTGATAGCTCAATTACTTGCAGGATTAAGAGGTGATGAGAGATGGAAGCCTTTTGTACTTTCAACAGAACTTTCATTAAACCATTATGTGCCAGAATTAAATCAATTACTTGGATTGATGCTTACATTTGAACAAGACTTGAAGTCAGATGGAGACAAAGGTCAAAGTTCTGCAATGTATGTGAAGAACAAAAAGAAAGGAGATAAAGGCAAAGCAAAGGATGAAGAAGAGTCAACAACTCAAGCAAATTATGCAAGAGGAAGAGGTTTTGGCAGAGGTAAAGGTCGAGGTAATGGAAGAGGTAGAGGAAATCAGAACAATAACAAGAAGACATGTTGGATTTGTGGATTGAGCAATCATCTAGCATATGATTGTTGGCACAATCAACAAGGAGCAAGTCAAAATCAGAACAACAATGGCAGAGGAAGAGGTGGAAGGTTTCAGAATCAATTTCAAAGAGGAAGACATAATTCAAGAGGAAGTTTTGGTAGAGGTGGTGGAAGAAATTGGAATCAGAACCAATCATACAACACTACATATTACAATTATGCAAATGATACACAGAATGACAACCATACAACATTGATGATGAATTCAATTAGTTCATCAGAGAAGGAGGATCTCAAGGTATTCTATATTGACTCTGGTTGTTCAAATCATTTATCAGGTAATATAGAATTATTGTCAGAATTGGAAGAAGGCAATTCAAGTCATACAGTACAAACAGGTGACAATACAAAACATAATGTGCATTCAATTGGAAAGGTGAAGTGCAGGAGTGGAGCTGATTTATTAACAAATGTTTTGTATGTTCCAACAATACCAAAGAACCTGATTAGTGTTGGACAAATAGTGGAAAAAGGTTTTCAAGTCAGATTTACAAATGAAGGGGTATTTGTTGAAGATCCAGAGGATGCTTACAAATCCATTGTTTGTGGTAAGAAGGAAGGTAGACTTTTTACTCTCAAAGTGCAAGGAAATGTTGGTCAAGCCCTAATCACACATGGTGATGAAGTAATTACAGAGTTAGATCTTTGGCATAAAAGATTGGGACATTTCAATGAAAGAGGAATCAAAACTATGGTGGAGAACCAATCTGTATTGGGACTACCAAATGTGAAGAATCAACATATGATATACAAGTGTGAAGCTTGTCAGATGGGAAAAGCTCATAGACAACCATTTCAGAAGAAAGGATTCAAGCATGATGGTTTGCTTGAACTCATACATACAGATGTATGGGGGCCAACAAAAGAAGGTTCAATAAATGGATCTAGGTATTATGTTTTGTTTATTGATGATGCTACAAGATGGATAACCCTTTATGTTCTAAAGGAAAGATCAGAAGTTTTTGGAGCCTTCAAACATTATCATGCTTATGCAGAAAGAGTTACAGGTCACAAACCCAAGAGGCTAAGGTCTGATGGAGGGGGAGAATACTTCTCCCAAGAGTTTAATGACTATCTTTGGAATGCAGGTATCAAGAGAGAGATAACTTGCAGGTATACACCTCAACATAATGGGGTGGCAGAAAGGAAGAATAGAACATTGGTTGAATTTGCAAGAGCAATGTTAAAGGAAAAGAATTGCCCTAATTATCTTTGGGTGAGGCTGTAAATACAGCCACATACCTTGTGAATAGGTTACCATGTGGAGCTTTGAATGGTATGACTCCTTATGAAGCTTGGTGGGGTAAGAAACCAACACTTGACCATTGTAAAGTGTTTGGGTCAATTGCCTATGCTTATGTGCCATCACAACTTAGACATAAGCTTGAACCAAAGGCAGAAAAATATGTGTTTATTGGGTATGATGAAAAGCAAATGGGTTATAGGCTATGGAGTCCTTTAACTAAACATTTTATTGTTTCCAGAGATGTGACCTTTGATGAACAGAAGAGTTGGTATGCAGATAAAGAATGTGATCTTGAAACGTTTGAAGAAGAGATAAGAAGGAGTGCAAGAGGTAAGTCACATATGCAGATAGATGGAGATGAAGAACATATGCAAGCAAGCACATCAAGAGTTGGATCATATAGAAGGAATGAAGATGGACCAATATTTGATGAAGAAGTACATCCAGATATACATGAAGAGTGTGAACCAAGAAGGTCAACCAGAATGAGGAAGCAACCTACAAGGTATTCATATGACACTTCTTACTTGACTCAGAAAAACTATGCTTACATGGTTAAGGAAGATGAAGAACCTCAAAGCTATGATGAAGCAAAGGGTAAGAGACAATGGGAAGTAGCAATGAAGGAAGAGTTTGATGCTCTTGAAGAGAACAAAACTTGGGAACTTGTCCCAAAACCTAATGGTAAGAAAGTGATTGGAAATAAATGGGTTTACAAAGTTAAAAAGCATGCAAATGGAACTATAGCCAGATACAAAGCCAGATTGGTGGTTAAAGGCTATGCTCAAACATTTGGCATAGATTATGATGAAACATTCAGTCCTGTAGCAAAGATGTCAACCATAAGGACAATCATTGCTATTGCAGCATCAAAAGGATGGACATTGAGTCAATTGGACATTAAGAATGCATTTTTGAATGGATATATATCAGATGAGGTTTACATGGAGCAACCTCAAGGGTTTTCAGATCATAAGTTTCCAAATTATGTTTGCAGGTTGAGAAGAGCCCTTTATGGTTTGAAGCAAGCTCCAAGAGCTTGGAATTATAGACTTGTAAAGTATCTTAATGATCTTGGTTACCAAAGTTCAAAGGCAGATGCAAGTTTACTTATCAAAAGAACAGATGAAGGTATGATCTACATTTGTATATATGTAGATGATATTATAATTACAGGTACCTCAAATGAAGGAATCAAGGAGGTGAAGAAGCTACTTGAGAAGGAATTCAAGATAAGTGATCTAGGAAAATTGTCATATTTTCTTGGAATGGAAATCACTTATGCAGAACATGGCATTTATGTATCACAAGAAAGGTATCTCTTGAATCTTCTAAAGAAGTTTAACATGGAGAATTGCAGAGAGGCATCTACACCATTAGAAGTCAATCATAAACTCAGTAGATATGATGGTGCAGAGTTCAAAGACATGAGGAAGTATCAATCTTTAGTGGGAAGTTTGATTTATGCAACTCTAACAAGGCCTGATCTTAGTTATACAGTTGGTGTTCTTTCTCAATTCATGCATTGTCCAAAGGATCCACATTGGATTGCAGGTCAAAGAGTCCTTAGATATATCAAAGGGACTTTGAAAGAAGGATTGTATTATCCTTTTACATCAGATATAAGATTGAGAGCCTATAGTGATTCAGATTGGGCAGGAAGTCAAGATGACAGAAGGTCTACTCATGGCTACATGATATACATTGGAGATAAGCTTGTGAGTTGGTGTTCAAAGAAACAACACACAGTGGCCTTATCATCAACAGAAGCTGAATACAAAGGACTTGTGGAAGCAGCAAAGGAAGTCATATGGATGCAGACATTATTCAAAAGCTTGGGAATTGATCAAGGTATACCAATTATTCATGGAGATAACATGAGTTCATTATATCTTGCAGCAAATCCTGTATTTCATGCAAGGACAAAGCACATAGAGATACAGTATCATTTTCTTAGAGAAAAGGTAATGGAGAAAGAGATTGAAGTGGTATACACTTCTACAAAAGATCAGATTGCAGATATTATGACAAAAAGCTTGGATGGAGTGAAGACAAGTAAGTTCAAGGAGATGGCAGGAATAAAAGAGAAGAAGATTATGTGAAGAAGTCAAATCATGCTAATTAGTGATTGAGGGGGAGCTGTTGGGGCTTCACTCACTAATTAGGCATGGATATATGAAGACATATGGAGACATATGATGGAGGAAAGAAGAAGTGAAGGAAAGACCTACAGAAAATCAAGCCTAAGTGAAGGGACAATTTCACTATTGTAAATTAGTTCAAAATTAGAGTCTAGATTTGTATTTGATCTTTAGAACTTACGAGTTCAAGTCTAGATGAATGTAAACCATAGGTATATAAGTTAATTTGAGTCAGAAACATGAAGGAGAGAACTCAATTTTGTAATCTGAGTGAGTAGAGAAAAGTCGTGTAATTTCTGAGAGAGATGGTGAGAGAAAACTTCTGAGTCTGAGAGAGTTTTCCATGGCTGTGAGCAAAATTAGGCCAAGCCATTTTGTACACATCTCCTCTGATAATCAACACATGTTTGTGTAGAAGAATTAAGTCTAATTCTTCTTGTACATTGAGTTCCAAGTCATTTCATATGACTGTGTAAGGTAGTTGACAGTTACGACTTTTCTGGCACACATTTGACTGATCTTCTGAAGGTCAGATCTCGAAGCATGGTGTAAAGTTTTTTGTAAGTGATAGCTCATTTTAAAGCTACTCTCCTCAACTACACTTGGTCAAAAGATCTTTAAGAAACGGGACGCGTACTCAGAGAAATCGACTTAAGAGTGGAGGTATGTCAAATCGATGAAGTAGTTTTTTAGTTTTCAGACATAGTGCAAAAGTTGGAGCAAAATCAGAAGATTTTGAAGTTATTACTTGAAAGTTTTGTTTGTTATGTGTTGCTTAACACTAGCAATAACTTCTCTTAGCAAGTGATCAAAAGATTTGGCAAAGATTAAGCTAGTACAGGTCAGATTGAAGGATTGAAGAAAAGGCGCAGATTTCTGTGAAGTGAAATTTTGTTTTTCACCAAATTTAGAGATGAAGACTTACAATGTGAGTATTGCTAAGCTAATGGTGGTTATGGAGGTCTTCTAATACCACATTAGTTTAGTTCTTGTGGTGTTTCACACACCAACAAGAAGTATCATCCTACCAGTTTTCATAATTTTTAGACTCCGTTTGAGCCCCCAAATAAGCCTTGGAACCTATTTTTTAACTAGGCCGGACATTAGATCTGGACAGGGCCAAAACTACTCAAAAAACTATAAAAAGGGTTGGAGAGCTCATTTTAGGGAGTTAGCTTGTTGTAGATTTCAGCTTTGTAAGAGAGTTCTTTTTTAATCCAAGTTCTTCCATTGTTCCACTCTTTGTTCTTACCTTATGCGCGTGTGTGTGTATGTGTGTGCATGTTTGTATGCTTTCACTCATGCACTTGTGCACTTCACTTGCTCTTGGTCTTCATACCGGTCCTCACGTCTCCACGGATTGACATTTATGAGGTGAAGCTCCTCATGTTGGTACTCACCATTGTGCTAGAGTGACAACAGGCTGGAGTGCAAGGACACTATGTTGGTGGACCAGCTCCTTATTTTGAAGCTTTACTTGCTCTCATTTGTAATGTGCTCTTTATGATTGCTGCACATCATTTATAGGACAAAGCATGAAGGAACATGGCTCCTGGGCTTTAGTGCTTACTGATAGTCTTCTAGTCAATATGTTGTGTTGTTCCTCACCAAGTTGCTTGGATCCAGGTTGCTCCCCATCACTCTACTTATGGCTTCAGAAGCACTAGGTGTGTTGACTGCTGGCATGAAGGTTGCATGACATTTTCATGAGGATTGTTAACTAATGGTTTTCTACCCACAAATTCTAGGAAACTAAGTCATGTGGCTTTTAAATGGTTCAAGCTCATTGCATTATTGTTTATATATGCATATTCAGCAAATATTGGCTGGCACACGGTTTTTTGGGTTTTTTTTGTAACTGCCCCAAGTGGGGATTGTGTTTGTTGCCCTTGCCCTCGCTTGAAGAAGATGATATGCATTATATGTTGATGCTTTGTTGTGTACAGATAGTTGTTCCTCACATTCTCAAAGTCGGTCCTCCACTCTATTATGTTGGCATCTGCTCATATGATCGGGGATGACAGTCCGGATCAGATTGTGAATTTCTTTTGTGACTGTCCTGGTTGTTTACATGGTTGGGCTGACTGCCCCCCAGGGGGACTATGTTGCTCAGCCTTGAAGACCTGAAGCTCTAAAGACTGGACGACTTGAACACTTCAGTAAATGCTAATTTGAAGATCTAAAGACTCAAACCTGGACCAATTCTGCAATGTATGCCCCTCTTATCTTAGCTTTGTCGAGGATGAAAAATTCTAGGGGGAGGAGGGTGTTGAGTATAGGGTATGCACACATCTTCATTTGTGCATAGGAACCTTCTTTTTGTATTGTTGGGGGATTCTTGGACAAGAAGGGATTTGAGTGTTTGTAGGAGAAAAGGGAAAGACAAGAAGAAAGATACACACTGGAAGCCTCTGTCGATTGATTATAATAAGACAAATACAATGGTGATGCCCAAATACAAGTCAATGCTTCTGTGCAAAATCCCACAGAGTGCTCAATTACAAAATAACAAATACCCAAGGTCTTGTTGCTGCCAGACTCCTCTGCACCAAACCTCCACCTTCTCCAAGCCTGCACGTGTGCACACCTTGCACCAAGCTTCCAATAAGGGGGAGGGATGGATGCCTTCTGTCGACACGTGCACACTGCAATGAGACCTTGGGATCCTTAGGGGACTAGCTTAGCACTTCTCTGCACACTTCCTTAGTCACTCTTCATGCGCACCTTGCACTTCACTTCTCTATGTCGCACGTTGTCTGTCTCTTGCACTTCTCTCTTGCCTCACTTAGACTATGCTCACCTTGCTTAGTCTTGTTTTTCACTTGCTAGTCCAAGAATAGTCCTTGCCTTCATTTTGAGTGTTGTTTCACGTACGCTCCTAACTGCAAGAGTATCTTGGTGCTCACTTTGATGTCCCAAGATTGTCTCCTCAAGTGGGCAGCCAACAAATCCCTGTTTTTTCATGTAGTGACTTTAGACTAAAACAAAAAATTTAATTGGGGGGCCATACTTTGACTTCTGCGTACGCTGCCACTTCACATTTTCCTTTTAAGTCTTCACTTGTGAACCTAAGAGAGGGTTCACCAGAACCTTCCAAAACACTTTAAAAACACTTTGAACCTTAGGGAAATTAGAGAAATACCTCGGCAACGTGCAACCACTTTCTCCAATTCACCCTTTGTGGACAGTTACTTGTGCACTACCTGTGCACCTTGACACCTGCATTTCGAACACTTTGACTTTGCCCTGTTGACTTTGACCTTGACCTTGTTGACTTTGATTGATTTGACTTTGCCTCGACTTTGACTGTGGTTGACTTTGATTGTGGTTGACTTTGACTACGATTGACTTTGACCAATATGACTTTTATGGGCTCAACATGTATATACTTAGAATTTCAAATGAGAACTCCCTCTTAGACACTTTTTGATAATTCTCCAAAAGAAAGGCTTTGGAACCTTGTAAGTGCTCACATTTTTTAAAGATATGTAGAAAACTCCCCATGCCCATATATCTTTGAGATATGGTTGTTAGAAAGAATATTTGCCAAGATCCTTTTGAGATATGGTAGTTAGGCATCTGCTCCTTTTTTACTAGTCAAAAAGAGCACATGGAGGAATGTGCTTAGCCTATATATAGAGGCTCATTTTTGTACGAGAGGGAGCTTTTGGTCGATGTGCTCTCATGTAATATCCTTTGAATGGAAGAACTCTCTTTTCTCTTAAGGCTTTGTGCATATGTGTATTTAGTCTTAGAGTGTGAGAGAGTGAGGTGTGTGTGCATACTAGCATTGCCTATGTGTGTAAGCAGAGTCTTGGAACTTTCTTGTATTTTACATATGTGACTAAGATCCTTGACTCCCATCTCTCCATGTTTTCAAGCATGTGGCATAGTTGCAGGCTGATGGCCAATGGCTTGAACATGTTGGAGGATGGGGTGGATGAAAGGAGAGTCATTCTTGAGCCTTCCTTCTTGCTTCCATGCAAGGTGGTGATGGTTTAGGCTTACTAAGGGCATACTACAACAACAACTTGCTTCTTTCTTCTCCTCCAACACTCGAACAAGGAAGAACCAATTGTGGATGCAGTTCACAACAATGAAGAAAAGCCAAAAGCAAAGTGTGAGTGATTATGTCACAAAGATGAAGGATATTTCCAACCAACTTGGAAGCATTGGAGAGGTAATTAAAGAAGAGCAAATCATTAGACAAATCATAAATGGAATCAAAGCAGATAAGTGGGAGTCATTCACAACAGCCATGGATTTATACATGGATATGCATGTGCCCGACCTCAACACACTCATGGGCCAACTCTTCACTCATGAAGCAAAGATTAGCAAAGGTGGTGAGTCCTCAAGAGGTAATCAAACTTCTGCCTTATATTCTGATAAAGCTAAGGTCAAGGACAAGTCAAAGAATAGGAAGAATGAAGATGAAGGGAGCTCTTTCCAAGCAAACTTTGCAGGTAGAGGAAGAGCTAGAGGAAGAGGCAGAGGTGGAAAGCAAGGCAGGGGAGATTCCAATCATCTCAACCTTGCAATATATGTGGCTTATCTAATCATACTATTGAAGAATGTTTTAGGAACCTGAGGAACTCAAGAGGAAGAGGATTCAATAGAGGTGGCTATGGATCAAATAGAGGTAGATACAATGGAGGCTACAACAACAACTACTACAACAACAATTACAACAACAACAACTATCAAAGTGGCCATAGAGAAAGAAGAGACTACAATAACTACACAAAGGACCAAAGTCAAGAAGATTCATTATTGATTATGAATCTATTAGTGAAGAAGGGTAAGGATGATGATCACATCTTTTACATTGATTCAAGATGCTCAAATCATGTAGCAGAAATGTGGCTTTACTTTCTGATTTGGAAGATCCTCACAACAAACATGAAGTGCAAACAGGAGATGATACAAAGCACTCAGTGGAGAAGATAGGTAATGTGAAGACATCATATGGGAATATGAACCTCTTAAGCAAAGTCTTGTATGTCCCTACAATTACCAAAAATGTAATAAGTTTTGGACAGATTGTTGAAAAAGGATTGCAGGTTAGATTCAACAGATTTGGAGCATATGTTGAAGACCCAAGGCAAGGCTTTAGAAGGATTTCCAAAGGAGAAAAGATAGGAAGGCTTTTCACTTTTGAAGTGGAAGATACAAAGCACATATCTTTGTTTAGCTATGGATCTCAAACTCTCACAGAGTTGGCGATATGGCACAAAAGGCTTGCTCACATTGGTGAGAGGACACTCAAACAAATTTGCAAGGACCAAAGTGTACTTCGTTTGCCTAATATCACAAGGCAACACATGATTTATAAGTGTGAAGCTTGTCAACTCGGCAAGGTTCATAGACAACCTTTCAATAAGAAGGGATATGTGTATCAAGATCCTTTGGATCTAGTGCATACGGATGTGTGGGGTCCAAGTAAGGAACCATCTATATCAGGCTCAAGATATTATGTTTCTTTCATAGATGATTGTAGTAGGTGGACCATTTTGTTTTTCATGACAAGGATGAAGTGTTTAATTTCTTTAAGAAGTATGTTGCTCTTGTTGAAAACCAAACAGGTAGGACTTTGAAAAGTCTGAGTGGATGGTGGAGGAGAATACTTATCTTTTGAATTCGATGCCTTCTTGCATGAAAGAGGCATTAAAATGGAAGTCACTACAAGGTTTACACCCAAACTCAATGGTGTAGCAGAGAGGAGAAACAAAACTATTGTTGAAGTTGCAAGGTCCATGCTCAATGAAAAGCAATTGCCAAACTACCTATGGGCAGAGGCTGTGTCTACAGCCACATATCTCATAAATAGACTTCCATCTAAGTCACTAGATGGAAACACTCCATATGAAGTGTGGAATGGAAGAAGACCTAGTCTAGAGCATTGTAAAATCTTTGGATGCTTAGCCTATGCTCACATTCCTTCTCAAGTAAAAGGGAAATTGGATCCCAAGGCAGAGAAGTGCATATTTATTGGTTATGATCAAAACCAAAATGGATATAGATTGTACAATCCACCAATAAAGGATTTTCTGTGAGTAGAGATGTAATTTTTTATGAAAACAAATCATGGTTTGATGATGACAGGAAAGTGAAGCTGCCTTATGACTTGGATGAAGATTTTCCATCACTTCAACCAAAGGAGCCAAAGTAAATTGAAGAAAGTGATTCGGAAATTGACCTAGAAGACTTGGAAAGACTAAAGCTATGGAAGAACAAAGGTAAAGCAAAGATGCAGGATGCTACATATGGACCCGAGAGCTCACATCAACCACTTAGAAGGTCTTCAAGGGAGAAGAAGAAACCAGAGAGGTTTGGTTTTGATACTTCTTTGGTCACCAAGCACTCAATCTACATTGCAAAGGATTCAACCAATAAAGAACCTACCACATTCGAAGAAGCACAAAGCAAGAAAGCTTGGAGAGATGCAACGGATGAAAAAATGGAAGCCTTGAAGGAGAATGACACTTGGGAGCTTGTACCTAACAAGCCATCTATGAAGGTAATTGGATCTTGATGGATATAGAAAATCAAGAGGAATCCAGATGGAAGTATAAATAGACACAAAGCAAGGTTAGTTGCTAAAGGGTTTGCTCAAACCCACGGTATTGATTATGAGGAGACTTTCTCTCTTGTTGCAAAAATGCCTACAATTAGGGTTGTCATTAGTCTTGTTGCATCTAGAAATTGGAAGCTCTATCAACTTGATGTAAAGAATGCTTTCTTAAATGGATGGATTTCTGAGGAAGTGTATATGGCACAACCAGCTGGATATGAGGATGCACATCATCCTAACTATGTATGAAAATTAAAGAAAGCCTTGTATGGATTGAAGCAAGCTCCAAGAGCTTGGAATTTCAGATTGGTGAATTATTTGCAGGACCAAGGATTCAAAGCTAGCAAGGCGGATACGTCTTTGTTCATAAAGAGGAATGGATCTGAAGTGATCTATCTATGCTTGTATGTTGATGATATCATTATCACAGGGAATGATCTGGAATGAATCAAATAGGTAAAGAGTCAAATGAAGGAGGAGTTCAAAATAAGTGACCTCGGACCACTCACTTATTTTCTTGGATTGGAGTTAATCTACACAAGTTCAGGTATATACATCACACAAAGGAAGTATGTGCATGACATGCTCATCAAGTTCAAGATGGAAAACACCAAGTGTGCAGGTACACCTTGTCACGAGGAAGGAGATAAGGAAGAGAGCTAACACACACACTCTCACTCTCAAGGAGAAGCACACACACAGATTGAGGCAAGGAAGAATGACCTTCTTCTTCTTCTTCTTCTATTACATAAAAAGAAATGTACAAGAATGACCTAAAAAACAAGAATACAACAAGTGAATATATAAAGATCAGTACATAAGGAAAAACCTAATGTCCACGAATGAGTGAGCTGGCAAGAAACAAATGTGCCATCACTCTCATTAGATACATCTAATAAAGGTCAATGAAGTATCCTTGACATATACCGACGTGACCACTATACATGTCAGAGAAACAAAAAACTGGTATGTATCATCCTGGATCATCACGAACAATGCATAATCCAAAGTAGCACTCACATAACGTAGAGTGTGCCTCAGAGCATCCAAATGTGGCTTCCTAGGAACATGCATAAAATGACTTTCAAGTCCAACAGTATAACTTAAATCAGGCCTTGTAATTGTGAGATATATAAGACTTCCCACAATTTTCCTGTACATAGTAGCATTTTCCAATGCTTCACCTGATGTTGTATCCAACTTCAAATTCAAATCTAATGGCATAGAAATTTGCTTGCAATCAGCCATACCATACTTTTGCAGCATATTCAAGGCATATTTCCTTTGCGACATCCATATACCTGTTTCTGTATGTATAAACTCAATGCCCAAGAAATAGCGTAGCACACCAAGATCTTTCATGTCAAATTCTTGCATAAGAAGTTGCTTTACCTCTTTGATGCTTCCTTCATTATCACCACCTACAATCAGGTCATCAACATAAATAGCCACAATAGTGATTCCATCATCAACCTTCCTTGCATATACTGAGTGATCTGCATCACACATAGAAAACCCAATGCTGGTTAAGTAATCAGCAATCCTTGCATGCCATACACATTGCTTCAGTCCATACAAAGCCTTTTACAACCTGCAAACATATTTTGGATGCTTTGAATCTTCATATCCTTGTGGTTGGTCCATATATACTTCTTCCTATAACTCACCATGTAGGAAAGCATTCTTCACATCCATCTGATGCAAAGTCCATCCTTTTGCTGTAGCTAATGCAACAAGTGTTCTGACAGTAGACATTTTAGCTACAGGGCTGAATGTTTCCTCATAATCAATGCCATATGTCTGTGCATATCCTTTAGCTACCAATCGTGCTTTATACCTGCTTATGCTACCATCAGCATTATGATTTACCTTGTAAACCCACTTGCAACCTATGGGTTTCTTTCCTTGCGGCAATGGAACCAGCTTTCATGTATCATTTCCATAAAGTGCAGCCATCTCCTCATCCATAGCTTTTTCCCAATCTGCAATTCCAATCACATCTTCAAAGTAAGAAGGTTCAGCATCTTGTATTACCTTTGTCATGTAGGCACAATGACGAGCCATATAACTGTCATATGTCAATCGTTGCACGGAATTTTGCATCCTCCCAGATCTTCTTGTTCTTGGGTCACTTCTCCTTGTATCATTTGCATGTGCCCTTCTTACTCCTAGAGTCTTCATAGAGGGCAGTCCAAGTTCCTCATCAAGACTCTTTTCTAAGCCACTTGAATCTCCATCAATGTCTTCAGAACATGCGCATGTTTTATGACCTGCAGAAAGCTTTTCTTTACCTTTCTTGGATGTATTTGATGAAGTTGTTGGACTGAAATTTCCATGCAATCTTCCACTCCATGGATTTGAGTTGGAACTATTGCTTGGTGATGCGTTGGTCCACTCAAAACTTGAGATTCTATACTTGATTTTTTAGCATTTTCTTTGTCATTTGATTCAAGATTCACTCCTTCTTTGGCATCTGCATAGAAGCTCGACATTTCATCAAATACCACATCTCTACTCACCTTTACATGTCATGTGAGTGTGTTATAACATTTATATCCCTTTTGCTCAAGGGAGTATCCAATGAAGACACACTTTTTTTATTTTGGATCAAGCTTCATCCTCAATTCATCTAGGAGATGTACATATGCAATACAGCCAAAAACTTTCAGATGTGATAAGTTTGGCTTTTTACCTGTAAACTTCTCTTCATGTGTAACTTGATGTACAGCATCAGTCGGAGTTCTGTTCATGATGTATATAGCAGTATGCACAGCTTCTGCCCAATAACAATGAGGCATATTCTTCTCAACCATCAAGGCTCTTGCTATTCTGCAATATGTCTATTTTTGCGTTTAGCAACGCCATTCTGTTGTGGTGTGTACTGTTGGAGCAAGTCTATGACAAGCCTAAGTATTGGCTTGAGTCTCACAAAGTCATTAAAGAAGCTTCAAAATGAAGACTATGTAAAGTTCACTTGTGAACTACCTCTTGTAACTTTTGAAGAGTTTACTTAATGTAAAAGTAAGAGAATCTTAAGTGGTTGAGCCCACATGATCAAGAATGGAAAGAGGAGCCACTAATTCGTGATTTGTGGTAGGTAGAGAATCAAATCAATCATTGATTGATTGGAGAGTGATTGAGGGAAGTTAGCCTCCCAAACTCAACTATAAATAGATGGCAGTTTTAGTCGTGGTTAGAGAGACCTATGTGAAGACCTCCAAGAGCTGAGCTTTATGCCATATCAAGGTGTGATTACAAGGCACACATATGTATCAGTAAGTCATTGTATTGTACAAGCAATATACTTTCATTTTCATGATTATTTGAGTTCATCTTTCCATGTTCTTGTGATGTGTACTACTCACTGCCATTACTTCAGTTTTCTCAGTCAGCTTGCAGAGATTGTTTCTCTGCACTTGGTTCATCATTTTCAGTGATTTAACTTGGTAAAGTTAGCTCTATAAGTCTACTATATGCTCACAAATTTTCATGTCATTTGGATGTTGGAATCTTCAGTTATGTTCATTTGAAGTCAACAGGGTATGTTCATCTTCACTTCTCTGTCAGGTACCCGACTTTTTCAGTCATCATGTCAGAGTCATTTCTCAGTGTTTACTCATCCAAATTCAGTGATTTTAAGCTTGTTGGATTCAGCTTACTGTCTAGTATAAGCATACAAATTTTCATGATCATTGGATTCTTACATCTTGAGTTATGTTAATTTTTCTACTCACTGGTCTATTTCTGTAGCAGCCCGTGAAAATCGGGATGATGTCATCACTTGTTAAAAGTCATTCTCAGTGTGTGGTTTGTTATTTTTGATGAGATTACTCTCTAAAGTTAGCTCTTTAAGCTACCTAGCCTTCCCCAAGAGGAATTAATCTAATTGCTGCTGTGCTCAGAGAATTATGTAAAACACTGGACAGGTGTATCAACCAAGAATAGCAAGTTTTCACCTCTGAGCTAACTCCAACTTATCTGTTTTGATCTATCTTTTTGAGAGTGATCTTCCAAGGTACATAGGGTGTCTAATACATCCATTGGCAAGCTAAAAGGGCCCACCATCTACTCCTGGAGTTCATTTGGCTGGTGTAGAGCAAAGATTTTGCAACACCTCTTCATCTTCAACACATACCTATCCATCTCTTCACAGTGGTATCAGAGCAAGGTTGGACAACATGGCAGATGGATTTCCTTCATCAATTGATAAATTGGACAGAGGTAACTACTCAGCTTGGTCATTAAGAATGGAAGCTTATCTCCAAGGTAGAAGTTTATATGGTTATGTGGCTGGAGATGAAGTTATGCCAAGTTTCAGGAACAAAAGTCAACCAACACAAGAAGAGCAAGAAAGATTGAGCACATGGTGCTCCAAGGATGCACTTGCAAGGTCTTATCTCCTCAACTCTATCTCAGATTTTTTGTTGCCTCACATTAGAAGTTGTAAGACATCTCAGGAAGTGTGGGATGCACTTGAAGCTTTCTTTGCTTCAAGTACTAAAGCTAGGAAGCATCAACTATGGCTGGATTTCACAACTCTCAAAAAGGCTCCCAAACAAAATGTGACTGATTTTGTCACAAAGCTCAAGGACATAGCAGATCAGTTGGGAAGCATTGGAGAGGTAATAGATGAAGAGCAAATTGTAAGGCTGGTCATCAATGGCTTGAAGGCAGATGACAAGTGGGAAGCATTCACCACAGCTATGGATTTGTACATGGACATGCATGTACCTGATTTCAACACACTCATTGGACAATTACTTACTCAAGAGGCAAAGCTTATCAAAAATGGAGAAAGCTCTAAAGGTAATCAATCTTCAGCTTTATACACGGATAAAAGCAAGTCTAAAGATAACAAAGGAAAGGCAAAGAAAGTGGATGATGAAGCAGGTACATATCAAGCTAACTATGCAGGTAGAGGAAGACATGGCAGAGGTAGAGGAAGAGGAGGTAGACAAGGCAGGGGGAGATCCCAAGACTCCAACTCATGTTCTATTTGTGGATTAACTAATCATACAACTGAAAATTGCTTTAGGAATTCCAGGAATCAAAGAGGCAGAGGATACAATAGAGGAAGTTATGGCTACTCAAGAGGAAGGTTCAACAACTACCATGGCAACTACAACAACTACAATCATTCAAACTATCAAGGAGGCTACAAAGGAAGGAGAGACTACAATAACTACACAGAAGACTCAAACAAAGAGGATTCATTATTGATCATGAACATGGCTATGCCACAAGGTAAATCTGATGAGCATATTTTCTACATAGATTCAGGTTGTTCAAATCATGTGGCAGGAAATGTGGCACTCCTATCAGATTTAGAAGATCCAAGGAATAAGCATGAGGTACAAACAGGAGATGATACAAAACATCCTGTGGAGAAAATAGGCAATGTCAAAGCACCTGATGGAAACATCAACCTACTCAGTAAGGTACTCTATGTCCCTACCATTACAAAGAATTTGATAAGTGTTGGGCAGATAGTAGAGAAAGGGTTGCAAGTCAGGTTCACAAAGGCAGGAGCATTTGTTGAAGATCCAAGTCAAGGATTCAGAAGAATTGCAAAAGGTGAAAAGACAGGTAGATTGTTCACATTTGAATTACAGGACACTAGAAACATTGCTCTCTTTAATTATGGCAGTCAGACACTCACAGAATTGGAAGTATGGCACAAAAGGTTAGCACATATTGGTGAAAGGTCATTAAAGCAAATTTGCAGGGACCAAAGTGTACTTGGACTCCCTAACTTGTCAAAACAACATATGATTTATAAGTGTAGTGCATGTCAGTTTGGAAAGTCTCACAGGTTACCATTCATGAAGAAAGGTTATATGCATGGAGATCTCTTGGAGTTGGTTCATACAGATGTATGGGGACCAAGCAAGGAAGCTTCAATATCAGGATCAAGGTATTATGTTTCCTTTATTGATGATTGCAGCAGATGGACTATCCTATTCTTTATGAAACACAAAGATGAAGTTTTTTCATGTTTCAAAAGATATTTGGCTCTTGTGGAGAATCAAACAGGTAAATCACTAAAAAGGCTAAGGTCAGATGGAGGGGGAGAATACTTCTCCCATGAGTTTGATTCTTTTCTTCAAGAAAGAGGAATCAAAAGAGAGGTAACTACAAGGTACACTCCTGAGCAAAATGGAGTGGCAGAAAGGAGGAATAGGACAATTGTTGAAGCTGCAAGGTCTATGTTAAATGAGAAGCATTTACCTAATTACTTATGGGCTGAGGCTGTATCTACAGCCACTTACTTGATTAACAGGTTGCCTTCAAAATCCCTTGATGGGATGACTCCATATGAGGCTTGGAATGGAAGAAGACCAAGTTTAGATCATTGTAAAATTTTTGGATGTATTGCTTTTGCTCATGTTCCTTCACAGGTTAGAGGCAAGATGGATCCAAAAGCAGAAAGGTGTGTATTTATTGGATATGACAACAATCAAAAGGGCTACAGGTTATACAACCCTACCAACAAAGGATTCTTGGTAAGCAGAGATGTAGTTTTTGATGAGAACAATTCATGGTATGAAGATTCATGCAGGAAGATCAATTTACCATATGATCTTGAAGAAGATTTTCCAAAGCTTGGTAGAGAACAATCAAAGATTGAAGAACAAGACACCTCAGAGGATGATGAAGAATGTCAGATGGAAAAGATCAAAGCATGGAAGTCTAAAGGTAAAGCAAAATTGCAGGAACTTGGACATGAGGCAGAATCATCACATCATGGCCTAAGAAGATCTATGAGGGAAAAGAAAAAACCAGAAAGGTATGGGTTTGACACCTCATTAGTAACTAAACATTCTATCTACATAGCACAGGACATAAACCAAGAGGAGCCATCATCATTTGAAGAGGCCAAAGCAAAAACAGAATGGAAGCATGCAATGAAGGAAGAGATTGAAGCACTTGAGGAAAACAACACTTGGGATTTGGTGCCCAAGACTTCATCCATGAAGGTAATAGGCTCAAGATGGGTCTATAAACTCAAGAAGAATTCTGATGGTTCCATTAACAGGTATAAGGCAAGGCTTGTAGCAAAAGGCTTTGCACAAACTCAGGGAATTGATTATGAGGAGACATTCTCTCCTGTGGCAAAGATGCCTACTATTAGGGTTTTGCTTAGTATTGCCTCTTCCAAGAATTGGAAGATACTTCAACTAGATGTGAAGAATGCATTCTTGAATGGTTGGATAACAGAAGAGGTATATATGGCACAACCACCTGGTTTTGAGAGTCAAGTTTATCCTGATTATGTGTGTAAACTTAACAAAGCATTGTATGGTCTCAAGCAAGCTCCAAGAGCTTGGAATTTCAGGCTTGTTTCATTCTTGCAGGACAAAGGCTTTCAACCAAGCAAGGCAGATCCTTCACTCTTTATTAAAAAGAGTAATTCTGAGGTCATCTATCTATGTGTATATGTAGATGATATTATATTGACAGGAAATGATGCAGATGGTATGAAGAAGATCAAAGATCAGATGAGAGAAGAGTTCAAGATAAGTGATTTGGGTTCACTTACCTACTTCCTAGGTTTGGAAGTTGTCTACAAAGATCATGGTTTGTTTCTCACTCAAAGGAAGTACATTAAGGACATGTTGGCAAAATTCAAGATGCAAGATTGTAAGATTGCAGGTACTCCAATGGAGGTCAATCACAAATTGAGCTCACATGAAGGTGAACTCATAGAGGACATCACATCATATCAAAGTCTAGTGGGTAGTCTCAACTATGCCACATTGACAAGAGTAGATATATGTTACAGTGTGAGTGTGCTAAGTCAATTTATGCACACACCAAGGAAACCACATATGGAT
This sequence comes from Ceratopteris richardii, assembly GCA_020310875.1. Classification (NCBI taxonomy): domain Eukaryota; kingdom Viridiplantae; phylum Streptophyta; class Polypodiopsida; order Polypodiales; family Pteridaceae; genus Ceratopteris; species Ceratopteris richardii. The sequence goes on from CM035438.1 coordinate 3,045,031, forward strand.
GCTGCCAAAAGGATTCTCAAGTATCTCAAAGGAACCATAAATGAAGGACTTTATTATCCTTATGTATCTGATTTAGGTTTGAAGCTATTTTCTGATGCAGATTGGGCTGGCTCCAAGGAAGATAGAAGGAGCACTTCAGGTTATCTTACCTTTGCAGGTTCAAAGCTTATTTCATGGTCATCCAAGAAGCAACCCACAGTTGCTCTCTCTTCTACTGAAGCTGAATATAAAGGTCTTGCCATAGCTACACAAGAAGCTATGTGGATGAAGACATTGTTCAAAGATCTTGGATTGGAGTTTGGAACTCCAACTATTTTTGGTGACAATATGAGTTCTATTCATTTGGCTGCTAATCCTATTTTTCATGCAAGGACTAAACATATTGAAGTTCATTATCACTATGTACGAGAGAAGGTTCTAAGCAAAGAGATTCAAATATCATATGTGTCCACTCATCAACAATGTGCAGATATTCTAACCAAAGCATTGGATGGTACAAAGCTTTGCAAATTCAAGGCTATGATTGGTTTGCAGGTAATCTTGGAAGATTGAAGACCTCAAGCATACTTGGCTTGAGGGGGAGCTGTTGGAGCAAGTCTATGACAAGCCTAAGTATTGGCTTGAGTCTCACAAAGTCATTAAAGAAGCTTCAAAATGAAGACTATGTAAAGTTCACTTGTGAACTACCTCTTGTAACTTTTGAAGAGTTTACTTAATGTAAAAGTAAGAGAATCTTAAGTGGTTGAGCCCACATGATCAAGAATGGAAAGAGGAGCCACGAATTCGTGATTTGTGGTAGGTAGAGAATCAAATCAATCATTGATTGATTGGAGAGTGATTGAGGGAAGTTAGCCTCCCAAACTCAACTATAAATAGATGGCAGTTTTAGTCGTGGTTAGAGAGACCTATGTGAAGACCTCCAAGAGCTGAGCTTTATACCATATCAAGGTGTGATTACAAGGCACACATATGTATCAGTAAGTCATTGTATTGTACAAGCAATATACTTTCATTTTCATGATTATTTGAGTTCATCTTTCCATGTTCTTGTGATGTGTACTACTCACTGCCATTACTTCAGTTTTTCTCAGTCAGCTTGCAGAGATTGTTTCTCTGCACTTGGTTCATCATTTTCAGTGATTTAACTTGGTAAAGTTAGCTCTATAAGTCTACTATATGCTCACAAATTTTCATGTCATTTGGATGTTGGAATCTTCAGTTATGTTCATTTGAAGTCAACAGGGTATGTTCATCTTCACTTCTCTGTCAGGTACCCGACTTTTTCAGTCATCGTGTCAGAGTCATTTCTCAGTGTTTACTCATCCAAATTCAGTGATTTCAAGCTTGTTGGATTTATCTTACTGTCTAGTATAAGCATAAAAAGTTTCATGATCATTGGATTCTTACATCTTGAGTTATGTTAATTTTTCTACTCACTGGTCTATTTCTATAGCAGCCCGTGAAAATCGGGATGATGTCATCACTTGTTGAAAGTCATTCTCAGTGTGTGGTTTGTTATTTTTGATGCGATTACTCTCTAAAGTTAGCTCTTTAAGCTACCTAGCCTTCCCCAAGAGGAATTAATCTAATTGCTGCTGTGCTTAGAGAATTATGTAAAACACTGGACAGGTGTATCAACCAAGAATAGCAAGTTTTCACCTCTGAGCTAACTCCAACTTATCTGTTTTGATCTATCTTTTTGAGAGTGATCTTCCAAGGTACATAGGGTGTCTAATACATCCATTGGCAAGCTAAAAGGGCCCACCATCTACTCCTGGAGTTCATTTGGCTGGTGTAGAGCAAAGATTTTGCAACACCTCTTCATCTTCAACACATACCTATCCATCTCTTCACATGTACCTGCATCAAAACTGACACCGAATTCCATGATTCTTTAGAAAACTACTGAACTCATTTGACATGTATTCACCTCCTCCATCATATCTTAATGTCTAAATGTACTTCTCTGTCTGCTTTTCCACCATAGCTTTAAAATTCTGGAAGTGAGTGAACACCTCGCTCTTCTCTTTCATGGAATATACCATATGTGAATTTATGCATTCATCATTCTCTACTTCTTTGTTTTGTTCTCTGATATACTCACTCAAAGCAGTAACTTCAGAAGCTCATATCTCGCGTTCTACTCAATATTTCTCAAAGTTTTAAAGTTTTTTTGATGGCTCTCTAAGTCTTATTTTTGCATATAAATTTTCATGGTCATTGGATTTATATTTTGGGAGATATCTTCATTTTACTGCTCACTGATCTATCTCTGTAGAGCCCCGAGAATGGTGGGCATGTTCCTGATGTTGATGAATCTAGTTCTCAGTGTTTAGTTTATCATTTGACGTGGTTTAACTTGGAATAGCAAGCTACCTAAGTTTATTTGCTATTTCCAAAAGGAATTTTTCTAATTCCTACCAGGCTGAGAGCACTGTTCATTTTTTCTAGCAGGTGTATGTTCAAAAATAGCAAGTTTTGGGAGCTAGTCATCTTGCAACTAGTTTGCCTTGACTTAAACTTTTGAGATACATGTTCCAAAGTACTAAATTGATATTTTGGTGGATTTAGGAAGCTCAAAGGGTCTACTAATCAAATCTGAAGTCTCTGCTGGCTGGTGTGAAGCCGGTTGTAGCAACACCAACTCATCTTCGGATTGCATCCACCATCTCTCTTCACAGGGCCTAGAATTAGGATTGCATACATTACATAAGCATATTCTGGCTCTCAAATAGATTTGCTAGGGTCCTTGTGAGAGTAAGTCTCATTATGCTTTGGTGATTGCATAAAGTAGGCCAGTGGACTATCCATTTGAGCCGAGTCAAAACTGTGATTATTCGGGTCACTTTCTGAGGTCAATTGTTATGTTGGCACTAAGGATCTATTCAAATTTTCTTCAATCACCGTATACTTTACTGGGATTACATTGGCTGGAGGTGGAGCTTGTTGAACTAACGCTGGTTGAGGCCTTTGTTGAGCTTCATAGGGTGGTTGATAGGGTTGTTGGGGTCTAACATACTATTGCGGTGGGTATTTGTTCTGGTATCTCCCTTGTTGTGAATATGGTTGTGGATAATTTTGCCTAACCTCTTGCTTGTTATATAGGCAATCCTATGCGGTATGGTTAGTGTATCTCCTTTCTATGGTGCAGTATTGGTTGTTACGGTTCACTTGGGATTTAGCTATGATTGGGCACACATTAGCTATGTGGTCTCCTCCACACATGTAGCATCATTTCACTCGGGCAAATCTAGGTGTATGCTTGCTAGAGACTCCTAACTTCTGAGCTACCTTCTCTACCAGTTCATCAATAGAAGTAGGGTGTTTGGATATACGGCTAGCAGAACTATCTGAATCTTTCTAAAGCTTAGAGAGCTCTAGTTCCTCACCTAGGTTATCCTTAATATCTATGCACATACCTATGCATTGCTATATGGTTCTCGGTTCCTTTATATACATGTAGGATCTCAATTTAGCACTCAACAATCCATCTAGGATCAAGGCCACTTGTTTGGCTGGTGTGGGTAGATATGGAATCAGGCATCTCTCCAAGTATTTCCGAAATCTTCTTCCTGCAAGTCTCACCATCTCTTGAGGTGTTTGTTTAAAGCTATGGATCAATGATGATGTGTTGTGCCTTATGCCGCTCTTAGAAAAGTCAATAATGAAGGCTTCTAGCAATTGGTCTATGTTGTTGAATTATCTCTAGTGTAGTGGTTGGAACCACATAAGAGCCATGTTCTTGAGTGCTAGACCAAAAGCATTGTATTGCGTGAACAAGTCATCAACTTGCTAAGCTCTCAAGGCTTGCCTAAGTTCTACCACATGATCGTACAGGTCTCCTGTGCCATCAAAATAGTTCTTCATGGACTTAACCAGTTGTGTAGGCCTCAAGATCTTAGGATGTTCTCTAGGCCTTGGCAAGGGAAACTCATCCATGCCTCTTTGATGTCTGTGATTTTTGTGTCTCTCCTGATCTGTTCTTTCTGCATCTAATCATGACCCGTCTCTTCCTAAAGGGTTTGCAAAGCTCACTTTAGGTATATCTCTACCTTTGTCCCTCTGAGTTCCATGAGCTTGGGATGTCCTAGCTCCTTGATAAACATGAGAGACATTGGATCTTGGTTGGGGAAAAAGAAATTCACCCTCTTTGATGTCTCAGATTTAATCCTAATATGTTCTTTCTGCAGCTAATCATGACTTGTCTCTTCCTAAAGTGTTTGCAAAGCTCACTTTAGGTCTATCTCTACCTTTGTCCCTCTGAGTTCCATGAGCTTGGGATGTCCTAGCTCCTTGATGACCATGAGAGACATTGGATCTTGGTTGGGGAAAAAGAAAAGTGTAGGCATGCATATCAGGTTCCATTACAACAAACACTCTCTTTGATGTGTTGTCTAAATAGACCACTTTGCCTGGGGTATCAAGACCTTTAAATTCATATATCTTCATGCTTCCTACTTTGCTAAGTTGATTAGTCTTAAACCTTGTTGTCCTGGGCGATCCATTCTGGTGTGAGTATCCTGGTTAAGAGTGACTTACCTCTAGGGGTTCTTGGCTCACTTCCTAAATTCCCTTTCTCTATGTCACCTATTTCAGTCTTTGGGATTACATTGCCAAATTCGTATGTCGTATCTGGTTGGTTGGTGAATACATGCATGGTCCCTTCTTTATCAAGGTATGAACCATTTTCAAATTTGACTACTAGCTGTTCTATTCCAATAGGTTGATCAGGGTTTTTAATTTGGACAATAGATCTTCTCAAACCAAACTCATAGATGCAAGCATCTAATTGGTTGGTTTTGATATATTGCAGTTGAGTCTTGTAAAGCCCCTCTGGTTTTTCTAGGTATGCTACTCTTGATCTTTCTACTGGTCTCTCCATGCTATATGACATCTCAAGGTCACTCGTTTTGGAACTTAGAACGTATGGGTAATCAGTCAATTGTTGGGCGCACTACTTAACCTTATGATTGATACTAGCTTCAGAAGACCTGAGGCTTTGTCTATCTTGTCCTAGATATCTTCTTGACCTAAGGTTCACAAGCCTTGGGTGTTATCCCAATCTTTTTTCCCAAGTACAACCTTGTTGCAAAGTCCTTTTGTAATAGTCACTTTTTCTTTTTATTTTCCTTAGGATGTCACTTCTTGTCAAATAGTTTTCATCGTGAGAAACATGTTAAATGCGGGTCTTGCCGTCAGAGACGCGTTTAAACATCTAATTGGGTTCTTGGGAGTGGAAGGGGTCTGCTAAGCAGAGGCCCTGTACTTAATTTTCCCAAATCAACTCACTCACATAACAGTCTATTCAATATCTTTACTAATACAACTTACTAACCGAAAACTCAGACTTCGTTCATTTATAGAATTACTATTCTATCATCTACTCACGGAATACCGATTCATACACAGATTAAGACTTGCTCAGTGATCAGCGCATAATATAAGACTACCGCAACACAACTCACAGTAATAAACTTAGTGGAACAATGATTCAGTACTCAACTTAAGATAAACCTTACTGTAACTTAATCTTTACCGTACAAGAGCAGAACATCAACACAGCAGACAAACACAATACGATGCAGAGTTATGAACCACAACACTACGGCAACTACACAGACAAATCACCCAGACAGACAGTCTGCTGATCTAACTGAACGTTGCCGTAGCATTCTTTCATTAATTTATAACTGGATACATCATCTACGCTACGACCTTTCGGTTCGTGCGGAATATGAAAAGAGTCAGACTTTACAATTGCCAATCCGGCGGCTTACATTGGCACGCACGGTGGACTTGAACCCGTAGGTATACAAAAATTATGGTTCATCTACTATTCCTTCTAAGTACATAGTTCTGGCTAATCTAAATGTCCGGGCAATTTTCTTTTTCAATGTCTCTAACATCTGTTTCAAAATATCTGGTTCTACGAGCTGAACATCTGTCCGTACTGAGCTTAACGAAATAACTTGGCTTATTAAACTTTCTGCCTGGGTCTGCAGAAAAGCTTCCTGTAAGTAAAATTCATTTGATAAAGCCGCATCACGACTGACTTTCATATCTGCTATCTGCTTATCAATTTGAGACAGTCTTTCTTTTTGAGCATCCAATTGATTCTCTCTTCTTTCTATCTCCTGATTCTGAAATTGGATTGTTCGATGATAAGCATCATGCTCTCTTCTGATCCCTGTTATCACTTTCTGTAATTGAGCTTCCATGATCAATTTGCGTTTAAGAATATTGTTTACTTCAGATCAATCAAACTTGCTTCTCTGGAGTTCTTCATTAGTCTTCTTAACCAAATCAGCCATCTCTTGTCCTTTCTGTATTGCTTCATTCAGTTGTGCTCTAGTCTCCTGGGGGCGTCCTTAGCAAATTAGGTATCACCCAAGACTTTTGTTTCTCCTATACTTCGGGTACGTCTCACCGGAACGAGTAACCGGCATATATCACATTTGCAATACTTTGCGTACTACTCTTCCTTACTGTCGATTCACAATCTATGACCACTTTCTCACAATCAATTTACAACACTCTGGTGCCACTTTCCCACAACTATATCGCATCACTTTGGTGCCACATTCCCACAGACGGCGCCAGTGTTAAACGCGGGCCTTGCCGTTAGAGACACGTTTAAATATCTAATCGGGTTCTTGGGAGTGGAAGGGGTCTGCTAAGCAGAGGCCCTGTACTTGATTTTCCCAAATCAACTCACTCACATAACATTCTGTTCAATATCTTTACCAATACAACTTACTAACCGAAAACTCGCACTTCGTTCATTTACAGAATTACTATTCTGTCATCTACTCACGGAATACCGATTCATACACAGATTAAGACTTGCTCAGTGATCAGCGCACAATATAAGACTACCGCGACACAACTCACAGTAATAAACTTAGCGGAACAATGATTCAGTACTCAACTTAAGATAAACCTTACTGTAACTTAATCTTTACCGTACAAGAGCAGAACATCAACACAGCAGACTAACACAATACGACGCAGAGTTATGAACCACAACACTACGGCAACTACACAGACAGACAGTCTAGTGATCTAACTGAACGTTTTCGGAGCGTTCTTTCATTAATTTATAACTCGATACATCATCTACACTACGACCTTTCAGTTCGTGCGGAATATGAAAAGAGTCAGACTTTACAATTGCCAATCCGAAGGCTTACAAACATTTGACTTTTCACTCACTTGAAACTCGAGCATTCAATTTATGTTCTTTTGCTTTAGTCTTTATCAAAAAACCAATCTATTTATGCTTGCACTTGAGTAATTAGGGTTCGTGTACTTGTATCATGCCTAACGTAGCCCTAATTAATCAATACATCTAATTGTACTTAGCATAAGCTACAAATTGACTAAGGGGGTTGAGAATGCTCCAACCTCAAGTCACTTCTCATTTTAGTCACCCTTGACTGCTCAAGACACATGTTCTCAAGCTTGCAACACAATTTTGCTCTTGACACCCTTCAATGCTCTCAATAGAGTTGTTTATCCCTTGTCTTTATGAAAGACCTCCTTAGAGATCCTTTAGCTTCCTCACCCTTGTGGAAGGTCAACTTCAAAACACCATATCTAAAACTCAACGTATTTTGGATAAGAAAGTTATGTGTGTTCAAGGTTCTGAGGAACAAAACAAGCAAAAGCCAAATAGAACTTCTTGAATTACTTGCTTGGGGCCTCACAATGTTCTAATTATTTGAAACTCTTGACCAAAATTGGCACGAAATTTAAAAATCAAAACCCTAAAATTTTTGCCAAAATCGCTTGTCAATCGGAATGGATAGAGTTGTCTGTCATGGCATGTCAATCGCAGTGGACAGAATCAACCACGATGGATGTTTCAATCGCAATGGATGGTGTCAATTGTGATGGAGAGTGTCAATCGTGATGGACAGAGTCGATCGTGATGGATGTGTCAATCGTGATGGACATAATTTTTTGGATTTTTGCATTGAACTGTGTCGATTGTGAGCCTATGCATCACGATGGATAGAGTTCTTACTGACTTTATGTGTCAATCATGTTATTTCTGTTAATCGTGATGGACAGTGTCAATTGCGATGGATGGTGTCAATCGCAATGGATAGAATTTTTTAGATTTTTGCATAGATGTGTGTCGATTGTGGGTCTATGAATCGTGATAGATGGAATTCTCGTTGAAATAAAGTGTTAATTGCAATATTTCTCTCAATCGTGATGGACAAGGGTGTGTCTATCGTGATGGATGTTGTCTATCATGATGGATAGAGGCGTCCGTCGTGGTGAGAACACGATTGACAGGCTATCCATTGGGATGGATAGTGTTAATTGCGATTGATGGTGTCAACCACGATGGATAGAAGAAATGCAATTTTTTTTTAACTTTTTGTGGACTTGTGATGTGCAAGGTCTCTAGTCTTTAGTGATGCACTTAGTTTTACCAAAAGACGGATTTTTCTATTTGTCTTGATTGATAGAGATCAATGCCTTGGGACCTGTGCAAAGATTTTCTATACCTGCTGGAGTTTGTGTAGCTCTTGTGGATGCCCGTACCTACAAGAACACTCAAGAAACATGCAAAAATAACACGTGCAAATTCGCCCTCTCTCACGCTCACTAGTGAAATGAGGAAATGGAGATGGAATGTGGGGATATGACGGAAATGGTGAAGATGATGGTGGAAGGAGATGGGGAGTAGAGATGGTGGTGATTATGATGAAGTAGGTAGAAGAGTAAAAAGTAAGAGATTACCTATGATTTCAACGTCATGTCTCTACATCTTACCATCACATGCTCATACTCAAAGCTCGATCCTCGACAATGATGCCAAATTTAGTGTCACTCTAGCATAATGGCAAGTACCAATGTGAAGAGATCCACCTCATAATTTTCAATCTAAGATGTGAAAAGGGTATGATGACCATGAGCAAGTTGTTGGAGTTAGACGTCTGCAGAAGCACGCGAACAGCACAAGGAAGAAGAAGAAGCTTGGAGCACAAAAACACAATACTGAATGTATTACTAGAGAATTACAAAGATAAGTAGCCCATTAGGGCAATAGGCGTATATACAAGCCGGGGGAAAAAAACCTCCTAAAGAGGGAAAAAAGTGCCTCGGCGGTCTAGTGTGTTCACACACATCACTACCTAAATATATCAACAAATCCCCCCTGGGAGTGATGCGGTGAACAAGGAGCTGGCACTCATGTATAAGGAAGTGCAAAGCTATGTGGAAATCACTCCACAAAAGGAAGTAAGCCCAAAGCTTTGCGGAAAGCTTCAAACTTCTCCCTAGGCAGAGCCTTTGTGAAAAGGTCTGCAATGTTCTCCTGCGTGGGCACATATGCCAAGCTGATCTCCCCAACAGAGAACCTCTCCCTGACATAGTGATAATGCACCTCAATGTGCTTAGTGCGAGCATGGAACACAGGGTTCCTCGCAACTGCCAATGCGCTCTGACTGTCAGTGAAGATGGTGGTGGTAGAAGACTAGCCAACACCCAAATCAACCATAAGGCGTCTGAGCCACACACACTCAACAGTCACTGAGAAAGCTTCCCTATACTCAGCCTCACAACTAGAAGTGGCCACAGTAGGCTGCTTCTTGCTCAACCAAGATATACATGAGCTACCAAGCATGAAGCAAAAACCATTGGTGGACACACAAGTGTCATAGCAACCAGCCCAATCTGAGTCAGAAAAAGCATGCAAATCTGGCGGTAGTGATCCCCCCTTGGGATAAAACAACCCAAGTAGCCGAGTACCACTCAAGTAGCGAAAGATGCCCTTAACCGCCTTCCAATGCGTGACTCCTGGGCAATGCATAAACCTGCTCATCTGTGAGACAGCAAACTGAATATGTGGCCGAGTAATGCATAAGTAAATCAAGCATCCAACAGCCTGCTAGAGAACAGCATCAAATGCATCTCCAGCATCATGAAGACTCAATCGTAAACTTGTCTCCATAGGAGTGGCAATAGGCGTACAGTCTTCAAGGCCAAAACGCTGCAATAATGTGTCAATATATTTCGTTTGACACAAAGCCATTCCACCATCAACTTGCATAAACTGAATGCCCAAATAGTGATGCAAACGCCCCAAATTAGACATCTCAAATGAGGCATGCAAATCAGCCTTGAAATCAGCAATATGCTTCTCAATAGGACCAGTGAGCAACATGTCATCAACATAGACAACAATGATCAGAAGCACGTCATTAGCACGCTTAACATATAAGGTGCTTTCAGTTGGACTGTTCACAAAACCATGTGCAACCAGATAGGCATGTATCTTCTCATACCAAGCACGTGGTGCTTGCTTTAAACCATATAATGCCTTCTTTAACCTACACACCTGGTTTTCATGCCCTTTCTGCACAAAGCCACGGGGCTGAAAAACATACACTTCTTCATGCAAGTCACCATTCAGAAATGTTGTTTTAATGTCCAACTGATGTACATTCCAACCATGATGGGCTGCAAGTGCACAAATGCTCCGAACAGTAGTCATACGGCATGTAGGTGCAAAGGTCTCATCAAAATCAATGCATTTTTCCTATGCATAACCCTTTGCAACAAGCCTAGCCTTATACATGTCAACTGTACCATCAGGTTTACGCTTCAGCTTGTATACCCACTTAGTGCCAATGGCCTTCTTGCCACGAGGCAAGTCACATAAAGACCATGTACCATTCTTCATTATAGCATCATATTCAGATTGCATGGCAGCCATCCAATTTTCTGAATTTTGTGCTTCATCAAAAGAAACAGGCTCATTCTCATCACAGAGACTAGACGCAGCCATAGCATAGCAATCTGATGCAAAGGAGGCACTATGAGAGCCTGAACGAGTACGATATGACAAAGGTGCATCTAATTTGCTGTCACACAAAGTCTGCACCAGCCATTTTGGCATAGTTTTTGCCTCAATATCAGCTCTCTCATCAACAAGTGCATCATGTAAATCTGCATCAGAAATAGAATGATCTGCATCATCATATGAAACCTGCAAAGGCTGAAAAGTTGCCTCATTAGGACCAGCACTAGACTGTCCACCTGTAAAAAGAGGCATCAATGTATCATACATGTCTTTGGAGCTAACAGATGTCTCCTTAGTACATGAAAGCAATGGTTGAATAGCATCTTCCACAAAGACAACATCACGGCTAACTAGAATGTGTTTAGTCTGTGGATGATACAGACGATAGCCTTTGCTTTCAGAACTGTACCCAACAAAAATACATTTTATTGCCTTATCATCCAATTTTCTGCGATGTTGTTCAGGCACTAATGCATATGCCAAACAACCAAAAACACGCAGATGAGCAACAGATGGCTTGCGGTCATGCCAAGCCTCATATGGAGTGATAGACTGTAGCGCTTTAGTGGGACACCTGTTCAGTACATATGCTGCACACATGACAGCCTCAAGCCAGAAACTATGTGGTAAAGCCTGACTCTTGACCATGCACCTCGCCATCTCCATGAGTGACATGTTCTTTTGTTCAGCAACTCCATTCTGTTGAGGTGTATACGGCACTGTACACTGGTGTTTTATCCCACGTTCAGCCAGAAATGCATTAAAATCAGAAGACATATATTCCCCCCCTCGGTGATGTGTATTGTTGGAGAGTGCTTGTCATGTAAATTTCCATGTGCATATTTGTGGATACTTTGCATGAATAATGATATATATTTACAATACCAAAATATGTGTGTGCATACATGCAATGTCTATGTATAAAGTGTAAAATGTGTATAACTTATATATGTGTGATACACAAGTGTCAAGTTAGGAGAGGAATTATTAGCAAATGGTCAAAAAGATTCAACCTTCCATTAGGTGAAGCCCTAAATGCACAAGTCAACTCAAAAATTTGCATGTCAAAATCTGGTCAAACTTGGCCAAAAATTATCAAATTTTGGATCTTTTTTGTCTATATGGAGCCTAGAAAGAGCTATCCAACCGTATAGAACACTTCATATTTGGAATCATTTTCCACTTCAAAAGTCAAACTCTAATTCGTAGGCAAAAATGACATGTGTCAACATCTTATAGAAACACATCATATGTGATCCAAGGGTTGTTATAAAGACATGTGGTACCTAAAATGCTCCACACCAGGGCCACTTGAGTTTTTGCAAAAATATGAAAAGCCAAAATAGATTTTGCGTGAAATTATCAAAAATACTTTGCTTTCTTGGCTTTCCATGGCTATTTTACGTAAGGCAGCAAAAGCTATAAATAGACACTACTTGATCACGTAATAAACATCACGTGTGGAGTGCTTCGACTTCAACTTGGGCTTGGTAGTGATCTTCCTCATCTTGGAGGTGGTGTTAGCTAGCTTTTCTTCATCAACTTCAAGGTGTGCTACACATTGACCTCTTTCGAGTATTCGTATGTTTACTTGCTTGGAGGAGATTTACAAGCTTGCAGGAGATTATACCTCAGCCATATAAGATTCATTGTAGTTCATGGACAGCTTGGACCTCAAAGCTAATATTTTAGCTATGTGTTTGTAATTTCAACTATTGGAATGTACTGAAATAATTGGAGCATGGATCCTTACATCTCTCATGTGTGTGCTGTCCTCTTGATGTTGTCTCCATTCTCCTACTATTTCTATATCGATTGTGCTTGATTTGCTAACATTTTGGACACCTAAAGAAACCTCAAGGTACGTCAAGGAGAGTTTGTAGAAGAGAAGGGTGATGGTCTAAAAGTACCACCAAGCTCTAATGAGTGGCTTTGCTGCCTTCTTGTGTGGAAAGGTGCTACGTCCTGCTAATGGAAGAATCCACATGTGGTGACTCATTGCAGGATTCTCTCTCTCTCAAGCCTGGCTAGTGAAGCTCAGCTTGGTGTGTTTTCTAGAATCATCATGGGAGCTGCTGTTGATGTATTGTTTGCTCGTTTATTTGCTGGTGATTCGATCTTCCACATATTGTCTTGTTGTCATTTTCCCTTTATTGTCTAAATGTGGAGTCTAGTTGTGTATTCTTCTTAGCCAGGTTACTGACTGCTATCTGTGTACTACTCTTGGTATTCTAATACAATCTTGGGCATTGTTTTTAGAAGTTTCTGTACTAGTCATGAAAGTGACTTGCACTGCTCCTACTGTTCTATGAAAGGAGCTTCCAGTGTCTCACTTGGCAGTTTTCTTTATTTATGTTCACCATGTGTACTGTTCATAATGTAGAGATGTCTATATAGTTTTGTCTCAAAATCATTGAGACTTTCATGCTGTTAATACATGTTCCAGGATTCACTGCATTGAAATAATCCATTGAAAGCCCATGGAGTAAGCACAGGGTGTGTTATAAAGTATACTTCTCCAAGGACAGCCCATCCCCAAAGTAGCCATCCTGTAGGGGCAGCAAATCTGTGTGTGTGTGTGTGTGTGTGTGTGTGCGCGTGTGTGTTGCTCTAGCACAATGGTGAGAACCACGTTAAGAAGCTTCACCTCCTTAACGTCAATCCGTGGGAGAGGTAGGAGTGATATGAAGATCGTGAATGTGAGATGATGTGAAAGTGAAGGTGAGAAGCACAAAGATGCACACACACATACACACACACAATGAAGAGACAAGCAAGACACAATGGAAGGTGGGAAATTAACTCTATTACTCAAGAATACTCTTACAAGCTCAAGATAGCTCTAAGCTCACACTAGCCAAAATGAACCAACATGAACCAACCTCAAAAATGAGCTCTCTAGCTCTTTTTATAGTTTCTAGACTAGTTTTGACCGGTTTCACATCTAGTGACCGGCCTAGTTAAAAAATAGGTCCTAGAGGCTATTTGGAAGGGTAAACGATGTCTAAAAATAACGAAAATTGGTACGCGCATTCTACCTAAGCTCCTCAAGCTCGAGGACTCCTCGGCTTGCACAAAATGGAGCTATGAATTACAAAATGGGGTTTTGTCTATATTACATATGTTACAAGAGTGATGAAAATCACTGTTGGATGTTTGAAGAAATAATAAGAACATAATTGTTTTAAAAAAAAATGATCCGACTGGCTCCCTGCTCCGTCTTTACATGCTTCCATGTCGTCTGTGCCTCTGACTGTGCCTCTGACTGCTTCCAACACCCCCCTCCCTCTCGCTTCTGTCGTCCTCGACAGAACCTTGTTGTGCGGTCTGCCGGATGTAGTTTTGTAGGAGGTCGTGAGCGAGGGTGTGCTCAGAGACTCGAATGCCTCGGGCCAGATCAGCCTCGAGCTTCTCCCAGTCGATCGGTTGCGGTTCGTCGGGTGGCGGGAGTTGATAATGCGTGGAATAAACCATTCGCTCACAGGCAAAAAGTTGCAATAAATGTGTGGGCCTGCTGATGAATACCTCGGAATGGTATTCCCAAAACCCGGTGGTGAACATCTCTTCAAAGGTTTGTTTGTAGCATGCCGGGAGGTATTTTATCCTACAGTGCCAGGCATAACACACCCGGAGCGATGGCGTTGTGCTCATATCATATACTAGATCAAAGTTACCATGCTCAAATCCTGGGGTGTTTACATGCGGTGCTTTGACTCTCCGGAAGACTTTAAATATCATTTGCATCATGTCAAATATCTTGACAGTCATATGCGCTGCGATATCATCCATATGCTTCAGGCGAGGGAGCCAGTGACGGATTGTAGCCATCATATAGCCAACAGTTGGCAACTCGGTAGGTGGCTTGAAGTAGGGGTAATTCAGCCAATCCTGGCACTGCCTATTATTTTGTACTTTGATAGCGAATGCAGTCCAGGAGCGGCATCGTGGTACTGGTCCCCAGCAAGGATTATACTTTAAGTGTAAGGGCGCTTTCACCCATGTGCTCATCATTTCTGGGTACTCCTGTAAAAGACGTGTACGCCAATCTGGTTGATAAATAGTGCCTTGTTGCGCATCCAGTGGCAAGTCTTCAAGCTCGAACTGGGTTGCATGTGATGGCTTCTTGCCAGTTCGCTTTTCTATGGCCAGCTGGTATTCGGCCATTAGCATGAAGTAAGGTTTGTATTGAAGCTCATGCCCGGATATGTACCTGCGTGGGGCCAATTGAGCAAAGTAGGGAGATTGCATAATTCGTTCTTCTATCATGGCCATAGCATGTAGCTGGGCCTCGACTCTAGCTGAGTGCGTTGTTCCAATCTCCTCCACAGTCTTCATCCATGCGGGGGTCGGAAGTTCATAGGTCATCTGGCCTTCGGCCGCGACTTGTCCGCCTGGGATGGGTATTGGCTCGTATGCTTCTTCAAACGTTTCCTCCACCGGAATGGTTATATTCTCGTCGTCAGCTGGGATCTCCGGTGGGGAATCAGGTCGTGGTGGTGCTTCGTATACATCTATGCGTGATTGGAGAGTGGTTACCTGTGCCCGTAATGCGTTTAGTTCCTCTATGAGTTCAGGAGAGGGGTCCACAGGTTCTGGGACTTCTGCTGCCACTGGTAGTTGTTGTGGTGCCGGTTCTCTGAGCTGTAGTAACTTGTGATCCTCTTTTAGCTTCTGGTGCTCCTCGTTCATTCGATCATAGTCCTCTAGCAGTCGAACATGGTCATCTAGCAACATCCGCATCGATTCAGATGGGATTGCCTTGAATCGACTAGGACTTAATGGTTGTTCTGGATGGTCCAATGCCGCTTCCAAATTTTCTCTATTCTGCGCTTGGAGTCTCACGTTCTCCTCCTCGGCTGCGGCTAGGTGCCTCCTGAGTAGGCCCATATTTCTGGTCAGCGTCGCGTTCCTAATTGTTTGGGCTCGAAGCAGGTTGTCCAGGTCAGCAGTGGCTTCTTTTGTCTTCTCTTCACATTCTAGCTCTAGCTTATGATATGCCTCTCTTAGTTCTTGGTGTCGCGTATTTAACGAGGCATTCTCGATCAATAATGAATTAAGCTGCGATTGTAATTCATTCGTCGTCCTCTGCAGCTGTTGATAGTTGTTGCCAAGAGATGCAAACTCATCTCGTACTTGTGACATGCATGTGAACATTTGTTGAAGTGCAGTGTCTATGGTGGGCGATAATAGTAATGAAGTGCTAAATGAGGATGCAATGGAAGTAGATGCAGCGGGAATGGGAAATGGGGTTGGGAAGGTGGATGCAGTGGTGATTGTGGAAAATTGTGACGTACCTAAATATGAGGGTGCTGTGAGTGGAGTGGGTGCTGGTGCGGTGGGTGGTGATATGTCCATGTCATTGGACGTGTCAAGTGCGGTGACTGTGAAAAGCGGTGTGTAAGTGGGTGGTTGTGTAGGTGTGAAGACGGGATTTACAAATGTAGAGTAATTTACAGGGGGGATGGCTGGAGTAGCTTGGTGAAAAGGGGATATAGGGGTTATGGTGGGTTGGGGAGGTGAAACTGGTGAGAAGGTTAGTGGGGTTAGAAAGGTGAAAGGGGGTCTTAAAGGTGGGGGAAAAGATGGGAAGGATGAAGGGGTGAAGGGGTTAACATGTAGACGAGGTGGGGTGGGTACGGGCATGGTGGCATGAATGGGCAGTGTAAAGGCTGTGGCTATGTTGCCATGGACTGGTGTGGATATGGGAGGAGCAGGTGGGTGTGCTGGGGATACAGGATGGGTTGGTGAAACATGAGGTGAGAGAGGAGTAGATGGTGTGGATGTTATTTCAAGGACAGTGGTAGTATGTACAACGGTAGTACGTGGCGGGGAGTCGACTAGGATGGCTTCTTCGGTGAAGGATCTTTCCGGCCGTAGGCGTGCATCTTGCTCCTGGTGGGATGATTGAGCACCTACCGGAACTCGAATATATTCACCGGGCTTCGATAGCAGTCGAACTCTGCGAGGGTCGTATTGGGGGAGTGGCTTCCTTTGTAAATACCTTAGTGCTTCGACCGGGCCGATGGATTGGACCAGTTCTCTGAACCCTCTGATGTAGACTTCTTCAAATCCTCCGGAGACTAGTTCTTGTTCGATTAGGGCCTGGCTCTCTTCTTCAGTCAATTTCTTCCGTGCCCAGACTTTCTCCATCGTACGATATAATTTCTTGATTGCCAGCGTGTAAGCTGCTGCCTCGAAGGTCTCCTCTTCGTGCGTGCTGGTGTCACCGTGTGCATCGGTTTGTTGGCCTTGGCCGTCTGTCTGTCCTTGTTCTTGGGAATCATGCGTGCCCTGGCTGGCTTCGTCATCACCTTCGTCATCGTCGGTGGCTGTTCGTTCATCCTCTGAGCTTGACACAACTTGTCCCTGTGGCAGATCCCGCGGTGTGGTAGGGTAACTCGGGCGTTCATATTCTTGGGAGAACATCTGTGCCTCTGAAAACTGGAATTCATTTGAGAATGCATCCGGCATCTCAAAATCGAATGTTGTGTTTATTGGTTCTGCCTCCATGTGTGGTATTGGGAAAGAAAAGGCGTCCGCACCAATAGTGGTGGGAGCTTCTGCTGTCGTGGTGGTGGGTTTTGTGGTTGCAGCAGCCTGAGGTGCAGAGATACTAGTAGTGCCCTCCGTGACCACTGGTCTAGACAACCTTATGCGAATAGGTTGCACTGTGGGAGCGGCTTCTGTTGGTGATCGCTCTGGAGAGGGTTGTGGTGATGGTGACTCTGGCACTTGAAGGCAAGGAATGGTGCCTCATGCGCTTACCTGCCCGTGTTCTGCTGGGCTTCCTGGCTTTCTTCGTTGTTCCTTTGAATGCTTTCAGCTCTTCTCCTGTTAATGCACGTTCAATTGGCAAATCATAGGCCAAGCACATATAAACAATTCTTGTCAGCGCACAACATCCATTAAGCACTTTCTTGCGTTCCCATCTGTGTTGTGCCAAATACATTTGATCAATGATCCAGCTCGCCAGATCAACAGTCTGAGGTCCCGTGCACGCTAAGTACAATCCAAACCATATTCTTTTATGGGGCATTGTGAATCTGTCCTGAGCGGGGAATGCGAAGTGTTGCATGCATATCGGTAGCGGCTTTGACAGCTCAGGTGTAATTGCTGAGATCTCCTCCCACTTAGTGACATCCCCACGTTTCATAGGGTCTGGAATTAATCTTTCTCGATCTGTGGGTGTGTGGGTGCCATGAATTTTGATGGCCGCTCTGATTAAATCCTTTGAGAGGTAAAACCTTTTGTAGGGTGGATCATCCACTAAAGAAGGCAAAATAAAAGTTTCGGGGATATCCTTATTCTCTGAGGCCAGCAAAGTAGTGATTAAATAATAACACCTGTAAAAGTCAGGTTTGGGCAGAGGATCACTGAAATACTCCGTGAAGCCTGCTCTGGCCCAAACGTGAGTTAGGTCCTGGGTGTTCTGTAGGTCTTCGAACTCTCTGGAGAAGAATTGGTATTTTCCCCAAGTGCGGTCATCAAACGTCAAAGTAGATTCAAATATGAAATCCGCGTCCGCTAAGGGTCCTGCAAGTCCCTGAAACCAATGAGAGTTACGGTGTATCTTTTCTGTGTAGCCCATAGGTGGGTTGTCGATCGGCATGGGCCCTGGAAATCCTTGGAATTCTGGCGGTGGAGCAGTCGGGTGGGATTCTGCTCGTAAAACATTGAGGGGCACTGCCGCTACACTGGGGCTTGCTCCTGATGGTCCTTCGTCGGTTTGCATGATGATTGGTGCGCTAGTGAGAAAGATCTGCTACAAAAGATTAACACATTAGCATGGAAATTAATTATGATCCCATTAAAGTGAGACCGCAATCCCTTTCCATAACTGATGCGTAACCCGTGTAGCCAAGTGCTGTGATGTGATGGATGCAATGCTTCTTGCAGCACTAGTGCAGGTCTCTAGACACCTACACGTTTCAGATGATGCATACATTTCTTGATGAGATGAGAATATGAGTGATGTGTGATGATGGTGGGTGAATTTTTACAAGGTTTAAAGGTTAGTGATTTAGTACAAGGTTGTATGTTAGTCCGGGGGGTAGTTTTGTTAGACAATGGGTTAGGGGAAGACGATTGGACACGCTTTGGTATCCATTTCCTAAGAGTCCTTGAGTGGGTGGTGGGTTTCTGCTGAGGGGTCAAAGGTAGTATCGGGTGTGGTGGTGTTGAGGGATGGAAAGATTTGTGAGGGGTATATATTACATGGCTTAAGGGTTGAGCTATGATACATGGTTTGGGTACCCAAATCTGCGTGGGTGTGGGTCTATGGGTAAGGTATTTCTTGGCGATCCAAATTTGTCGAATGCTCGGACCTGTAGAAGAAGGTCGAGGGGATGGTGGATACTGATTCTGTTTCTGCCTTGCCTTTTTCTTGTCGATCTCTGCTTGGTTGGAGTTCTTCGGTGCTTCTTGTCCTTTTGGCACCCATATTTGTCTGGTGCCGCTTCCTTTGGGTGGCCTAAACTGCCTTCCTTGTTGTGTCTTCTGATACTGCCGTCGGTCCGGGTTCCTTCGTCGTGGTTGACTCTGTTGTTGTTGAGGTTGAGAGGTCGGATGGACACTCTGCTTTGGAAAAGAAGGGAGATCCAACACTTGCGTGACCTGCCCATTAGGAAGTGATGCATTCTTTAACTTTAATCTAGGCCAGTCCGCAACAAGTTTGGAAGGATGAGCACCGCAGGGTGTCGTGCTCATTTGGCCGCTGATGCAACCCACCTGACCACTGATTGTGTCCATCTGCCCTTGCAGTTGGGTAACTGTCTCTTCTAGTTTGCAGGAAGTCCCAGGGAAGATCTCCTGTCGTCCTTCTGATTGACAATTGTCCATAGCCAAGCCCGAGTGGGTTGGTGTAGACGTAACGTGACTGGTCTGCTTAAAGATCTTCCGGTCTTCCGTCGCATGCATTTCATAGGGTCTAGGGTCACAACCGTCAAGCGGAATGCCGTTAGGGAAGTCAAGCGGTATCACTCGCTTCTGCTCGAAGGTTCCAATCTGTAAGGAGCCTTGTCTAAGATTTAGGTCCACTGAGTGATCGTATAGCCAATCTTGGCCAAGGATTAGGGGTTCTATCAGGTCGTCATCATGGCACACTAGTAGCTTTGCTGTCATGGTCAAATCCTTAATGAGGATAGGAAGGTCCACCTCGCCCATGCAAGGGGTTTCCATGCCTCCTAGGCCTATGAGGTATGCCTCAATTGGCCGCATTTCTATTCCTGAATCCTTATAGTGGGACCATCTAATCGCACTAGTCGCAGCACCTGAGTCAATTAAAGCCCTGAGTTCTTGGCAAGGGTTGCCGTGCTCTAGCCTAACTGTAATGAATGGTCTCCTGTCCACTATGCTAGGATGAGTGGTTGACTTTACTTGACACATGGCCATGGGATATCTGGGTGATGTTTCCAGATGGTTATAATGTTCTCTCCCTAGTCCTTGTCTTCTTAGCTTCATGCGCTTAATGCGTTCTATGGCTTCTGCCTGAGCTTCCGCTCGTATTCTATTTTCTTCCTCCTTACGCTTCCTTGCCAATGTGAGTCGTCTAAGCATATCCTCAGTAAGAGGTTCTTGATATAGCTTGACTCTACAGCCACTAATGTAATTAGGCATTATGTCTCCTTCTAAGGTGGCTAACTGTACTGCTCCACTACTCGAAAGTCTGTTAATGATCATAGGTCCATAACCTCGCTTTTCTAACTTCCGTGCGTGCTGTTTCAGTGTATACACTAGAACTAAATCTCCTTCTTTTAGGCCTTTATCTTTCACATGTGCATCAAAATATGCTTTCTGTCGCTTCTTCGCTGCGTATATTCCTGCTGCTGCTTTCAGCCTGGTTTCTCCTAATCGTTCCAAGTCCATTATTCTTGCTGATAATTCATGGCCGGTCCACTGATGTTCTTGTGCAACCTTAAGGGTCGGTATCAAGAAGTCCAAAGGAAGCACAGCATTCTGACCAAAAACCATCTGAAAGGGAGTTGCATTGAGTACGGTCTTGTAGGCCACTCGATATGCCCAAACAGCGTGGTGTAACTGTTTGTCCCAATCTGAACGTTTGTTGTTCACGAGTTTCGTCAGTACGTTACAAAGTATCTTGTTAGTGCTTTCAGCCTGACCATTGGCCTGAGGATGATATGGTGCGGATTTCTTGTGAATCACCATAAAATCCTGTAACAAATATTCAATGACTTGGTTTAGAAAGTGAGTGCCTCGATCGCTCACTAACTCTATAGGCAATCCATATCTTGTAAAGACATTTTCAAATAAGAATTTTGCAGTCGTGTGAGCATCATTCTTTTTTGTGGCTTTTGCCTCTACCCATTTCGTAAGATAATCTGTGGCAACAATAATGTATTCCGCATGTGTGCCTTTTGCAGGGGGGTTAATGGGTCCTACAAAGTCTATACCCCACTTTGAGAATGCACGTCCGCCCATCATGGGTTTCAATGGCATTTCATCTCTGCGAGTAGGAAACTGAGTTCTTTGGCACACATCACATCTCTTTACATAGGTATGTGCATCCATGTGAAGAGTGGGCCACCATAATCCTGCAAAGAGAATGGCTTTGACTATCCTATCGGGTCCAAAATGACCTCCTGCAACACCTTGGTGTGCAGTCTCTAGTATGCTAAGATATTCGCTTTCATGAACACATTGTCTTAGATATCCATCTCGTCCTCTTTTGTATAAATTATCGCCAATAAGTGAATAGTCTTGAGCTTCCTGCTCTAGACTGCGTTGTCGAGCTAAGGTCATGCCTTGAGGGAATGTGTTCGTCCTCAAGTATGTCACTAAAGGTTCACTCCAGTCTGGTGTGAGAGACACGTGATATAATGTCGCATGCTCTACTGGTGGTCTTTCACAGCAAACATGGCATTCTTTGCACAATTTGTAGACATCTGCTTCCATAGAAGGCCAATATACTCCCAATCTCTGCAGAGTCTATAATGTTCGATGTTTTGGATGATGTTGCTTTAGTGCACCTACGTGTGCTAATTGCAACCAATTCGCATGTTCTGATTCATCTACACAACAAGCAAGAATCTTTTGATTATCCTGTTTATATATGCTTCCTGCCATTATTTGGTATCTCTGAGACTTGGTAATCTCTCCCTCTTTGATCTTTATCTTAGGATTCTTGGGTCCGTATGTGAGAATAGGGACTATAGGCTTAGCCCATTCTGGTGCTATCTCAAGGTTAAACAAGTATGCATCTGGTAATTCATCGGCTATTCCTTGAGGAGCTTCTCCTGAGGTTAATCTTGAGAGGTGGTCAGCTCTAAGATGTGTCTTTCCTTTCCTGACTACTACTTCAAAATCGTACTCCATGAGCAAAAGAAACCAGCGTATTAATCGTCCTGTGTTACATGGTTTGTTGACTAAATATAATAGGGCTTGATGATCTGTAAAGAACTTGAATTTGTTGGCCAACAAGTAGTGCCTAAACTTCTTTACTGCGTAGATCATCCCTAATCCTTCTCGTTCCGTCGTGTAATTTCTTTCTGCTGCGTTCAATTGTCTGCTAGCGTAAGCTATGGGGAGATCTATGTTACCTTCATTCGTGGGTTGTGCTAACACACATCCTATGGCATAATTGGATGCATCCACATGTACATGGAATGGCTTACTCCAATCTGGGGTTGTCAATATAGATGCTGAACACAAGCGTCGTTTAAGTTCATTGAATGAATTTTCACATTCATCTGTCCACTCAAAGTTGGTTAAAAGAGAGTACAAAGGCTTGGCTATGATTGCATACATGTGTATGAATCTCCTATAATAACCGCAATGGCCCATAAATGCCTGTACCTCTTTCACATTAGTTGGTCTTGGTAATTCTGCAATTACCTTCACCTTTTCCTCATCCGTGGAGATTCCATTTTTTGACACGATGTGTCCTAGAATTTTGCCTTGTGTGACCATGAAAACGCATTTTTCTCGGTTCAAACAAACCTGATATTCTCGACATTTGTCAAATATTTGTCTTAACTCTGGGATATGTGTCTGTCTTACATTTGAATGAGCACATAAGTCATCGACATAAACTTCCAATCTCTTGCGTAAGAATTCCTTAAAAACATGACACATGAGTCGCTGGAAAGTGGCAGGTGCATTCGTTAAGCCAAACGGCATTACACAAAATGCAAATATGCCCCATTCAGTGGCAAAAGCCGTCTTGTGTTGATCTTCTGGAGCAATGGCTACTTGATTATAGCCTGAGAATCCATCAAGAAAGCTGTAAACTTCCTTGCCCGCAACTCTTTCCAATAGGTGTTCCGTGATAGGAAGAGGATAACTGTCTCTAATCGTTGCGGCATTAACTTTTTTAAGGTTAATACACACACGCAATTTTCCATTCTTCTTGGGCACAACCACAATGGGGGATACCCATTCGGTATGCTCAATTTCGTAAATGAATCCTGCTTCTATCAAGCGATCTATCTCCTCTTTAATCTTCGCAGCGTAGTTATCATTGTACGTGTAAGGTTTCTGTTTTGTCGGTTTTGCATCTGGAGTCATAGGGATTCTATGAGAACATATATCTGGATCCACTCCTTTCAAATCTTTATAACTCCAAGCAAAAACATCTCTATATTCGCGCAATAGGGCAACTAATTCTTCTTCTTCTTCCTTCGTCAAATCATGCCCTATGTATGTGCATTTTTCTTCTTCTCCTTCGATAGCAACTATTATTTTCTTGGTTTTCTCTCGGTTATCATATACTTGTCCGTCATTCGCCTTTCTATTGGGCATTCATACCATGATCCTTCTATCTTCGATTTCATATTTCTTGAAGTTCTCGGGTACTTCAAACAAAGATTCTTCTTTTTCTGACATGGTGTCTTTCTTCTTTCTTTTCTTACCTTCACTCTTAGTAGTCACTTCTGTGGCTAACCTTACCTCGTTCGTAATTTCCTCGTGTCTCTGAGTGTGGGTCTCTACTTCGTAGAAATATTCTTCCTCTGATGCAAAGGGTGGGTCCATGATAATTGATTCTAAATCAAAATCGCTTGCATCCTCGAATGCATCAGTGTTCGGTTCACACTCCTCTAAGATTGCATCGCCCATGATTGGCTCTATCGTGAAAACTGAAATGTCATAGCCATCCTCGTCACAGTGGGGTGTCCATTGTTCTTCATTGATGGCTACATCCATGGTTGCTAGGATTTCTGCCCAACCATGGGGTTCAAACTCTTCGTCTGGGAATACTACAGGTGCGTAGGCTGGATCTTGAAGGGTTCGTGGAAGTTGTTCCGCACCTAAGGTCCTGGCTTCTAATCGCTCTTCCTCTTGTTTGGCTACTTTACACATCCATAAATGGGTATCCTCATGCAACCAAGAAGGATCTGATTCTAATGAGTGCACGGATTCCGTCTCTACCGGTGTCTTATGGATGGTATTCCATTGTATTGGGGGTACATCTCTATGTGAATAGTCTTTAAGATTGACTTTGGTAGTCACTCCTAAATGTTGCAAGTACAAAGAATTAGTTCCCCAATCTTGTACAATTTGCAACTGACGCATGAATGGTCGTCTCAATATCATCTCATAAGCACGGTTTTTCGCAAAGTCACAAATGGCAAAGGTATGCTCAAATTCTACACCACAAGTGGTGAGAGATATGCCTTCTAGTAAGCCTAATGGTTTTTCTATGTGTCCATCAGCCATTTGCAGCTTCATCCTGGTGGGTCTGAGTGCTGGCTTACCCCAACGTTTCCACAAAGCGGTGGTAGCGATGGCTACTCCGGCTCCCGAATCTAAGATGGCTTTCGTGGTGTAGCCCTGATGGGTTATTGGAAGATATGTGTTACCTTCCTCTCCTTCGCTTACGTCTCCAATCTTTTCCACGGGTATCTCTGGTACCTTCTTATGTGATCCTATCTGAGAGGGTGTGGTGGCTAGCTCAGGGAATTGATTTGCTACATGCTTCCACAATTCTGGTTTTACCTTTAACAATTCCTCCAAAGTGAGATTACATTGTACTTTCGTGTTCTTGATCACTTCCGTGTTCCTAGGGATCACTGATTCTTCATTCCTCACTATTATCGTGGGTGCTCTCATACTAATAGACTTAGCTTCCCAAGGTCCTGTGAACTGAGGTAATTCTTGTAAAGAATTAGATTCAAATCCTGTGGGTTCACTCAGTTGTTCCACCTCTACATCATCATATATAGAGGGGATGTCTTGGGGAAATTGTTCCTGCAAGTCATCTATTTCTTGAATAGGAGGATGAGTTCCTTGTTCTTTTCTCCATTTCTCTTCTTGGATTTCCCTCGAAAATTCATGTGAGTACCTATGTATGGAAGACAAATTGTCTTGACTTTCTGTATTGGGTACTTGAGACAGGGATGGTGCATTCCTTTCCTGTGTCTCTGTGACAATAGGGTTCCTATGCTGATCCTTTTTCTCTTTGCTTTCAATCAAGTATTCTAGCCTCTCCATTAGTCCTTGAAAGTGTAGTTCCGGTTTTGCCATGTTATTCCAATTAAGATATCTAGAGGCTTCGAACAAAGCTTGTGCTAATTCTACCATTTTCATGCAAAGTTTAGTTCTCTCAATTTCTAGATCAGCTCGAGGGTAGTTTTTACTCATTTCCGTTACTTGAGGTCCCTCTTTTAATCTAGCCTGATATGCACGAAACATCATGTCTAGATCTTCAGGTATGGGTTCCGCTAAAACTGATCCTGATTTCTGAGCTGGGTTTTCTTGATTTAATTCTTGTGAGGCTAATTCTTGTATTTTGGCTCTAGATTCCTTCAAACTTCCTTCCAACTCACTTATCTTTTTACTCCACTTTTCTCTTGATTCTTTCCCTAGAATCTTTCCAAGACTTTGTCTTTTTACTGCTAGATTCTGCAACTTCACTAGTTCTGGCTACTTTCTCATGATTAAGCTGTTGGTTTTGTAAGAGCGTCTGGGCTCTGGTTATAGCTTGGATAGGCACGTATGTAGGGTTGGATCCATCTGCGTTGTTTACAATACCTATCACGTTGATCGGTGTCACATTCGAAGCGTTAACTGGGTTCTTAGGACAATCTTTGATTATGTGCTCTTTGCCACAGTCGGCACAAAAGCCTTGTATGCTATAGTACTGTGATTGCCTTGCTATTGGGGGATGTGGACAATCCTTTATGAAGTGATCTCCTTGGCACCTAAAGCATGGTCCTCTAGGACCCTGTGGTCTCTGTTGTCTCAATTGGGGCCGTGGGTTTGGGTTTGTGTACATCACATTAGCATAGTCTGGCTCCCAACTAGGTTCCATTGGTGGACTATCATAATGATATGTCTCCACATGTTCTGGTGACTCCGTGTAATAAGCGGGTGGACTAGTTACATGAGTAGAGTCAAAACTGTTTGAGTTCGGGTCACTTTCTGTGATCAAGGGTGAAGAAGGCACTAAGGCCCTACTTAGGTTCTCTTCTGTAGCAGCGTATTTGACTGAGATGACATTCGCTGGTGGGGGTGGCTGCTGAGCTAAGACGGGTTGAGGTCTCTGTTGAGCCTCGTATGGGTAGTTCTGAGGAGGCCTATAGTAATAAGGCTGAGCATTGTATTGGCCTTGATACCTACCTGGCTGCTGGTATGTTTGCGGGTAGTTCTGTCTCACGGTTTGTTTGTTGTATGGGCAGTCCTGAGCCGTATGATTCGTATATCTTCTCTCAATTGTGCAATATTGGCCACTAGGGTTGGCTTGAGGTTGAGGTGCATTGGGGCACACGTTTGCCAAATGATTTCCACCACAAGTGTAACAACGTACGTTAGTTGGTAGCTTGGGCACCTGTTTACTAGAAACTCCTAGTTTTTGGGCCACTTTTTCTGGTAGGTCCTCTATCGAATTAGACAATTTTGTGGATGCTAAAGAAGAACAATCTGAGTCCTTATAGACCTTTGAGAGTTCTAACTCATCACCTAGGTTGTCCTCGATGTCTATACATATTCTTACACACTCCTCTAGCGTTCTGGGTTCCTTTAGGTACACATAGGAGCGTAGTTTAGCGCTCAACAAGCCATCTAGGAACAGTGATACTTGTTTAGCTTGTGAGGGTAGCTCTTGCATTGGACATCGTTCAACATATTGTCTGAACCTACGTCCTGCCAGTCTTACTGTTTCCTGAGGGGTCTGTTTAAAGCTATGAATCAACGAAGACGTGTCGTGTCTAATCCCACTTTTAGAGAATTCTGTGATGAATGACTCTAAAAAGTGATGGATGTCTCTGAATTGCCTTTGTTGCAATGGTTGGAACCAAGTTAAAGCGGTATTCTTTAACGTTAGCCCAAATGCATTGTACTGCGTGAACATGTCCTCGACTTGTTCTGCTCTTAGTACTTGCTTGAATTCTGCGACATGGTCATAGGGATCTCTTGTCCCATCAAAGTAATTCTTCATGGATTTCACTAATTGTGTGGGTCTCAATACTCTTGCGTGTTCGCGTGGTCTAGGTAGAGGGAAATCATCTCTACCACCTGGTATTCCATGATCTCTTTGTCTATCCATTCTATTAGTGTTCGAGGTTGTTCTATCTCTCCCTATGGGGTGATTAAAGCTTACTTCCGGTCTCTCTTTATTTCCTTCTCTTTGATGTCCATGGGCTGAGGAGGTTCCTACCCCTTGTTGACTTGTATTTATGTTCGTTCTAGATGGAGGGAATATCAATTCACCTCTCCATGTGTATGTGTTTTTAGCGCGTTCAGGCACCACGAAGACTCTTTCTGAAGTCTCATCCAGGTATACAACCTTTCCAGGTGTATCTGGGTCCTTGAATTCATAGATTGTAATGATGCCTATCTCACCAGGGTGTTCCTTTCTGTACCTCCAAAAGGCTTCATCTGTCTCTTTATTTACAAACAACTCGGTGCTCCTGTTATCTTGAGGGATCCATTCTGGGATGAGTATTCTTGTTAATACGGATTTCCCTCTCGGTGTTCTAGGTTCTTCTAACGGTTCTTTTCCTTGAAATTTCGCTTCCGTCTCTAATTGAATTGTGCCAAACTCATTAGTATCGTTTGGCTGCGTGCTTAGAACGTACATGGTTCCTTCTTTGTCTATGTAAGCGTCTCTCTCAAATTTCACCACTGGTCTTTCCAATCCAATGGGTTGATCAGGGTTGTGCAGTTGCACCACTTGCCTTTGCAAACCATCCTCATAGATGCGAGCACCTAATCGGTTGGTTCGGAGAAACTCTAGTTGCGTTCTATAGGGTCCTTCTGGTTTTTCTAGGTATGCTACATGAGACCCTCCTTCTGGTCTGTCTGTGCTAAATGCCATTTCTGATTCGCTAGTATCTGAGCTCTCGTAGGGGTAATTACTATTCAATTGCTGAGCCCAAGATCGTGCAGTAGTTCTTACACTAGCCTCTGATGATCTAAGGCTTCTTCTGTCCGACTTACCTATATGTTTGCCCGATCTAAGGTTCATTAATTTTCTTCCTTGCACGCTCAATTACACACTTAGATCGTCAATGGTCCTTTGTGATTACTTTCTTGATTCTTTTTAATTTTCTCTAGATTCTTGTCTTAATATATGCGTCAGGAATTCGACTTTCCGTTATAATTGTGAGTTCTCGTTCCGTCAGACTTATGTTCTTTTCTTTAGGTTTTCGTCACACACACCTTTACTTTAAGTCTTAGACTTGAAAGAATTAGATATCTTGAACTTGAGGCGTTCCTATCGTCGTTAATCCACAATGCTAACGTTTAGCCTAAGCTAAGAATTGACTGAGGGGGTTGAGTAATCTTCCAACCTCGAGTCGGCTTTTCTGTTGCTCTGATGCCCAAGAAGCCGCGCTTCCCAAGCTTTGCTGTCTTCACTGCCTTGCTTGCTTGCCTTGGATTGCCCTTGCTAGACCTGGAAAAATTCCAATATTAGACCAATGCACAATTGAATGATCAAGCACTTGAGCATATACACCTTTTAGTCCCTTCCCTTTTTGCCCAAATTTTCAATGTGTGCCCCCTGGCTTCCTAGTCCCAAACTAGGTGAACCTCAAAATAGTTTATCTAAAAATAGATGTATCCTTTAAGAAAAAAACAGTTGAGGTCACGTAGTACTCGTCACGAGCTTTCTAACGAGCTATTAAGCTCAAAAAACGGACTTCGGATGAGAAAGTTATACGCGTTCAGGCCCTGGGGGGTAAAAACTGACAATCAGGTTTTCCTTCAAATATGAGCTAAGGAGTCTCCTATGAGTCTAATGGTCCAAAAATTTCTCAAAAATACCCTCAAAATTGGTCAAAAATTGGAGCCCAAAATTTGCGATGGGGGTGCACAATCGCGATGGTCTGGGACCGTCGCGATGGTCCGAGGGAACCGTCGCGATGGTCCGAGCGAACCGTCGCGATGGCGTGAGATTTGGACAATCGCGATGGCCCGAAAAAGTGAACCGTCGCGATGGCGTGACCAGGCGGACAATCGCGATGGCGCGGTCAACGGTCAAAGGTGGACAATCGCGATGGCGTAAGGTTGAACCGTCGCGATGGCCCGATCAAGTGGACAATCGCGATGGCGCGAGTCAACGGTCAACGGGGAACAATCGCGATGGTCCGAAGTGAACCGTCGCGATGGTCCGCGATGCGATGGCTTGAGCCAATCGCGATGGTCCGATTTTGGGCTGTCGCGATGGTCCGATTTTGGGCTGTCGCGATGGTCCGAAAAATGAACCGTCGCGATGGTCTATCGTGACACGTGGCACTGTCGTGGCGATGGCATGAGCCAATCGCGATGGTCCGGGGTCAGCTGAACAATCGCGATGGTCCGAAGTGGACCGTCGCGATGGCTCAGGTGAACCGTCGCGATGGTCCGAAAAAGCGAACCGTCGCGATGGTCCGGCCGAGCCGTCGCGATGGCGTGAGCCTATCGCGATGGTGCGACACAATCGCGATGGTCCGAGCCAATCGCGATGGTCCACCAAACAACGAATTTTTGAAATGCAAAAATGGTTCCGTGTATGCGCAAGGATCGCCTACCTCGTGGTGTGGTCGCCTACCTCAAAATCCGAAAGTTGCAGACCATCGCGATGGTCCGCCACACTCGGCAGATCTTTGACAGAGAGTAAATTTTTACCTTTTCCAAGCTTCTCTGATGCACTGGAGCTCTGTACCTGCAAGAAAACTCAAGAAAACACAAGCACACACAAGCACAAAAGTTCTCTCTCGCTCTCTCGCATGCACAAATGAGGGGAAATGAGGTGAATGGGTGGATATGGTGAATTTTCTGATTTTTTTGGAGATGAAGATGATGATGCGATGATGAAGATGGAGTGTGGGGGAGGTGAAAAACACTAAAAACTAAGTAAAAACAATAACAAAAACTGAAATTTTTACTTTCCAACGCCACTTCTTGCTATACTCTTACCATCACACATTCGTTCTAGACTCGATCCCCGGCAACGGCGCCAAATTTGGTGTTGCTCTAGCACAATGGTGAGAACCACGTTAAGAAGCTTCACCTCCTTAATGTCAATCCGTGGGAGAGGTAGGAGTGATATGAAGATCGTGAATGTGAGATGATGTGAAAGTGAAGGTGAGAAGCACAAAGATGCACACACACATACACACACACAATGAAGAGACAAGCAAGACACAATGGAAGGTGGGAAATTAACTCTATTACTCAAGAATACTCTTACAAGCTCAAGATAGCTCTGAGCTCAAGCCTCACACTAGCCAAAATGAACCAACATGAACCAACCTCAAAAATGAGCTCTCTAGCTCTTTTTATAGTTTCTAGACTAGTTTTGACCGGTTTCAAATCTAGTGACCGGCGTAGTTAAAAAATAGGTCTTAGAGGCTATTTGGAAGGGTAAACGATGTCTAAAAATAACGAAAATTGGTACGCGCATTCTACCTAAGCTCCTCAAGCTCGAGGACTCCTCGGCTTGCACAAAATGGAGCTATGAATTACAAAATGGGGTTTTGTCTATATTACATATGTTACAAGAGTGATGAAAATCACTGTTGCATGTTTGAAGAAATAATAAGAACATAATTGTTTAAAAAAAAAATGATCCGACTGGCTCCCTGCTCCGTCTTTACATGCTTCCATGTCGTCTGTGCCTCTGACTGTGCCTCTGACTGTGCCTCTGACTGCTTCCAACAGTGTGCACGCGTGCATGCGTGCGTGCGTGCGTGCGTGCGTGCGTGCGTGCGTGCGTGCGTGTGTGATGGGGGGGGGGGGGGGAGGGGGGGGGGGGAGGGGGGGGGGGGAGGGGGGGGGGGGGAGGGGGGGGGGAGGGGGGGGGGAGGGGGGGGGGGACTCACATTCTCATATGCCAAATGCTCCAAAACCATATTGCCACTTTTTGAAACAATGGCCATTGAAGTCTCATGGTTGAGACATCTCTGGACTATGAAAATCATGGGTCTCCTGGAATAAAATGAATCACTTAGCTCGACCTCCAACATAGAACATGCTTCAATGTTCTAAAGCCAGCGGCCCAGGGCTGCAACTACAAGCAGGACATAGCACCAATGCAGGTGAAAACTGCCACTGAAATCCCCCGACATGAGGATCCGGTTCCTCATAAAATTATCAGTTTAAAAGAAGGAAAAAGAGACTTCTTTCTTAATGCCAGCAAATGCAGCAAGAATCCATATCCACAACATTTTAAGGCGGCATGTCTTATGAAACCCACTTTGTATACATGAAGGGTTGATTGTAGTATGTGCGTTATCAAGAAGTCTGCTTGTACACCTTGTGAAAACTGCAATTGCTCTCCACAAATTCAATCCAAAATCAAGATTTATATGGGCTTCATGAGTTCATCAGTACATGTTTGTAGAATGGTCATCTAGTGTTGCTAGCTTGGAATAGCCTTTCTTTTCAGATTCTTCAACAATTTGACATCTATAAGAATGATAAAACAGTAATGGAGTGGATTGAGGCAAAATTTGGTTAAAATGAGGGGCTACTCCCTCTTGTCCTCTTCGGCCTCATCATCCAAACTGAAAACATCTGTATCAACAACCTTCTTTTCCTTTTTCTCAGGCTTCAAGATAGCCTTCTCAGGTTCAACATTTGTGCTTGACTTCAAAGGAAGAGCATCCTCATCATCAAAACTCTCTCCATCCTCAGAGTAGGCGTACCTGTCACCACATCAGAGAAATTTCTCAGATATGTCAGGTATATGTACATCATAAAGGATCACTATTCACCCAAATGAAATAGGCAACTACTATCTGTACGGCATAAAAAAACTGACAATGATACCAATGCGCCAGATATTATAGGTGCCAAGTCCATCTTGCATGTATAGACCAATTCTTACCACATCTAATTCATAGCATTATCCATAACCGATAGGTATGTGTACATACATAAAAAAAGCCAGGTATATTGTTCATGAAAAAATAAGAATCATTCACGTTTCCTTGTTAGAAGGTATGGAAGATATAGAAGACTCACCTAGTTGAGTTTTGAGATGGAGCCCACAAGGTACAAATCACACAAAGCAATGCAAAGGACAGGACATTCCAAAATGCAGAAATGATCCATGCCCGTTGCCATTGTTCACCAAAAGGATCTGTAGCTTTGAAATATAGCTGCAAAAAGCAAGAAAAATCATTATGTTTTCCTTTCCTTTTCAAACATTGACTTTCATTTATTCTGCAGAATAAGGGTCAAAGTAGTCAGAATGAGATTATCATACCAAAGTGGCCAGTCAGTGATTGAAGCAAATATTATGTTACCATAAACAGAATTAGTTACACGAGGCAAGAGCTCATCCAGATAAGACATAAAAATGTTGCATTGCAGCGGCACTCAAAAAACTTGATATAGGAAACTTCTTTGATTACATGTTCACATATTTTCTAGCCTCTGGTTTTCACATATGCGTTGTTCTCATCCTTCTGATTTCTTGTCACACTAGAGTACACTACACATGTATTCAAAGTTGCACCGTGAGCAATATGATTGTCATCTACCACTTGTCAATTCATCTTCCACATGAAGTTAAGCACCCTTCTAAATGTGTCCTGCCAGAGGATCCAGACTTGCAAGCAACAGTGTTTTCTTTTATATGCTCACTGCCCACTAATTTCCCTACTTCGTGTTGGAGACATATGATCTACAATTCCACAACTTATATTTATTGTTATGGCCATATGTACCTCCCCCCAAACTATTGCTGCTCATTTTTTGGGAAAAACTTCTCTTTATGAATATTTTCAGGAGAACAAAGTCTTTAGGAGATAATATACAATGGCCTTTGTATGGCTAAAACAATAAAGCTAGTGAATGGTACGTACATGATATTTTAGGATTAGTCAGAGCATCTGATAAGTTAACGATACAAGATTTAAAAGACTCCTTGGGAGGGCTTGAGGTGAAAAGTTTCTGCTCTCAAAAGTAGTACATTCCTGGAATTGCAGATGTGCCAAATCAGACAGCATATTAACTGATCTAGAATCCATATTAGCCCATCATCTGTATGTGAGCATGTATTAATTGTAATTCGCTATTGTACAAAAGCTTTTTCTGTTCAGAGTTCAGCATCAGTATGCTTCACATATCTCGCATAAACACCTAAAACAGGTTAGCAACCTTTAAGGTTCGACAGAGATACAGATATATTTACCATCTAGCAAAGCTTTGGCTCCCAAGAAAATCATGTTTTGCACATCAGAACTTATCGATGATAGTGAATGCACTACTCACAGAAGAGCCATTGAGGAAGTGGATTCCTCGATCTCGTGAAAAATACCCCCATGGTACTCTTGAGGATCGTAATCCTCATCACAAGGTAAATGCCATTGTTGACTCAACACAGGGAAACAAGTCCTCCATCACATGGAAGACCCCCATCAATGCTCACGGAGGGGGAAAAACATAAATCCTCTCTCATTTGGCTATCTTTACCCCTATTCACAGGAATCGCTATTCCCTATCCTATGACTAGCACTATCAAGTATCTTCCATTGTATGTATTGCAGTCCGGTGGGTTCGGAGCATTCGGTGCACAGAAAGTGTGAGGACCGAATGGTATCCAAAGGTAAGGTGCATCGTTACAAATACACATATACCCATAAAACATAGTATATACATATATTATGACATTAATACTACAAATGAAGAAAGCACACACCTATACCTAGTCCGTCATCAGTATCTCTTGAAGTTCCAACTTATGAAGTTGGAGAAAGTTCCAAAATTCCCGTAGAAAGAGATATTGAAGAACCAGAAGAGATTTCACCACTTTTCAAGAATACTATGAGGTGGTTATATCAAAGATGGA
This sequence comes from Ceratopteris richardii, assembly GCA_020310875.1. Classification (NCBI taxonomy): domain Eukaryota; kingdom Viridiplantae; phylum Streptophyta; class Polypodiopsida; order Polypodiales; family Pteridaceae; genus Ceratopteris; species Ceratopteris richardii. Next base: position 3,079,083 of record CM035438.1, read on the forward strand.
AGGACAGTAGTATAAAGAACTTCAAAGGAAGAACCTGAAGTCAGACAAGGAGTGAACATGCAGATTAGGTACATTACGCATAACATTTTGAGATTCATAATATTTTAACACTAACTTCCGTTAAGAATGAACAAGCTAATGTTAAACATGCACTACAAAGTCCTATTTGGAAGAAAGATATGCAAGATGAGATTGATTCTATTCATAAGAATCAAGCATGGAAGCTTTGTGAGATACCAAAAGATAAAAAAGCAATTCGTGTTAAGTGGATCTTCAAAATCAAAAGAAAAGCAGATGGTACTATTGACAGGTATAAAGCAAGGCTAGTTGTCAAAGGTTATGCACAAAAGAAAGGAATTGACTATGATGAGACCTTTGCACCTACTTCTAGAATTACAGTAGTCAAGACACTACTTTCTCTTGTTGCATTCTTTGATTAGAAAGTAGACCAGTTAGATATCGAAATCGTCTTTCTTAATAGTGATCTTCATGAAGATGTCTACATTCAGGATCCAGAATGTTTTGAAGAGACAGGTAAAAAGCATTTAGTATGCAATCTTATCAAAGCATTGTATGGTTTAAAGCAAGCACCAAGAGCATGGTATGAGAAGATACATCTCTATCTTCTATCTATTGGTTTTAAAAACTTAGATTTTGTTCCTACTCTTTATGTTAAAGCTGAGAAAGATGTTTTGATTATTATTATCATGTATGTTGATAATATAATCATGACAAGTCTCAAGGATTCAGACCTTCAATATTTTAAAGCACAACTTTAACATATATTTGATGTGAATGATTTAGGTATTTTACATTATTATATTGGAATTGAGTTTAAGTACATGAATGAGTATATCTATATATAACAGAGCAGAAATACATTGAGAAATTATTGAAAGGGTTTGAGATGACAGATTCCAAGCCTATGCAAACACCTATGGATGTTAATGTGTCACTACAAGTAGAAGCAAACTCAGAACAACCTTATGATTGACTTTGTATAGTCAAGCAATTGGTTGCTTTATCTATTTATATAATACACCTCCTGATATTCAGTTTGCAGTTTCTCAAGTATTCAAATTCGTGCACAGTCTGCTCAAGATTCACTGGAAAGCAGTTAAGAGAATTTTCAAATATTTGAAGGGAACTTCTAGTTATGCTACGGTACTTCTGAAATCGCCACACTTTTACTTGTAGGTTTTTGTTATTCTGATTGGGAAAGTGATAAAGACTCAAGAAGAAGCACAAGTGGCTATTGTTTCTTTCTATGAGATTATCTTAACTCTTGGTTATCAAGGAAACAACCTATAGTTGCTACATCTTCAAGTGAAGCATAGCATAGGGCTTCCTTTACACCTACACTTGAAGCTATTTGGTTGCAAAAAAATTCTTAGTTATCTTGATGTTCAGTTCATCTACCTATGCATTTTCAGACAAGTCAAAATGCTATTGCTATTGCAAAGAATCCTGTTCATCATGCTAGAACAAGGCATATTGAGGTTCATTACCACTACGTTCCGGAACAGGTATCTAAGAAGCACATAGAGCTAGTCTACATACTTACAAGTAAAAATGTTGCAGATATTTTACCAAAGCATTATCCAGAGACAGACATCATAAGTTTTGCACGTTATTGAAGTTTTGCATATTATTGAACCTTGTACCATTATGACATTGAAGGAGGGATTGTTGCAAACAATGTCGAAATAGCACAAAACCCTAATCGCAACCGTAATTTTTGGTACTTAGCCAAATTTTAGTCACAAAAGGTCAAAAATTTATATTATCCAATTAGATAGTACTTAAGGAGAGCTTTCATTTGGTATATAACATTCAGTCATCAGAGGTCCAGAAATGGTAGAAAACCCTAACCCTAATTTTTGCTAAAAATGGATTTTTACCTTTTCTTGTTTCTCATCACTTGTACATCAAGGAAAGCTATCTCATTTTTCTGCTAAAAATGGATTTCTACCTTTTCTTGTTTCTCATCACTTGTACATCAAGAAAAGCTATCTCATTTGTACACCTCAAGGTTCATTTGTGTGATCATTGAAGATTTGTGGAATAAACGCAACTTTTGCGATGCCAAAAGCTGATCGCTAAATTAAAATTTTTGCCTGCTTTTTTGACTACGAAAAAATAGATCGCCTTGCTTTTTTGTTTTATTTGTGGGCTGATCATTGGTTTAGCTAGAAGACTATATATAGGACCCTTTGGGGTCACTTTGAGGTATCAATCCAAGAAGTGATCAAGGTCTACTCAAGCTTGGAGGAGTGTTCTACACTTGGAGGAGGTATGCTCTACCTTTGCTACAGCTATGGAGGAGATTTTGGCAGCCAACCTTCAGCATATTGCTGAGTTTTGTGAATAGCAAGTCTATTTTCAGTTTTCCACTTGCTATATCAGCCAATTTCTGATTTAAGATTTCTGAAACCCTAATTTCAAAATTAGGGTTTGCTGTAAAACAGGTCTCAACTGTTCTTATTCACTTCAAACTCACATACACACACTCTTCATACCTCTTAGGCACTCTCTGCACAAACTCTTGTATTTAGAATCCTGAATTCTTCCTAGATTCAGATTTTGTATCTACATTTAGCACATATTCAGTTTTGTAATCATTTACACGCTTTGTAATCATTTACACACATTGTAATTTGACATTCAATATAAGATAGCGTAGGTAAGCATTCAACTTACCGTTACACTTTGACAAATTGTCTATTTTCTCTCTATCTCTCACTCATCTATTTTTGAGTCTTAAGGTGTGTATGCTAAGGTTCATCTATTGGAAGATCCTGTAAACATGTGGTTATTGTTATTAAGGCCCATCCCAATTCCAACAACTTCACAATGGGTTAACCTAGGACACCACGACAAAAGAATGCTATTCTTGTGGTGGTCAATCGTTCGAGCAAAATGCAAACTTTATTCTCATTCATAACATTTTCAAGCTGCATGATCTACTTAAGTCCATAATTTTGGACAGGGATCCCAGGTTTACAGGAAACTTTTGGAAAAATGTGTTTAACAAACTTCAAGTTCAACTCAAGATGAATAGCGGAGAGCATCCACAAATAGACGATCAGACCAAAAGAGTTAATCAAATATTGGAAGATATGCTATGGGCATATGTTTCAGAGAAGCAAACAGATTAGGATAGTTTCCTCTGATTAGTTAGAGTTTGCTTATATGAGTTGGAAGCACAAGACTATTAAGCTAGCATCTTTTGAGGTGATTTATGGATTTGTTCCACACAATCGAGCTACCATAGGGTTACACACGAAATCTCCGAGTGCTTCACAATTCCTTAAAGATACGCAAGATAACTTAAAGATAGCTCGGTCTAATCTTTAGCAAGCCCCTAAGAGGATGAAAGCATTTGTAGATCTAACTTAAAGATAGCTCAATCTAATCTTTAGCAAGTTGTTAAGAGGATAAAAGCATTTGTAGATCGACATCACACACCACGAATGTTTCAAGAGGACAATCGTGTGTTTTTATAGGTTCCACTTCATTCGTCATTGATAGTGAGTCAAAAACCCAAGTTATCCCCTAGATTTTGTGGACCTTGGATAAAAATCAAGAAGATTAGTAAGTCCATATAAATTACGATCGCCAAATGATTGTAAAATACACCCACTTTTCATGTTAGCAAGTTGAGACCATACATTTCTCGAGATGAGAATTGTGTGGATAGTATGGTTGCTTTAGGAGATAGAACATCTCAGCCCGATGTTCCTTTTAGAGTTCTTGATAAGGGGGAGTGCCAGTTGTGGAATCGCTCCATATCAAAATACTTAGTAGCATGATCCAGCCATCCATTCACAGATGCTACTTGGGAATGAGAAGCTCTAATTTGCAAACACTTTCCTTCCTTGATCACTGAGGATAGTGATATCTAAAAAGGGGGAGAGAGTGTTAGATTTATTTAGACCACCATGGTCTACTGGGACTTGGTCAAGGACCTTAACCGGGTCAAGGACCAAAGCTCAAGCGAGCCAAGGCTCTAGCACGAGTCTTCGAGGTTGTTCCATCTCCTCAGAGTGGCCATATGAGGGGTGTTTGGACGTTAAAAGAGACACTAGATGTGCCAAGGGCAAGGGCTAATTAAGGTTGGGAGGAGAGTGGCATGTAGCTGATTGGGATCTTTCAGGAAACGATTGGATAGAGTGGGAAAAGTAAAGAGAGAAAAAAAACGCAATGCTAGAAAAGCAAACCTCTACATTGGAGATGTAAAATGAAGTACAATGGTGATGGTTTTTAGTGTGATCGTACATTAGAGGTAGAGAGAAAAAAAGACAATGAATAAGAGAAAGTTATGGTAGCTACCCCATTTTTTTCCCATGTGGACATTTGACCTTGATTGATTTGTTAATAAAATATGTATAGACACTATGATTGTAAGCATATATTATCACCCTGTACATGTACATTATTTTGTAGGCATGTTGACCTTTGAATGGAAGGGCATTAGGATATAGATTCCAACACACTAGCACTTTGCGATGGTAGCAAGTAGCCAACCCAGTGTTAGCAAATGAAGAAATAACAAGTCAATAATGGTCAACCTTCCACTAGAAGCTCGGCAAAGGGTGGTCAAGGTTGGTCAAAATGTGGGTGTGGAGATTTTTACATCTTCTCGTAGTCCTCAAAAAGAGCTTTCCAACCATACATAACACTAGCCAAACAAATTTTATTTGACCCACCAAGAAGTGTATCCAAAGTGTTTGCATAGCTCTATGTGAAATCAATATAAGAAAAGGAAAGTCAAAAATAAAATCAAAAGCATTGTATCCAAAAAAACCCACCCCCAATGACCGAAACACTTGCGAAAATTATCCATTGCCCATGGGCGTTTTTTGCATAGCTTTTTCCGAAATAGCTTTTTAGAGTGAGTTTTGTGTAGCTTTTTCATAGAGCTTCAAAAACTATATAAGCATCACTTCATAGCTTTGTATTCACTCACAAGCACTTGGAGCTCTCGAGTCTCAACTACCTAGTCCGTTGTAATTGTATTTCATGAGTGAGTATGTGGAGCTACTTTTGCTCCTTTTATCTATGTGTGTATATAGTCCTATCTTAATTTCGATTCTCTCGATCTCTCTTTTACTTAATTGTGGGTTAAATAAGAGTAATTGTGCTCTTATTTGCTAACACCCAGATTCATATTAACCATTCATTTTAGCTAAAAATAATGACAGATTCATTACCTAATGATCACTTTATAATGAAAGTGACCATCCATGCTTTTATCTTCTTCCTTGATTCTCAACACTCCTCACATATAAGCCCATGATACCATCATTCATTCTCAAATAGTATGATGCAAAAAGAATTCCAATAAAATGCTCTTCCACCAAAATCACCCTAAAAATTTATGACCCTACTTCTCTTCTCGCTTTATTCAAGCTTGATACATGGCTTTACTATCTACCTTCAAAGTTTAGATTTGTCCAAACTTAAAAACAAAAGATAAGAAAAACAAATGCAAATACATAAGAAAATACAACAACAAGAAAATGCATAAAAGAATAACAGTAAGATGAATCATAGAATACACATACAAATTAGAAAACAAAATAAAAAATGCATAGAATACATGTTAATGCCTTAACTTGTGGGTGGCATTATCAACACATATATTCCAAAGAATGTAAAATAAAATATTGTTTAATACGGCTAACTAAAAGAAAAGTTGAGCACCTCATAACCAATCCAGGCCACTGACATAATAACAGAAAGTGCCAAGGCATTCATGAATTTCCTGTAAAGCTCCAACTTTGCAGCCATTCTTCTAGCCTGCACAGGGATCTTGTTGTTAGCATGGACAGGAGACAAGAAACGCATTACATAAGTTAGCACCAACAAATTTACTTCTTGAATAGTAAAATTTTGGTAAAATAATGGCAGCTGATGAAACAGTTCAAGATGATGAACATTAGAAGGATGTGAGAATGCATTGATGCTTAGAGCCTTTTAGCTCCAACTCTTAAAAGACAGAGAAGTTATAAATCAACTTAGATGTAGAATCCAAGACAATTCTCTACTAACATAGAAAACTCAACACATGGCCTTATCACAGAAGAAAAAAGCAGTACCTGGAGTTTTTCGACAGTCTTTGATAATGATGTAAAGATCCATACTACAAAGAATGCATCCAAAATTGCTACTGGAAGGACGAGAAAAAGCCTTGCTTTCCCTGAAAGATCACTGACAGTTCCTACATGCTCAAACACATCTAAAAACTCTGCTGCCAGGAAATAGGTTGCACCAAGAAGAACAACTTTCGATGTAAGCCCACCTAAAGTGGGTCGCACAACACCATAGCCCATGGAAACAACCAATATGAGAATTCTTGACAAGGTCTTCCTGAAAACCCCAAAGGTTACAGCCCAAAATGTGATGCCCATAGGGCGCTTGCCTGTTGCATTGAAATTTGCATATTCGAAGTACCAAAGAATGACCTCAAACATGCCAAGGGCAATAATTGCAGTTAGATAGTTCTGCAATGCTAAAATATCTTGCCAATATCTGACGTACTGTGAAATCCATGCAATACCAAGAATAAGGTATGCCAAGGACATAAGGCCATAAAATGTTTCCAATGGTGCCATTCTTCCTGGGAGGTAGCCTGAGGGATTCTTCCAGCGTGTTGCTCCATCAATAACGAGACCTTTCAACTGAGGGTCGCAGAAGATAAAATAAAGATTGTACATGCCCGATTTAGTTATGTTCACCTTTTCTGATTCCATTATTGTTTCAGTTGAATCCCCATAAAAATGTACCGGGATTTGGAATGGCCACATTGAGTCACCAGATGAAGAGGGCCTGATTATTACCTGCCCCTGTTTGCATCCTTCTACTTTCGCTAGATCTGGAGTACAGCAAATGGCAATCTGACCCCCGTAAGCAGAGCCCCCGATCTTATCTCTGTCAGCAGCCTCAAAAATGATGACTTGAACAAGACCATTGCTTGATTCATATTCTGTATGGCGTGAAGCTGACTCCTGTGTTCGAGTGAATTTGATAGAGTCAAACCTAAGCGAGACAGAACAGTAAAAATTCAAAGTTCATGAGATACAATGGAGGAATAGCCATCTTTAACACAGCAAAGGCTTGAAAACCCAAGCACTTACCAAAAAAAGATGAAACAGACTTAAAAAGCATTAACTGTGAAGCACATGCTTTGTCCTTACTAATTCAAATAGCTTATTTAGTGATACAGGTATTCTTTTTTTTTTAAATGGAGGTTCGGCCGAGCCCTACTCCCCCTGACTTTAACTTTGAAATTGCAACTGTACAAGGAAGGGCATAGTACCCATGTAAGGGACATGTGTATCTTGGAATGATGTTGCATGTGGCTGAGGTGCCACCGTTTGTCCATCCCCGCAGTAGTTGTGACCGCCGTTTAACCCAGTCTTGTAAACCCCTGTTCTTGTGGGATAAGGGGGGTGATTCAGGTATTCTGCTTATGGTAATGAATTATGCATTTGAGATTCCTTAGTAAAGGATTGTTACAATTGTACGCAGAATACTGCTAGACCCAAGTACACTTGTATATCTCCAAATTATAAATCCCGGTAATCATCATAGATTGGACTTTCTTAGGTTTCTGCAATCACTTAAGACAATTGCTATATATTTCAAGCTTGCACACCTTGGAACTCTCAATCTGAAATGCATACAATACAGCACTCGCGACAAGTTAGCCCAAGTTTTTGTGTCTCTCGTGTTTGCTTGATCATGGAAAACAACTATGAAAAAGAATCTGTGACTGATAATGATTAATCCTCAATAACTCCGTGTTGCATGGACTCAATATTTACGAACTCAATGAGGGAACTACAACTGGCGGGAATGTCCAAGATAAATATATTGTCTCCGCCTTCATGGCAATGATAGTATCATGCCATACTAAGAAGTTATGTTTTTTCAGGTTCATTCGAATAGAAAAAAGGTGGCTGCCGTTGCTCGACCATAATAGGATGATGATGCTGATAAAAATGGTATAGTCAATAAATAATTAAATAAATTATTACCAGGGAGTTTCCGACTTAAAAATAAGAGACTCAAAATAAAGTCTTCAAACTGAGCCTAAATTATTTAAATTGCATAGCTCGAGCTTTGCTCGCTAGTAAGGGCAATATCAAATGGAGTTCCGAAAAATAAAACTGGGAAAAAAAATATCTCAGGCGGCATGATTCCAATGCTGTTACCCTGTTACTTTACGAGCGCGGCTAGGTTGAAACGAAATGGCCTCTTGATGCGTGCCTTCTTTTCTTTTAAGAGAGAGAAAAGGAGACAGGGGTGCTGGTCACGCTCCATGCTTTGATATTTTTAAACGCGTATACAATAAGAAAAGAACAAACAAACCCCAGACGAAATCGAACAAAGAGGATCTAAAAGAGCCCCCGGGTGTTAAGAAACCAGGAACCATCAATGGAGTGTGATTATGTGGCATGCTCAGTAGATGGAGGAGCATCAATGGAGTGTGATTATGTGGCATGCTCAGTAGATGGAGGAGCATGAGGTGTAAATGTACATGTAAACAGTTCAAGTTCCTTTTCATGACGTTAAAGTGAAAAGTGAAGGATAAAAAGATCCTTGCGTTTGTGAGTTGTTTCTTCAAAATCTAAACTTTAATGCAAGAGTAGTCTGCTACCGAACTTTATAACAAAAAAAACGTGTAGTGCTGTTTTTGTGTGCCTATATAATTTTTTTTCCTCAAAAAACAATGAAATATTAACTAAGATTTTAAAAATGTTTATAAAAAAAACTTCAACACACAACGACTGCAACGTTACGTGTCTGCGGTCAAATTGTGTATACAAAAATCCTCCGACACAACATACACCTAAGTTCGAGGAAATGCTTACATGGATCCTCAAGCAAGCCTGGCTCAAATAAGCTAATTCAAATATCAGAAGTCGAGATTACCCGATGTAAGATCTGCCATTATCTACACCGTAAGAGTTCTCCTTAGGAACAGACTCACGCATGCCTTCGCTGCCGCCATAGAACAGATAAGCGTTCCCATTCTCCTCGAAAACACCGTTCTTATACTCGTGTATGGAGCTCCGAGCCCCCAGAAGGTGGGACAAGAGTGTAAAGAACCACAACAGAAGTAATTTGTGATTCATGATGTCTTTACTTCCCGCACTATAGCTTATGCACTAAGGCTTCCTGCACTATAGCCTATGCGCCAAGGCTTAGAACAACAGGCAGCAAGTTCTTACTATCGGACATGCCCAGAGAAAGTGCAATAGAATTGCAGGCCGCTTCAATGCTGGCCATGTGAAAGATCTCTTGATCACGATTCAGATCTGTATGCTGAAAGCCAAGCATGCAGGCTGTGGGAGCAGATGGAGTGTGTCGGTACGTTGTGTGACAGAAGGGAGAGAAAAACGTGTACAAGTTCGTGTGACCAATATGCACATCCACGTCCCCTCGTGACGCTACTGTCCGACTTAGTCCGGATTGCGCAAACTTGTGTACTTTGCGTCATGCAGTATATATCGATATATTTTTTTTCTCATAAAATGTTTTTGGTCAACTTAATGTGACTTGAGGGTTGTCGCCGCACTCGAGTCCCGCAAAAGGTGTAGAGTTCGAATCCGCTTAGAGATATTGGCACTTTCACGAAGGGTCAAAAATTTTAGATGCTAAAGTTCTAAAATAAGTCCTTGTATGTTAGCTCGGAGGGCCCTTTGCCTCTCAAGGTTGGGGCAAGAGTTCAACTCTTAAAGACAGCATCTAGACAACTCTTATCATTTGGGTGGTGAGATATTAGACCAGCTCTTTTAGGGAATTATTGGGTCTTCGAGCTTATCTTCAAATCAATTATCTCATTTAACTTTAGGGTCATTCTTTCCCAAGGCCTACCTTAGTAAGCTTTCAGCTCTATGTATTAGTTATTACTAAGCATTCAACCCTCTTCTATGAGAATGTAGAGGTATTATGAGTAGAGGTTTAGAGCTTTCAACATATTAAAGAATAGCGAGGATCTTCTAGGGGAGGATATTTGTAATATAAATTATCTTGTGCACCTTGTGCAGTGCCATTCAAAATGACTTAGTAATATAAATTATCTATTGTTTAAATTACTCTGTATTACTGTCAAACATTGGTCTACAGAGACCACTCCATGTGTGTGTAGGACAAGGGCCAGCCATAGCCAAGGTCCCAAGCTCGGGGGATATCCTAAGGTATTCAATGGTAATGGGGATGAGTGTTGCATGATGGCCACATGGTGGCACTAGACCATTCTAGATCATTACTATTTAGAATGCAAAAGGATATATTGGATGGGAGGAGAGTGGCACACACATCATTCACAAGTCTTTAGCCTTCTAGTTCTAGCATTTGGTATTCAGAGTTGAAGAGTCTTTTTTTTCAAAAACTTTGACATGTAACTTGATCGGCCGCCTCGGGAGTTGCATATATCATCATCATCATTGTATCTTCATCAACGGGCAATGGCTATTGTGGAGAGCTTTTGCGGGGTAGAAGAAGCAAAAAGGAGGATCAGAGACCCCTGAGAGGAGCCTTAACTTCCCCCAAGAAAGGGCTCACATAAAGTTGGAGTTGCCCTCGTTTGCATGAACACACAGAGTACCTGCCCACGCGCTCGCAGTCTAAACAAGAGCTATGGCGGAACTACTCTCATGAGCTTTCCACTTTCCTCTTGTTGTTGAGGTAAACAAAGAGCTTGTCATGGACAAAGAAAACCATCATGAACCTTAGATTCCATGTGAATCCTATATCTCGTGATTGGTTCAGAATTAGGAGAAATCAATGCATCCATTGCGTCCGAAACGTGCCAAATCCCTAAAATCAACTATCTATTTGCTAAATTTTGACATTCATAGGTCCTAATCGCTTTGCTGACATCATTGATAACATCATCACCTTGGGAACCGCCCTTGAAAACCTATATAAGGAGGGGTTGGACACATTCATCGTCAGTCTTGCCAATAACAGTCTCGGGAGCTTAAGGAGTCGTGACCGCCAAGTAAGTACTCTCCAAGTTCCAGTTCAAGTTCTTGTCTTGTTCCTTGTTCCAATCTTGTCTAGTCTAGTTCTTGAACATCCTGTCTTATCCTCTTGTGATTTCGTAGTACGAGATCCTGTTGAGTTCTTTCTTATATCTAGTTCATCTCCCAAGAGGGAGTTCTTGTAATCTAGATATCTTTTTCCATACTTACGATCCCGGGTTGTGGGATCTCCTATATCATCCCTAGTCGAGTTATTCATACCTATCAGTCCCAGGTTGTGGGTCATCTTGTATCAGTCACGTATTCTTGTATCGTTTCCCTTCGTGGGTGTTATTGTAATCAGAAGTGTATTTCCAAAATCTTGTCTACTATAGTCAAAGAGCACAATCTAGTGCTCCCTGGCATTTTGGCAAGAATAGCTTCTATCCAAGACCAGGCATCATGGAGAACGCTTATGAACAGATTGTAGCATCACTTCAGAGTCTCCAACAACAAGTCGAGGACCTAACTCATCGATAGACACAAGTCGAGATGGGACATCCAATGCATGTAGGTGCACTCCTCCAAAAAATTACAAGAATGAATCGGGAGTCTTCAAGCAAATTAAGGGGGTATTCAAGTGAATCAACGACCTAGTACATCATTTATGAAGGAACCCAAGATTTACATGCCAGAAAATTTCGATGGGGATCACACAAAGTTTTGTGGATTTCTCAAGCAAGTTAAATTGTACATCTGTATGCCAACCTATTAGATACCTTCACGAGGCATCCAAGGTCGGGTTTATTGGAACCTTGCTCTATGGCCAAGCATTATCATGGTTTGCCCCAATCTTGGAGAAGAACATGGCAATACTTCAGGACTATGAGGGGTTTCTTTGAGAACTCACCACCACATTTGGAGATGCAGACACAAGTCGAGCAACAGAAACAAAACTTTGGAAGTTACATCAAGGTAATCGCCCTACCTCTACCTATGCATCTGAATTTAGGCAATTGATATGGGATCTCACTTGGCATGAAGATTATTTCATAAGCCAATTTAGATGGGGTTTAAGAGATGATGTGAAGGACCTTTTGCTCATGATGCCAAAGGTTAAAACATTGAATGAATATATCTTGCAAGCTATTCAACGTGATAACTGAATTTTTGAAAGGAAACAAGAAAAAAAAGTAGAAGGAAGACCTCGCCAATGGAAACCCTTCCAGCCCACTCCTAAAGGTGAGCATATGCCTGAACCTATGCAAATAGATGTAACTAGGTTTCAGCCTATAATGCTAGAAGAGAAATAGAGAAGGAGAGTTAATAAGTTATGCCTCTATTATGGAAACCCTAGACATATTGCAATTAATTGTCCGAACAAGAGAACAAACTCCAGAGTCGCAGCCACCCTTGTAGAGCAGAGAAACGAGGAAGTCCAATTGTAAAAGAGACCCTACAACTGGACCATGATATAAGAAAGGGTCTCATAATTCCAGCTACACCCATAAAAAACATGTCTTGCACCTGTCAAGTTAATCATGCCCAAGAAGAACCTTTCCCTTACAGCCCTAGTAGATTTATGAGCCTCCTCATGTTTCATCGATGAAAGATTGGTTAAGAAACATGGAATTCCTGTACTTCGGAAGAACAAAACAGTAATAGCTGAAGTAGTAGATGGAAGACCTCTAGCATCTGGGAATATAACCATGGAAACCACACCATTAAGAGTACACCACCATGAATCCCACATATTTTTCAATGTTATATTGAGCCTAGTACATCTAGTTATCATTGGAATGCCCTAGTTAAAGAAGCATAATCCAGACATTAATTGGGAAAAGAATAAAATCACCCATTGAGATATCCAAAAGAACCCAACATATGTTGGAGCCAAAGCCTTCATACATAGAATAAGGAACGAATCTACATATATGATCTATGCCATACCAGCTCAAGAATCCAAGAAAGATGATCCAGACCCAATCAGTACAAAGGCTTTGAAGATGTTTTTGAAAGAAGAATGTGGATATCCTCCTAGAGCATAGACCTTATGATTGTCCCATAGATCTTCAAGAGGAAGCACAACCACCCTTTGGACCAATCTATAGACTATCCCCAAAGGAACTTACAAAACTAAGCAAGAACATTGATGAGAATCTAGCAAAGGGGTTTATCAAACACTCGAACTCTCCAGTGGGAGCTCCTATTTTATTTATAAAGAAGAAGGATGGGACTCTCCGGATGTGTGTAGACTATTGTGGATTGAATAAAGTCACTATAAAGAACAGATACCCGCTACCACTTATATCAGAGCTCTTGGAACGCCTTGGAAAAGCAAAATTCTTCACAAAGATTGATTTTCAAGGAGCTTACAACCTTATCAGGATCAAAGAAGGAGACAAATGCAAAACAACATTTCGAACAAGGTATGGCTATTTTGAATATGTAATTATGCCATTCGGTCTTACAAATGCTCCAATTGTCTTCCAACATATGATGAATGATATCTTTTGAGAATATTTAGATGATTTTGTTGTAATATACCTTGACGATATCTTGATATTCTCCAAAAATCTAGAGGATCATGAATGTCATGTAAAGATAGTCCTAGAGAAACTAAGAGAAAAAGGATTATATGCGAAATTGGAGAGGTGCTCTTTCCATAAGACAGAAGTGGAATTTTTAGGGTACATTGTACTAGTTAAAGGAATTTTTATGGACCCTAAGAAGATTCAGACAATCCTTGATTGGCATTTTCATGTGTTTGAGATGTACAATGTTTTTTGGGGTTTGCCAACTTCTATAGGATATTCATTAGAGATTACTCCAAGATAGTGTCACCTCTTACCAAGCTTACAGGGAACTCCAAATTCTCATGGACCAAAGAAGCAGAAAAAGCATTTCAGACCTTGAAATCAGCATTCACTACTGCTCTAATTCTAGTTCATCCTGATTCTAGTAAGCCCTTCTTCCTAGAGATAGATGCATCAGACTTTGCCCTAGGGGCCATTCTTTCCCAATATGGAGATGATGGACACCTACATCCATTTGCATATCATTCAAGGAAATATTCTCCTCCAGAAAATAATTATGAAATTCATGACGAAGAACTTCTTGCCATAGTGGATGTGTTTGATACCTGGCGTCACCATCTAGAAGAAGAAGCTCATAAAGTTATCGTGTATACAGATCACAAGAAACTAGAGTATTTTATGATCACCCACATCCTCAACAGAATGCAATCTCGATGGAGTAACTTTTTATCCAGGTTCGACTTTGTCATCACATGTCGTCCAAGATGGCAACAGTGTCAATCAGATGCCTTGTCAAGAAGACCTTACCTTGCACCAAAGAAGGGTGAAGAGGCCTTTGATCAACAGGAGAGTGTATTACTCAAGCCTGAGCATCTCCAGTTTGCAACTATCTCTTCAAGCCATCATAAAGATTCAGCCTTGAATCATTTGATCCGTGAGATTCTACCATGAGATGAATTGTTTTGTTACGTTAAGCAAAAAGCTCAAGAAGGAAGAATTCAAGAAGTAAATGAATTCCAAGAAAAGGATGGGTTACTATTCTATAAGAACCTATTGTATGTCCCTCCAGGAACTCCTAGGATCTAAGTACTTCAACAACGTCATGAGAACCTTGCAGTAGGACATTTTGGAGTGAATAAAACAATAGAACTTATATAAGGGATTTTTGGTGGCCTCAAATGTGGAAGGAAGTCAGAGAATATATCCAAACATGTGATACTTGCAATAGATCTAAAGTACCATGACATAAATCTCATGGCCTCTTGGAGCCTTTACCTATTCCAGAAAGACCATAGGCTTCATTATCTACGGACTTAAACAGACCTGCCAAAGTCAGACAAGTATGATGCCATTCTTGCTATAGTGGATCGATTTACAAAGATGGCACACTTCATTCCAGCTACCAAGGCAATCACAGGTGCAGCCATTGCTAAGCTTTTCTTCAGATACATCTTTAGGCTTCATGGATTGCGTGATGATATTGTCAGTGATCAAGGTCCAAAGTTCATATCCAGATTTTGGAATAGTCTTTGCAAGCTCCTTGGTGTTCAAGTTAAATTATCTACAGCCAATCATCCACAGACTGATGGACAAACAGAACGGGTGAATCAAGTCCTAGAACAATATCTCTATTGCATCATATCATCAAAATGATAGGTTTGAGCTTTTAACATTTGCAGAGTTTGCCTATAATAATAGTGTTCATACATCTACCAAGCAGACTCCCTTCTTTGCAAATTATGGTCAACATCCAAGGATGGAGATACAACTAGCAAATCATGTCAAGAACCCAGCTTCCAGAGACAAGGCTCAGTACCTCATGGAAATTCACCAAGAACTCAAGGAAGAGATCCATAAAGCTCAAGAACATTATAAACACTATGCAGATCAACATCATGTTCAAAATCCATCGTATCAAATTGGGGATAAATTATGGTTACTCAGAAACAATTTGCAAACTTCAAGGCCCTGTGCAAAGTTAGATCATCAAATATTTGGTCCATTCACCATCTTGGCCAAGATCAATCCAGTCACCTTCAAGCTCTAGCTACCAAGCAGCATGAGAATACATCCAATTTTCCATGTATCCATGTTGGAACCATATCAGATTTCACCATTGAGGGGGGAGAGACCTAGTCCTTCACTACCTATCCAGATTGATGATCATGAAGAATTTGAAGTCGAGCATGTCCTAGATTCCAGAATATCCCGAGGAAGATTGGAGTACCTTATTCATTGGAAAGGGTATGACATCAGTGATCGTACTTGGGAACCTGCAGAAAACCTTGAGAGAGCACCAATCAAGGTTCGAGAATTCCATAAGAGAAATCCAATGAAGCCGAGACTAGATAAGATGACCGCTCCTCGTAGAACTCGTCGCTTAAGGGGGGGTGATGTCATGGACAAAAGAAACCACCTTGAACCTTTGATTCCATGTGAATCATATATCTCGTGATTGGTTCAGAATTAGGAGAAACCAATGCTTCCATTGCGTTTGGAATGTCCCAAAACTTTAAGATCGACTGTCTATTTGCTAAATTCTGACATTCAGAGGTCTTGATCGATTTGTTGACATCATTGATGACATCATCAACTCGCACAGCCCTTGGGAACTGCCCTTGAAAACCTATATAAGGAGAGGTTGGCCACATTCATAATCAGTCTTGCCAATACCAGTCTCAGGAGCTCAAGGAGGCGTGATCGCCAAGTAAGTACTCTCCAAGATCCAGTTCCAGTTCTTGTCTTGTTCCTTGTTCCAGTCTTTTCTAGTCTAGTTCTTGGACATCTTGTCTTGTCCTCTTGTAATCTCATAGTACGAGATCCTTTCGAGTTCTTTCTTGTATCTAGTTCATCTCCCAGGATGGAGTTCTTGTAATCTAGATATATTTTTCCATACTTACGATCCCGGGTTGTGGGATCTCTTGTATCATCTTTAGTCGAGTTATTCATACCTATCAATCCCGGGTTGTGGGACATCTTGTACCAATCACATATTCTTGTATCGTTTCCCTTTGTGGGTGTTCTTGTAATCAAAAGTGTATTTCCAAAATCTTGTCTATTGTAGTCAGAGAGCACAATCTAGTGCTCCCCTGACAGAACTCTTGATTCTTATATAGATGAATTTGATAGGTTGAATAGCATGTGTTGGATAATATCCAAGCTCACGCATGCTTATGGCTGGAGAAGAGCATAGAGGCAAAGAAAATCAAATTTCTTCAAGTTCCATAGCTTAGGTCTGTTGGAGTTTATTGATCTCCAAAGTACAGCTAGAAGTAGGTGAAACCCAACAAGACCTAGTTGACTTTTTCACAAACTTATATGCACAGACCAGTTTTCTTGCAGAGAAAACTGCTCTTTACTCACTTGGAATTTTCAAAAACTGTTTCACACACATAAACTAGACTCTAAGAGCTTTCCAATGAGCCAAAGAACACTCAATTTGGATAAGTACACAAGGAGATATGACCTCTGCAAGTTGGAGGTTTAATGGAGACCTTCAGCAGGGATAAAAAAACAGAGAACACACACTACTTGAAGAGACTATTGCTCTCAGCTCACAAGTCCAATGATTATGAAAATTTACAGGAAGCAATTAGACAATAAGAGCTTTCAAATGAGATATTAAACATGTAATTTGGATATATAATGAGGGAGATACAAGCTCTGCAATCTCTGCATTAAAAAAAACTACAGCAGCATAGAGATACACATATGACTCTCTTGGACATCCCACAAGATCACGATTTTTCTCCTCTTTTTATAGCATGGGAAATTAATCTAAAACCTTCCTAATACATCTTAATTCGTAGTAGACACTTGGATGGAGGTATTACATGACTCAAGTGCTCAAATAAGCAAAGTACTGATGGACTTTGAGAACTAGCCACATCGACCTTCCACTAGAACACCACTGCAGCTCCCTTGTGACCCACTAATTTGACTCACCATATTCTAAAACTCACGTGGTATTTTTGCTACATTTTATGAATAATATGAGCCTTCTTGAAGTATTTGAAGACTTCCCAAAGGTATTTACATAATTTGAAACTTGTACCCTACATAAAACAAATGTTCGCAACATTCTCCCCCTCAAGTTTCAAAGGGTATTTCCTTCATGCCAAGAATATAGTTGAATCTTTGAAGCTTTGGTCCATCCAAGGATTTGGTGAAGATATCTGCAACTTGATCCTTTGTTCCCACAAAAGAAACTTGTACTTCATTGTTTATGGCCTTCTCTCGAACATAATGATAGTGAACCTCTATATGCTTTGTTCTAGCATGAAAGATAGGATTTGAGGTCATATGAATGCTACTCAAGTTATCCCCATATATCTGTGGTACATCAACCTGCACATTCAAGTCATGAAACAACTTTTTAAACCACATAACCTCAGTAGTAGCCAATGCTAAACCTCTATACACAGCCTCTGTAGAAGATAAAGCAACAGTAGGTTGTTTCTTTGAACTCCATGTTAATGTCTTGTTTCCTGCTATTACCACATATCCACTTGTGGATCTTCTGTCATCTTTGCTTCCAGCCCAATCTGCATCACTAAAGACTTTAAGAGTTAGATCCGCATCATGACTATAAAATAATCCTTTGTTCATGGTACCTTTCAAATATGTAAGCACTCTTTTTGTTGCATGCATATGAGGTACTCTAGGTTCATGCATAAACTGTGACAATACTCCCACTGCATAGCATATATCAGGTCTAGTTTTTGTTGCATAAATCAAAGATCCTACCATGGATCTATATGCATTCATATCATGCAACTCATCACCTTCCTTTGCACTCAACTTTACATTACATTCCATTGGAGTAGAAACAAATTTACATTCCTGCATACCAAACCTTTTCAACATATCACATATATACTTTCTCTGTATCAACCACATACCTCCTTTTATCTCATCAATTGCTTTAGCATCATTCCCTGTAATCAACAAGTCATCCACATAAATGCATGCATAGACACACATGTCATCTACTTACATAAAGTGAAGGATCAAACATGACTCGCTGTGTATCCTTGTAGCATAAGATACTTTACCAACCTTGCATTCCATGCCCTTGGTGCCTGTTTAAGACCATACAATGCCTTCTTTAACCTGCATACATGATTAGGACATTTTGCATCCACATAACCATCTGGTTGTGACATATACACTTCTTCATTTAACTCACCATTAAGAAAGGCATTCTTTATATCGAGTTGATATATATTCCACCTTTTACTTGCAGCTAAAGCCAACAAAGTTCTTACCGTTGCCATGTTTGCTACTGGACTAAACGTTTCCTCATAGTCCACACCTTGAGTTTGATTATATCCTTTTGCTACAAGTCTAGCCTTATATCTTGACACACTACCATCACTATTTCTTTTAATCTTAGAAACCCACTTGCAACCAATTACCTTTTGCTTTGGTGTCTTTGGAACTAAATTCCAAGTCTTGTTATCCTCTAGTGCTTCCATTTCTTCTCTCATTGCTTTCTCCCACTTTTCATCTCCTTTTGCCTCATCATAACATGTGGGTTCATTTTCCTGCTCAAAACTTTTGTCATAAAAGCATAATGAGTATTCATAAAAGATTCATAAGTATACCTTTGAGGTTGCTTACTCACTCTTGAAGTTCTTCTTACCTCCAACGTAGATGCTCTTCCTTTCTTATTAGGAACCTTTGATGATTCTCCATACTCACATACATCACTAATTTCCTCTCCTTCATCATTAACTTCAACAAGTTTGAGTTTACCTTTACTTTTAACACTTGGAGGTGACTCTTGCCTTAATCTTCCATTGAAAGGTGATCCTCTTTCTTCATCCAAACCACTCCTTTTATCATTTAAACTTCCTGATGGCTGAACTATGCATTCATCTCCTTCAACCACACCTTCTTCATTTTCATCCATGACCTGCAAACAATTCTTATCTGCATACCATGAAAGTGATTCATCAAAGTTTACATCTCTTGACACAACAACCTTATTGGTATGAGGATTATAGCATCTATATCCTCTTTGAGTATCTGCATAACCAATAAATATACATTTTTCTGATTTCGCATCAAGTTTAAATCTCACCTCATTAGGTACATGTACATAACATACACAACCAAATACTTTCAAATGACTTACACTTGGTTTCCTTCCATGCCATACCTCATATGGTGTCAAATGATGAACTCCAGCAGTCGGAACTCTATTCATAATGTAAACACTTGTACTAACAGCTTCAGCCCAAAAATAATTAGGCAAACACATATCATTAAGCATGCTTCTAGATGCTTCTGCTATGATTCTGTTTCTTCTTTCTGCGACTCCATTTTGTTGTGGAGTATACCTGCATGTAACTTCTCTTTTGATACCTTCATCATACAAAAAATTAGTAAAAGCTTGAGAGAAATACTCTCCCCCTCCATCAGATCTTAGCTTCTTAATATACCTTCCTGTTTGCTTTTCGACATATGATTTGAACTTCTTGAAACAATCAAAGACCTCACTCTTATGTTTAATGAAATACACAAATATCATTCTACTATGATCATCAATGAATGATACATAGTACTTATTACCAACCAAGGATGCCTCTTTAGTAGGTCCCCACACATCCGTATGTATGAGATCTAGCAAACCATCACTTACATAGCTTGAATACTTGAAAGGTTGTCTACTCTGCTTACCCATTTGACATGCTTCACAAAGATGCACCATATGTTGCCTAGTAAGATCAGGTAATCCTTCCACAATCCTCTTCTTTGATAGCTCCTTTAACCTGTGTACATTCATGTGTCCAATCCTTTTGTGCCATAGATCAAGCTCTGCTATTCAATGCATACCATAAGAGAAATAATTTGTATGATTTGGGTTTACCTTGAATGTAAACAATCTACCTTGTTTTTGACCTCTAGCAATTAACCTCCTTTGCTTTGGATCCTCAATGAAGCAACCTGCATGATTAAATCTTATTTGCAAACCTTTTTCTACCATTTGACCAACTGACATCAAATTCTTAGTGATCGTTGGCACATAAAGTACATCCTTCAAGCAATTTGTCTTACTCTTATCCTGCATGACAACATCTCCAACCTGCATAATCTTATGTGTTGTATCATCTCCTGTTTCAACATGACCTTTACATGAAGGATTATGCATATTAGAAAACCATGAAGCATCATGTGACATGTGATTAGAACAGCCACTATCTACATACCATACATCGCTATTGCAATTCATCTTAGTTTCTACATTCATCATAAGAAGAGAATCATAATCATCACTTTTACCTTCAACTGCATAATTTCCTTGTTGTTTACCTCTTCTTGAATAGCCTCCTCTTCGATTACCACCTTGATTATTTTCATTTTGATAACAATCTTTGGCAGTGTCCATACCTTCCACATATATAGCAATTGTTCTTATCTTCACTCCTTTGTCTTTGATTGTAGTTGTAGTAACCTCTCGTACCTCTAGCACTTGATCTTCCTCTTCCTCTTGTGTTGAAGAAGCCACTTGAAGTCCCTTGATCATCGCTCCTTCTTCCTCGACCTTTATTTGAACCTCTTCTACCTCTGTTTCCACCTCTTGATGATCCTACATAAAGAGCTTGTCCTTGAGATCCTTTTTTATTTGAAGTAGAACCATTTAGATTCATCTCCTCCGTGACCATGAGGGCAATAAGTTGATCAAAATCTGGTAATTCTCCTCTGACATAAACTGAAGTAATGAAGGGTTTCCATCTCAGAGTCTCATCATCTTTGAGTCCGTTGAGAGTATGTGCAACCAAGTCGTCGTCCTCCACATGAGCTTGAATTGATCCTAGTTGATCTGCAATCTCTTTAACTTTCAATATGTAATCATTGACCGATGTCCTTGTATCTTTCTTTATGTTATTCAACTCATTTTTGAGTTGAATCTTCCTTGCTCTTGTACCTATAGCATACAACCTTTCCAATGCAAGCCAAACATCTCTACTTGTGTCTAGATCTTGTATGTGTCCTACCATTGAATCTTGAATATTTTGTGATAAAATGAATATGACCCTTTTGTCTCTCTCATTCCAAAGTCTAAACTCCCTCAATTGTTGCTGATTTGGGTCCTCTGGTAATGTGGGTTAGATATCTGTGCCGTCAATCAAACCATACAAGCCTCTACCTTGCAAGTATGTTGTGATTCTAAACTTCCATGCTTGATAATTTGTCTTATCAAGCTTCTCTATTTGTGCATGTTGGTCTCCCATAATACAAATACTAAACTTCCTCCTTTAAGCCTTCTTTCCAATGTGTGTGATGAGAAGAAATATAATATTTACCTTGTAAATCAGGTATGTGCACCTTTCTTTGCTTGGATGTTGCTTGAGATGCCTCCTTGCGATCTTCTTCTACCTTTGTGTAGTGTTGATGATGAACTGCTTCTTTGATAGCTTCAAATTCTTCATCAAGGTATGACAACCTTCTCCAAGCCTCCAAGTACTTGCTCTGATACCAATGTTGGAGTTTATTGATCTCCAAAGTACAGCTAGAAGTAGGTGAAACCAACCAGGACCTAGTTGACTTTTTCACAAACTTGTATGCACAGACCAGTTTTGTTGCAGAGAAAACTGCTCTTTATTCACTTGGAATTTTCAAAAACTCTTTCACAAACATAAACTAGACTCTAAGAGCTTTCCAATGAGCCAAAGAACACTCAATTTGGATAAGTACACAAGGAGATATGACCTCTGCAAGTTGGAGGTTTAATGGAGACCTTCAGCAGGGATAAAAAAACAGAGAACACACACTACTTGTAGAGAGTATTTCTCTCAGCTCACAACTCCAATGATTATGAAAATTTACAGCAAGCAAGTAGACAATAAGAGATTTCAAATGAGATATTAAACATGTAGTTTTG
This sequence comes from Ceratopteris richardii, assembly GCA_020310875.1. Taxonomy (NCBI): domain Eukaryota; kingdom Viridiplantae; phylum Streptophyta; class Polypodiopsida; order Polypodiales; family Pteridaceae; genus Ceratopteris; species Ceratopteris richardii. The sequence continues at coordinate 3,101,486 of CM035438.1, forward strand.
GATATATAATGAGGGAGATACAAGCTCTGCAATCTCTGCATTAAAAAAAACTACAGCAGCATAGAGATACACATATGACTCTCTTGGACATCCCACAAAATCACGACTTTTCTCCTCTTTTTATAGCATGGGAAACTAATCTAAAACCTTCCTAATACATCTAAATTCATGGTAGACACTTGGATGGAGGTATTATATGACTCAAGTGCTCAAATAAGCAAAGTACTGATGGACTTTGAGAACTAGCCACATCGACCTTCCACTAGAACACCAATGCAGCTCCCTTGTGACTCACTAATTTGACTCACCATATTCTAGAACTCACGTGGTATTTTTGCTACATTTTATGAATAATATGAGCCTTCTTGAAGTATTTGAAGACTTCCCAAAGGTATTTACATAATTTGAAACTTGTACCCTACATAAAACAAATGTTCGCAACAAGGTCTCCCTATTATAGCATATTTTTAATACCCACCTTCACTCAAATGACCAAAACTCACTCATAGCATATCCAAATTGAGTGATTTTTGTTGCTATGGATTTGTCACTGAGATCCCTTTCGATTGATTAGAAGCTACCTTTTTTATCCACTTTCAACCCTATACAGAGCTTCAATCTTGGCTATTTGACATCAAGTCTTCCGACTTTAATGCATTTCTGAATCAACGTGGGATAAAACATCAGTGTACAGTGCCATATACACCTCAATAGAATGGATTTGCTGAGCAAAAGAACAAGTCACTCATGGAGATGCCAAGGTGTATGGTCAAGAGTCATGCTTACCAAATAGTTTTTGGCTTGAGGTTGTTATGTGTGCAGCATATGTACTTAATAGGTGTCCCACTAAAGCGCTATAGTCTATCACTCCATATGAGGCTTGGCATGGTTGTAAGCCATCTGTTGCTCACCTACGTGTTTTTGGTTATCTGGCATATGCATTAGTGCCTAAACAACATCGAAGGAAATTGGATGATAAAGCAGTAAAATGTATTTTCATTGGGTACAGTTCTAAAAGCAAAGGCTATCGTCTGTATCATCCACAAATAAAACACATTTTGGTTACTCATGATGTTATTTTTGTGGAAGATGCTATTCACCCTTTACTTTCATGTACGAAGGAGACATCTATTAGCTTCAAAGACATGTATGATACTTTGCTTCCTCTTTTTATAGGTGGATAGTCTAGTGCTAGTCCTAATGAGGCAACTTCTTAGCCTTTACAAATTTCATGTGATGATGTAGATAATTCCATTTTTGATGCAGATTTGCATGATGCACTTGTTGATGAGAGAGCTGATATTGAGGAGGCAAAAACTATGCCAAAATGGGTGGTGCAAACTTTGTGTGATAGCAAATTAGATACATATTTGTCATATCGTACTCAATCAAGCTCTCATAGTGCCTCTTTTGCATCAGATTGCTATGCCATGGATGCCTCTAGTCTCTGTGATGAGATTGAGCCTATTTCATTTGATGAAGCACAAAATTCAGAACATTGGATGGTTGCAATGCAATTTGAATATGATGTTATCATGAAAAATGGTACCTCGTCTTTGTGTTACTTGCCTCCTGACAAGAAGGCCATTGGCACTAAGTGGGTATACAAGCTTAAGCATAAGCCTGATGGAACAATTGAGAGGTATAAGGCTAGGCTTGTTGAAAAGGGTTATGCTCAAGAAAGAGGCATTGATTTTAATGAGACCTTTGCTCCTAATCGCCAAATGACTATTGTTTGTAGCATATATGCACCATCATGGTTGGAATGTACATCAGTTGGACATTAAAACAACATTTCTGAATGGTGACTTGCATGAAGAAGTGTATGTTTTTTAGCCCCATGGCGTTGTGCAAAAAGGGCTTGAAAAATAGGTGTGCACGTTAAAGAAGGCATTATATGGTTTAAAGCAAGCTCCACGTGCTTGGTATGAAAACATATAGGCCTATTTGATTGCACATGGTTTTGAGAACAGTCCAACTGAAAACACCTTATATGTAAGGCGTTCTAATGATGTACTTCTGATCATTGTTTTGTATGTTGATGACATGCTGCTCATTGGTCCTTATGAGAAGCATATTGCTGATTTTAAGGCTAATTTGCATGCCTCATTTGAGATTTCTGATTTGGGGCATTTGCACCATTATTTGAGCATTCAATTTATGCACATTGATGGTGGAATGGCTTTGTGTCAAATGAAATATATTAACACATTATTGCAACATTTTGGCCTTGAAGATTGTAAACCTATTGCCACTCCTATGGGGAGAGGTTTACGATTGAGTCTTCATGATGTTGGAGATGCATTTGATGTTGTTCTCTATCAGCAGGTTGCTGGATGCTTGATTTACTTATGCATTAGTTGATCAGATATTCAATTTGTTGTCTCACACATGAATAGGTTTATACATTGCCAAGGAGTCAAGCATTGGCAAGCAGTTAAGCGCATCTTTCACTACTTGAGTGGTACTTGGCTACTTGGATTGTTTTATCCCAAGGGGGAATCACTACTGCTAGATTTACATGCTTTTTCTAATTCTAATTGGGCTAGTTGCTATGACACTCATGTGTCCACTAGTGGTTTTTGCTTCATTCTTAGTAGCTCATGCATATCTTGGTTGAGCAAGAAGTAGCCTACTATGGCCACTTCCAATTGTGGGGCTGAGTATAGGGAAGCTTTCACAACGACTATTGATTATGTGTGGCTCAGACGCCTTATGGTTGATTCAGGTGTTGGTTAGTCTTCGGGAACCACCATCTTCACTGACAGTAAGAGCGCATTGGCAGTTGCAAGGAACCCTATGTTCCATGCTCACACTAAGCACATTGAGGTGCATTATCATTATTTCATGGAGAGGTTCTCTGCCAGAGAGATCAGCTTGGCATATGTGCCCACGTAGAACATTGTAGACCTTTTCACGAAGGATTTTCCTAGGGAGAAGTTTGAAGCTTTCCGCAAAGCTTTGGGCTTACTTCCTTTTGTGGATTGATTCTACATAGCTTAGCACTTTCTTATACATGAGTGCCAGCTCCTTCTTCACTGCATCACTCCTAGGGGAGATTTGTTGATATATTTAGGTAGTGATGTGTGTGAATACACTAGGATCGTCGGGGCATTTTTTTCCCTCTTTAGGAGGTTTTTTTCACCCGGCTTGTATATATGCCTATAGCCCTAATGGGTTACTTATCTTTGTATGTTGTAGTGGTAATGCATTCAGTATTGTGTGCTGAGCTGGAAGCCTCTTCTTCTTCATTGTGTTGTTAGTGTGCTTCCAGAGACGTCTAACTCCAACAGGCAAGCCATAGCAAAGGTCCCAAGCTCAGGGGATATCCTAAGGTATTCAATGGCAATGGGGATGAGTGTTGCATGATGGCCACATGGTAGCACTAGACCATTCTAGATCATTACTATTTTGAATGCAAGAGGATATATTGGATGGGAGGAGAGTGGCACACACATCATTAACAAGTCTTAAGCCTTCTACTTCTAGCAATTACACAAGCATCGCTCCGAAGAGAGTATCCAAAATATTGACAAGACAATACTCCAAGACTACTTAAGGGTAGTGGGGATTGATTCGGGTAGGAAAATAATCCCACAAAGGAATAGATGTCAAAGAACATATAGAAGAATCCTAAGGAATTGAAATCTAGGGTGAAAATTTCATCGAATGAAAGACACATTCTAAGAAGTACAGGGATCAAATAGTCTGGTTAATCATCGACTGCAAGTAAAGAAACCAAACATGAATTTAAGCTTGAATTTGTGTCCACTGACACGTTGGAAGACTGGAGGGCACAATTTGTAATTTACAGATTGGATTCCGAGTATTACGCATGTTGGAACAAAACAATCACAAATTGATGATTACAAAAATCTTGAAGGAAGTCTATGATCAGATTGAAGTGAAAGAAGTCATTTGAGGATCTCAGAAGTGAAGCTTGTATACATATGTACATTACAATTGGAAATTCTTGTAATTTGAGTATAGATAATCCTTAGGATGATAAGGAGTAATGTAATAGACGTGGGATAAGTCTAGAACCATATGTATATAAGTCAATGATGTAAAGAAATACATGTGAGAGTCAATAGAAGACAAGTGTCATAGAGATAGATGTGAAGAGAGTCATCTTTAGGAAATAGCGATGAGTATTTTGTAGATTTCTCTCAGTCTAATCATGTGGATCAGAAATCCTTTTGTACACATCTAATCTAGAAGTTAATGAAGCTATGTTAAAAGTTTCATTGTCTAATTCCTTTCATGTTGTGAGTATGATCAATAGGAACATGTGTATGTAAAGCCTACAGGTAGACTTCTCAGAGTCGCACACTGTTTTGTGTCAATGTTTTGCTTAGATCTCAGTGCACAGTGTAAAGTTTTTGATGACTAAGCATTCAAAATCTAAGTTATAAGGTAAGGAAGCTATGGCTAAAAGCATTTAGCAAAACGGCATCTGTGCTGTGAGAAATCAACCTTAGAAGTTACCTATGTCAAAGTCGCTTGTTTAGGAAGACAATTTTTGACATATTTTTTATCTTAAGGATCAGATTAAAGTTTTAATGATTCTTTTGAAGGAATAATGGTTGATATGATTGTGCAAAGGTAGTATGAGGATATGTGCATCATTGGTTTGAAGAAATCTGAAGATATGTGCAGGTTATGAAGTCAATTTCTGAAGCAGACTTTCTGAAGAAGGAATTTCTTTACTCAAAGAAGTGTTAGTGAAAGTTTTGATAAATGAAGACAAAATTTGTGTAAATTTTGATCCATAACTGATATAGAAGTGTTCTTAGATCAGTATAGATCAAACCTTTGGAGATTAAGAGGTCTCCAACAGTGGTATCAGAGCTGAAGGTGTAATACAAGTGAAGTAAAGGCATTGGAAGTCCCAATTGTTGCAGGTATTAAAGTCTCTTCTAATTGAAGGTGGACAAGGACAAATTCTTGAAGATAACTTCATTAGCACACTTAACATATAAGGTGCTTTCAGTTGGACTATTCTCAAAACCATGTGCAATCAGATAGGCATGTATCTTCTCATACTAAGCACTTGGTGCTTGCTTTAAACCATATAAAGCCTTCTTTAACTTTCACAACCTGGTTTTCATGCCCTTTCTGCACAAAGCCAAGGGGCTGAAAAACATACACTTCTTCATGCAAGTCACCTTTCAAAAAATTTGTTTTAATGTCTAACTGATGCACATTCCAACCATGATGAGCTGCAAGTGCGCAGATGCTCCGAACAGTGGTCATACGGCATGTAGGTGCAAAGGTCTCATCAAAATCAATGCCTCTATCATGTGCATAACCCTTTGCAACAAGACTAGCCTTATACCTATCAATTGTACCATCCGGTTTATGCTTCAGCTTGTATACCCACTTAGTGCCAATGGCCTTCTTGCCAAGAGGCAAGTCACATAAAGACCAAGTACCATTCTTCATTATAGCATCATATTCAGATTGCATAGCAGCCATCCAATTTTTTGAATTTTGTGCTTCATCAAACGAAACAGGCTCATTCTCATCACAAAGACTAGATGCAGCCATAACATAGCAATCTGATGCAAAAGAGGCACTATGAGAGCCTGAATGAGTACGATATGACAGAGATGCATCTAGTTTGTTGTCATGCAAGGTCTGCACCAGCCATTTTGGCATAGTTTTCACCTCTGCAATGTCAGTCTCTCATCAACAAGTGCATAATGTAAATCTACATCAGAAATGGGATGATCTGCATCATCACATGAAACCTGCAAAGGCTGAGAAGTTGCCTCATTAGGACCAACACTAGACTATCCACCTATAAAAAGAGGCAGCAAAGTATCATACATGTCTTTGGAGCTAACAGATGTCTCCTTAGTACATGAAAGTAATGGCTGAATAGCATCTTCCACAAAAACAACATCACGGCTAACCAAAATGCGTTTAGTCTGTGGATGATACAGACGATAGCCTTTACTTTCAGAAGTGTACCCAACAAAAATACATTTTACTACTTTATCATCCAATTTTTTGTGATGTTATTCAGGCACTAATGCATATGCCAAACAATCAAAAACACGCAGATGAGCAACAGATGGCTTGCGATCATGCCAAGCCTCATATGGAGTGATAGACTGTAGCGCTTTAGTGGGACACCTGTTAAGTACATATGTTGGACACATGATAGCCTCAAGCCAAAAACTATGTGGTAAAGCCTAACTCTTGACCATACACCTCACCATCTGCATGAGTGACCTGTTCTTTCGTTCAACAAATCCATTCTGTTGAGGTGTATACGGCACTGTACACTAGTGTTTTATCCCATGTTCAGCCAGAAATGCATTAAAATCAGAAGACATATATTCCCCCCTCAATCAGAATGGAGGGTGTCCATTTTACATGCTAACAGATTTTCAGCCAAAACCAAAAACTGTTTGAAGCACATGAACACTTCGGACTTTGCCTTCAATGGATATACCCATGCATGCCTGGAAAAGTCATCAATGAAAGTTACGAAGTAAAGATAATTTCCAAAAGAAGATGTCTGCATAGGACCACAAACATCACTATGTACAAGCCTCAATTTCTGAGTAGCCTGAATTGAACCATCTTTTGGAAATGAGGAACGCTCCATTTTGCCCAAAATACAACCTTCACAAACATGTTTTCTAGGTGCCTCAAGTTTGGGCAAAGAGGACACCATTTCAAATTTCTATAGGTGTAGCAAACAAGCAAAATTTAGATGGCCAAAGCATGCATGCCAAAGCTTTGCATCTTACATAGCCTGAGAATCATGTAGTGCACATGCCGAATCATTCACAGATCTTTCATAGCCTATGAGCTTATACAGCCCATGACATAAAATTCCAGAAGCAATAATCACATCGCCATATGATAGTTCTTTATGATATGATCATTCCCTTTACAGTACTTACAAAACAATTTTTGCTTTTCTGATTTCTTCTCATCTTTATCTTCCTGCTTCGAATGTGCAAAATTAGCATATTTGTGCTTACTAGTTGAAGAGCTTCATTTTCCTTTTCCCTTCTTACTAGCCAGGAAAGCTTGATCTACAACTCGCATAATGGACCAGTTCTGCCAGGACTGATCTTCCTGCAACAGGACAAAGACTAACTCCTCAAATGATAAGGCATTTGGATTGCCTTGTTGGTGCAAGACAATCAACAATTGAAGGTCTTTAAGTCCGCAGAGACGTCAGCAAAAATTTCCTTAAAAAGGTCACCGGAACAGTACCGGAACAGTACCGGAAGGTCACAGGAAAGTCACCGGAATGTTACCGGAATAGATCAATTTTACAGATTTCAGTTCATGAAGAGTTGAAGGATGGAAAGAGGAAGAAAAGAACAAAGTTTAAAGCTTGGAAGAAGAACCGGGAAAATTGTACACATATGTACAGTAGTATAGTCAGTGTTATAAGCTTGTACAAATTTATCTATAAATACCTGAAAATGTCGAGGCGCGTAGTATGAGAGGTAGAAAGAAAAGTATGAGAGACATATACGAGAGAGAAAGGAATAGAAGAGAAGAATGAGAAGTTAGATGTCATGAGACATATGTAAAGTTAGTTGAGTTTTCCTCTCATCACTCAACTGTAACTTTCTGAGTAATCGAAGAAAAGTTGCGCCGAAATTTCTGTGCGTTTTCATCTGTGATAGATGATTTGTGAAATCCTATTGAGGATATCTAAGTCTATAGTTAATCAATCTATAGCTTAAGTTTCAGAGTTTAATTGTAAACAGAAACCGAGAATTGTCAGTAGGAACATTCTTATGTGTTGAGTGTTCAAAGTTTACTGAAACAGGCGCATTTTCGGTGATCAATGTTTTGATCATTTCTCAGTGCATACTTTAAAGTTTTGCATGAGTGAGAGCTTAATCTTTAAGTTAGAAGATAAGCTACTCGTAACCAGAAGCATTTGCTTAAACGGGTTCTATTCAAGGAGAACCAAGTCTTAGAAGTTACAGGTGTGAAGTCGACTGTTCAGAATGACAGTTTCAGACAAAAGTAACCTGTGAAGATAAATTTAAAGAAATCGTACAGTAGAATGTTTGTGTTGTGAAGGTTTTGACTTACTCTTGGTATAGAGGTGCTCTAATCACAAGAGTAGGTTATTCTGAAGGAGATTAACACTCTCCGACAGTGGTATCAGAGCAGGTACAGTGGTATCAGAGCAGGTACAGTGGTATCAGAGCAGGTACAGTGGTATCAGAACAGGTAAAGTGGTATCAAAGCAGGTATCAGTCCAGTAGTGGTATTAGAGCAGGAGACACCAAAATCAAAGGAAAGAGGTTCCCGTTTGCTGCGGTTACAAAGAATTCAACAACCGAAGGACTAGAAGGTGAAAGCTTGAAGGCGAAACCTGAAGAAGAGATCATACGACATCAAGAAAGACAAACGGAGTCTAATTTGAAGCAAAGGTACATATATTATTCATAAAGGTTGAAGATTTAAATACACAGGAAGACACAAGATGGGAGATTCTCTACAGATAGAGAAACTGGATAGGGAAAACTATCCTGCGTGGTCAATGAGGATGGAAGCTCATCTTATGAGCAAAGATTTGATAGCTTATATCACAGGAGAAGAAGAAAAGCCACAGTTCAAAGATCCTAGTGTTCCGACTAGGGAAGAGTTAGCAGATCTGAAAAACTGGATGAAGAAAGATGCGCAAGCTAGAAGCATTATCTATATGGCAGTAAATGATTACTTGCTACCTCATATTCGAGGTCTTGAAAGTGCAACGGACATTTGGAATGCATTGGAGGAGCATTTCCAGAATACTACTAAGTCAAGAAAGGCATCCTTATGGGCAGAGTTTACAACCTTCAAGAAGAAGGCTTCTCAGTCCGTTTCAGACTATGTGACGAGAATGAAAGACATTGCAGATGCATTAGGTGCTGTTGATGAAGATATCGAAGAGGATAAATTGGTAAGACAAATTCTTACAGGCTTAAGAGGTGATGACAAATGGAAGCCGTTTATTTTGTCTACGGAGTTATCGCTTGATCATTTCACTCCAGATTTAAATCAATTGTTAGGTCATATGCTAACATTTGAGAATGATGTTAAAGGAGATGGTGACAAGAGTGCAGGTCACGCAATGTACTCGAAAGATAAAAAGAAGAATAGCAAAGGAAAGCAACAAGCAAATGAAGATGAAGGAACAACTAGCCAAGCCAACTTTCTAAGAGGAAGAGGAAGTGGCAAAGGTAGAGGAAAAGGCAGAAACAACAAAGATGGAGGCAAAGCCTGCTGGATTTGTGGTAAGACAAATCATTTAGCTAATGATTGTTGGCACAATACTCAAAGTAATAATGGATATAGTCAAAGCTACAATGCAAGAGGAAGAGATGGCAGAAATCAAAGAGGAAATTTCAGAGGCAGAGGTGGTAGGAGTTACTTTGGAAGAAATGCAGGAAGAGGATTCCAAAGTCAACAATATAACAATACCTACTACAATTACGCTTCAGAACAGAAGGAAGATTCAACAATGATATTGAATGCTACTTGTGAAAGTCAGAGTGAAGATCAAAGAGTCTTCTACATTGACTCAGGGTGTAGTAATCACCTGAGTGGAAACATATCATTGATGACTGATTTGGAGAATAAAGTTTCTAATCATGTTGTTCAAACAGGTGACAACACAAAGCATAAAGTGAAATCGATTGGATCAGTGAAAGCCAAAGACGGCAGTACCTTATTGGGTAAGGTTCTGTATGTTCCTACAATTCCTAAGAATTTGATAAGTGTAGGACAAATTGTTGAAAAAGGATATGAAGTAAGATTCACTAATGAAGGAGTATACGTAGAAGATCCCAGTCAGGGATATAAACAGATTGTTTCAGGAAAAAAAGAAGGAAGACTGTTTACACTAAAGATTCAAGGTAACATTGGTCAGGCCATGTTTACATATGAAGGACAGAAAATTTCTGAGTTAGATCTTTGGCACAAGAGGCTTGGACACTTCAATGAAAGAGGTATAAAAGATATGGTTAACAATGGTTCAGTGCTTGGATTGCCTAATGTTGCAGGTCAACATATGACATACAAATGTGAGGCATGTCAGTTTGGTAAGGCTCATAAGAATTCTTATACCAAGCATGGTTTTATGCACTCAGAGAAGCTTGAGTTGGTACACACAGACGTGTGGGGACCATCAAAGGATTTCAGTATAAATGGATCAAGATATTATGTGATTTATGTTGATGATGCTACCAGATGGATCACTATATATGTAATCAAAGATAAGTCAGAAGTATTCAATACATTCAGACATTATCATGCGTATGCAGAAAGAACTACAGGTCATAGACTGAAGAGACTAAGATCAGATGGAGGGGGAGAGTATTTCTCCAACGAGTTCAGTGACTACTTATGGAATGCAGGTATAAAAAGGGAAGTTACTTGCAGATATTCTCCTCAACAAAATGGTGTTGCAGAAAGGAGGAATAGGACTCTTGTTGAGTTTGCAAGGTCCATGGTGAATGAGAAAAATTGCCCTAATTATTTGTGGGCTGAAGCTGTAAACACAGCTACTTATTTGGTCAATAGGTTACCATGTAAAGCCCTGCAAGGTATGACACCATATGAAGCTTGGTGGGGTAAAAGACCTACTCTGGATCATTGCAGAGTATTTGGATGTGTGGCATATGCATATGTGCCATCACAATTAAGACACAAATTGGAACCTAAAGCTGAAAAATATGTTTTCATTGGTTATGATGACAGACAGATGGGATACAGGTTGTGGAATCCATCCACAAAACATTTTCTGGTATCAAAAGATGTTACGTTTGATGAGCAAAGTTCTTGGTATGCAGGAACAGTTAATGATAATACAGGTGATGAAGAAGAAGTGAGTCAGAAGAAAGGTAAATCAAAGGTTCAAATAATTGATGAAGAAGAAAATTATGAAGTGCAGGAAGAAGTTGAAGAAAGGCCAAGATTTGATCCTGAGTGTGAAGAACCAGAATCCTCAAGGACTGGAGAACTCAGAAGGTCATCAAGAAATAGATGGCAACCTACAAGGTACAGTTATGATACGTCATTTTTGGCTACGAAAGATTATGCTTACATAGTGAAAGCAGATGAAGACCCTTCTACATATGAAGAGGCAAAAGGTAAGGAAAAATGGGAAAAAGCTATGCAAGAAGAACATGATGCATTGGTGGAAAATCAAACATGGGATTTAGTTCCTAAACCAAATAGCCAGAAGATTATTGGATGCAAGTGGGTCTACAAGACCAAAAGATTTGCAGATGGAAGTGTGTCTAGGTACAAAGCTAGACTTGTTGTCAAAGGGTTTGCTCAGACTTATGGAGTTGATTATGATGAGACTTATAGTCCAGTGGCAAAGATGACAACCATCAGAACACTCATAGCTGTTGCTGTGAGTAAAGGTTGGAAGTTATGTCAGTTAGATGTGAAAAATGCTTTTCTGAATGGTTATATTTCAGATGATGTGTTCATGGAGCAACCTCAAGGGTTCAGAGATAAAAGGTATCCAGAACATGTGTGCAAGCTCAAGAGAGCTTTGTATGGCTTGAAGCAAGCGCCAAGAGCGTGGAACTATAGACTGGTAAAGTTCTTGAAAGAACTTGGCTTCCAGGTGTCTGAAGCAGATAGTAGTTTGCTTATAAAAGCAAGTGATAAAGGTTTCATATACATGTGCATATATGTTGATGATATAATTCTTACAGGAACAGATGAGTCAGGTATACAAAGACTCAAGAAGCAAATGGAAAAGGAGTTCAAGATAAGTGACTTGGGAAACTTGTCTTACTTCTTGGGTATGGAGATCACATATACTCAGCATGGAGTATTCGTGACCCAAGAAAGATATTTGAAGAACTTGTTAATCAAGTTTAAAATGAATGATTGCCGGATAGCACCTACTCCAATGGAGGTGAATCACAAACTCAGTAAGTTTGGAGGTGAAGAATACAAGGATGTGAGACAATATCAGAGTTTGGTTGGTAGTCTTATCTATGCTACTTTAACTAGACCTGATCTATCATATGCAGTAGGAGTATTGTCTCAGTTCATGCACTGTCCAAGGAAAGAACACTGGATTGCAGGACAAAGGGTGTTGAGGTACATCAAGGGTACACTCAAAGAAGGTTTGTATTATGGTTTTACATCAGATACAAATATCAAAATATACAGTGATGCAGATTGGGCAGGTAATCCAGATGACAGAAGGTCAACCTATGGATACATGTGTTATGTGGGAGATAAGCTAATCTCATGGTGTTCCAAGAAGCAACATACAGTTGCTTTGTCGTCTACCGAAGCCGAGTACAAAGGCATGGTTGAAGCCGCAAAAGAAGTGATTTGGCTAAAGACTTTAATGAAGAGTTTTGACACTATACAGAGGACTCCAATCATATTTGGAGATAATATGAGTTCATTATATTTAGCTGCTAATCCTGTTTTTCATGCCAGGACTAAACACATTGAGATTCAGTATCACTTTCTAAGAGAGAAGGTGATGGATAAAGAGATTGAAGTAATCCATACTTCAACGAAAGATCAGATAGCTGATATGCTTACAAAAAGTTTGGATGGACCAAAATTACAAAGATTTAAAGATATGGCAGGAATAAAGAAGACAGAGAAAACCTCAATTGATGATTGAGGGGGAGCTGTTGGTGCAAGACAATCAACAATTGAAGGTCTTTAAGTCCGCAGAGACGTCAGCAAAAATTTCCTTAAAAAGGTCACCGGAACAGTACCGGAAGGTCACAGGAAAGTCACCGGAATGTTACCGGAATAGATCAATTTTACAGATTTCAGTTCATGAAGAGTTGAAGGATGGAAAGAGGAAGAAAAGAACAAAGTTTAAAGCTTGGAAGAAGAACCGGGAAAATTGTACACATATGTACAGTAGTATAGTCAGTGTTATAAGCTTGTACAAATTTATCTATAAATACCTGAAAATGTCGAGGCGCGTAGTATGAGAGGTAGAAAGAAAAGTATGAGAGACATATACGAGAGAGAAAGGAATAGAAGAGAAGAATGAGAAGTTAGATGTCATGAGACATATGTAAAGTTAGTTGAGTTTTCCTCTCATCACTCAACTGTAACTTTCTGAGTAATCGAAGAAAAGTTGCGCCGAAATTTCTGTGCGTTTTCATCTGTGATAGATGATTTGTGAAATCCTATTGAGGATATCTAAGTCTATAGTTAATCAATCTATAGCTTAAGTTTCAGAGTTTAATTGTAAACAGAAACCGAGAATTGTCAGTAGGAACATTCTTATGTGTTGAGTGTTCAAAGTTTACTGAAACAGGCGCATTTTCGGTGATCAATGTTTTGATCATTTCTCAGTGCATACTTTAAAGTTTTGCATGAGTGAGAGCTTAATCTTTAAGTTAGAAGATAAGCTACTCGTAACCAGAAGCATTTGCTTAAACGGGTTCTATTCAAGGAGAACCAAGTCTTAGAAGTTACAGGTGTGAAGTCGACTGTTCAGAATGACAGTTTCAGACAAAAGTAACCTGTGAAGATAAATTTAAAGAAATCGTACAGTAGAATGTTTGTGTTGTGAAGGTTTTGACTTACTCTTGGTATAGAGGTGCTCTAATCACAAGAGTAGGTTATTCTGAAGGAGATTAACACTCTCCGACATGCCTTTCATCATCAACCGAAGAGTAGAAGCAAAACTCTGATATGAATCAGGAATACCATTCAGAACGGTCTGCACAAGTGAGCTATCTGGTATAACCTCATCAGCAGAAATCAATTGTTCCTTCAAGTCTTTGATCTTCATTAGGAAACTGTCCATAGAATCACCTTCATTCATGTGCTCACTCTCTAAGTGTTTTTGGAGGTAAGCAACACGAGCCTCATTCCTAGCTTGGTACAATGTGGTAAGTGTATCCCAAGCATCCTTAGCTGTTCTGCAAGAGTGAATGTGAGGAATAATGGAACATTTGACAGACAAAGTTATCAATGCATGTGCCTGGGCATCTCTGCCATCCCAGCGAATCTGCTCTGCAGTAGGTACAACAGAAATCATAGCACGAATAGGAATATGCAGAATTTCATAATCTTCGACACCTTCTTCATCAGCTTCAGTACCTGGAGTTGTAACAGGACGTTTTTCAACATCTTACACAATGTTCCACAGTCCTTTTGCAACCAACATATGTCACATCATATAAGCCCATAAGGGGTAGTTGGTACCATCCAACTTATCCTCAACAGCCAACATACAAAATACCTCACTGCTTTCAGCCATGGCCGGTGACTAAAATACCTTGATGCAGAAAATTGATTGTATCTCAAAAAGTTGAATAGAAGTGCCTAGACAAATTCTGCAAGACTATAGCACACTTCGAGATGCTTATATTGGCAAACAGAAACTAGTATATACCTTTGGCACAAAAAGACAAAATACCCTGCACAAGCACTGTGATAGTGCGTTCGAAGGCCAAAACGAGCTCATATCATGATTTCGGCACCACAAAGTGAAGCGGTTTTGATCTCTTAAACACCCTGAGTATGCTCACCAAAATTTGTGCGATTCTGAGACTGCAAACGAAGGAGTGTCGATGTCACTCTAGATAAAGCAAGGACCTGCTGTGATACCAATTGTTGGAGATAGACGTCTGCGAAAGCATGCGAACAACACAAGGAAGGAGAAGAAGCTTGGATCACAACACACAATACTGAATGTATTACTAGAGAATGTACAAAGATAAGTAGCCCATTAGGGCAATAGGCGTATATACAAGCTGGGGTTAAAAAACCTCCTAAAGAGGGAAAAAAGTGCCCCGACGATCCTAGTGTGTTCACACACATCACTACCTAAATATAGCAACAATCATAACTAGATCTTTCTTATTTTTCTTGTTGGATTTAATTATCAAAGTTTCTCTTTCCAAAGATGATCTTTCTTTTCTTCTAGGCTTGGCTTTTCCTAAGATCATCTTTCTATTCTTTTGATTCAAGCCATGATTTTGGAGTTTACTTTGAAACTCATAATCCTCTCATTATACCTACCCCCCAGACTTGAATGTTGTTTATTAGGAGATAGATTCTCTATTTTGCTTCAATCTTTTGGAGTTTACTTTGAAACTCATAATAATTGATCCTCTAATCATACCTACCTCCCAGACTTGAATATGATGGAAGAACTCTGCTTCCATTTGAGAGAATATTCAAAGAAAATGTCTATTTCTAAACATTATCTTCTTGATGTATTCTATTGGATCATGAGTCCCTTTTTATTCTAGCCAACAAGAAAAGTAACCAATGGGATTTTACTTCCTATTTTTCCATACCATTGGGTTCTTCAACCTATCCATAGAACTGCATCTCTATAATTTTTGTAGTTCACTTTCTTTATCATCTATAATGCTCTCTTAACCATATTTTGTAACCTATGCTGCCAATTTATGAGAGCAAGGACCAAGGTGCTCGGATACACCACAACTAATCTTACTTAATCTTTAAGAATATCTGGTTAACCATTTTAGGTGGTGTAACTGATCTCATCAAAGTTATAGTTTTACTTGATCTTTGACCTGATTGGGCATTCTATGTTTTCTTCTCTCTTTAGACAAATAAGAGATAAGACTAGGTCTTTCTCCATTAGATCCCTTTTCAACTAAGGACTCTAAACAGGAAGCTCACACTATGGAGAGAAATGCACATTTCCACCCAACCAACCCCGCCAATATATAGATACATGTCCAAGGGGGTAACTAAACCACAATGGGGCATATGTACCTTGCATCACATAGGTCCCTAAGGTGATCACATGGTTTCAAAGCTTACAAAGTCACATGAAATCACATGCCTTCTAAAAGAAGACCCTCCAAGCTCTCACATCAATTCAAGTAGCTAGGAGAAGATTCTTATCAAGACTAAGGTACTCAAGCTTAGAGAAATCATCAACCCTAAGGTTTAAGGATCCCTTCAAATAGGGGTAAATAAACAAAAAATCCCAAGGGCCACCCAAAGGTCTACCCTTTAGACCCATGTAGACTATGAGTAAAGATGGTGGTGGCAAAAGATTGACCAACACCCAAAATAAGCCAAAAGGCATCTGAGCCACACACACTTAACAATCACTATGAAAGTTGCTCATACTCAGCCTCAAAACTGAAATTGGGCATAGTAGGATGCTTCTTGCTCAACCAAGATATGCATGAGCTACCAGGGATGAAACAAAAACTATTGGTGGACACACAAGTGTCATAGCAACCAACCCATTCAAAGTAAAAAAAAAAAACGTGTAGTGTGGTCGTAATGATCCCTCCTTGGGATAAAACAATCTAAGTTTTTGGGTACTACTTAAGGAGTGAAAGATGCACTTAATCGCCTATCGATGCTCAACACATGGACAATGCATAAACCTACTCATCTCAGAGACACCAAATTGAATATTAGACAAATGTATGCATGCATAATGTTACCGTTAGTGTCCATGTGAAAGGTCAACTGGCCATCAAACACTTTTGTATATGTTCTTTAATAAAACATATAGTGGCTTGGTATTGCATTTGTAAAACCTAGGAAATCTATGTGTATTGTGTAATTTCTATGTGTTGTTGTAGTATACCCAAGGGGAGCAAGGACCCACACGACCTTGCATGGAAGCAATAGGAAAGCTCAAGGAAGACTCTCCTTTCATCTAACCAACCCTCCATCATACTCAATCCATTGGCCATCAACTCCAAGCTATGGTTGATATATTTAGGTAGTGATGTGTGTGAACACACTAGGACCAGCGGGGCTTTTTTTCACTCTTTAAGAGGTTTTTTCCCCTGGATTGTATATAAGCCTCTAGCCCTAATGGGTTACTTATCTTTGTACATTCTAGTGGTAATACATTCAGTATTGTGTGTTGTGCTCCAAGCTTCTTCTTCTTCCTTGTGTTGTTTGCATGCCTCCACAGATGTCTAACTCCAACAATTGGTATCAGAGAAGGTTGCCGCTTCATCTAGGGCATCATCTACACCTCTCCGATTGTATTCTTAGAATCACATGAAATTTGGTGAGCATACTCAGGTTGTTTCAGAAATCAAAACCGCTTTGCTTTGAGTGCCAAAATCACGATCTGAGCTCGTTTCCGCCTTCAAATGCATTATCACAATGCTTGTGTGGGCTGTTTTGTCTTTTTGTGCCAAAGACATATACCAGTTTTGGTTCGCCAATATAAGCATCTCGAAGTCTACTACGGGTTTAGTAGAACTTGTCAGGGTACTTTTGTTCAACTTTTTTATATACAGTCATTTTTTTGTATCAAGGTAGTTTAGTCAGTGGCCATGGCTGAAAGCAATGATGTATTTCATATGTTGGTTGTTGAGGATAAGTTGGATGGCATGAATTACCCATTGTGGGCTTATATGATGCAACATGTATTAGTTGCAAAATGTTTGTGGAACATTGTGCAGGGCATTGAAAGACGTCCTATTACACCTGCAAATACAGGTACTGCAAATACATGTACTACAATTACATGTATTAGAGCTGATGGAGATGGTGTCAAAGATGATGATATTCTGCAGATTCCTATTCGTGCTTCGGTTTTTGTTGCACCTACTATAGAGCAAATTCGTTGGGATGGCAGATATGCTTAGGCACATGCACTAATAGCCTTGTCTCTCAAACGTGCCATTATTCCTCATTTCACTCTTGCAAAACAACTAAGGATGTTTGGGATACACTTACCACATTGTACCAGGCTAGCAATGAGGCTCGTGTTGCTTAACTCCGAAAACAATTGGAGAGTGAGCATATGAATGAAGGTGATTCTATGGACAAGTTTCTAACAAAGATCAAAGACTTGAATGCACAGTTGATTTCTGTTGATGAGGTTATACCGGATAGCTCACTTGTGTAGACCATTTTGAATGGTCTTCTTGATTCATATCAGAGTTTTACTTCTACTCTTCATTTGATGATGAAAGTCAATCCAAAATGCCTTCTCATTTGAGGAGTTAGTTTTTGTTTTGTTGCATGAAGATCAATCTAGGCAGAACAGGTCTATTATGCCTGTTGCAGATCAAGCTTCCCTAGCTAGTCAAAAGGGAAAAGGTAATTAATGGAGCTCATCTACTAGTAAGCAAAAATCTACAAATGATGCACATTTGAAGAAGGAAGACAAAGATGAGAAGAAATTAGAAAGGCAAAAATCGTTTTGCAAGTATTGTAAAGCAAATGATCATGTGTTGGAAGCAGTCAGAGGCACAGTCAGAGGCACAGACGACATGGAAGCATGTAAAGACGGAGCAGGGAGCCAGTCGGATCATTTTTTTCAAACAATTATGTTTTTATTACCTCTTCAAATATCCAACAGTGATTTTCATCACTCTTGTAACATATGTAATATAGACAAAACCCCATTTTGTAATTCATAGCTCCATTTTGTGCAAGCCGAGGAGTCCTCGAGCTTGAGGAGCTTAGGTAGAATGCGCATACCAATTTTTGTTATTTTTAGACATCGTTTAACCTTCCAAATAGCCTCTAGGACCTATTTTTTAACTAGGCCGGTCACTAGATGTGAAACCGGTCAAAACTAGTCTAGAAACTATAAAAAGAGCTAGAGAGCTCATTTTTGAGGTTGGTTCATGTTGGCTAGTGTGAGCTTAGAGCTAGTTTGAGCTTGTAATAGTGTTCTTGAGTAATAGAGCTAATTTTCCCACCTTCCATTGTGTCTTGCTTGTCTCTTCATTGTGTGTGTGTATGTGTGTGTGCATCTTTGTGCTTCTCACCTTCACTCTCACTTCATCTCACGTTCACGATCTTCATATCACTCCTATCTCTTCCGCGGATTGACATTAAGGAGGTGGATCTTCTTAACGTGGTTCTCACCATTGTGCTAGAGCAACATCATGTCATTAAGAGCTGTCCAAAACTAGCTGCTAAAGAGGCAAAGAAAAAGGAGGCTAGAATGGTTCTTGCAGAGGCCTCTAAAACAGAGTCTGTTAATCTTGTGCAGGATGAAGAATGGGTATTTACTACTGTTTGCAGTTTTGAAATCTTCTCATGAGTATTGTATGTCTGCAGTAGACTCAGATGTTTGGTATTTTCATAGTGGGACAACCAAACATATTACCTCGCAGTGGAGTTTCTTCACTTCACTTGAGCCTACCCTTAGAGGGAGTACTATCACATGTGCCAACAACTCCTCTTATCCTGTCATGGGAGTTGGTAAGATCATTTTGACTATTGCTGATGGTATTTATTTCACTTTCTCACATGCTTTATTTGTGCTAGGGATAAGGAAGAATTTGTTATCAGTTTTGGCTTTAGCCAAGATTGGCTTGGCTGTGAAATTTGTTGATGATAGGTGTGGCGACATGATTATTGCTTCTGGCATTTTGTGTCATGGGTTGTATAAGCTCATAGACTATGAAAGATTTGTGAATGATTTGACATGTGAAGTACATGATTCTCAGGCTATGTCAGATGCAAAGCTTTGGCATTCACGCTTTGGTCATCTAAATTTTGCTAATTTGCTACTCCTGCAGAATTATGAAATGGTGTCCTCTTTGCCCAAACTTGAGGCACCTGGAAAACATGTTTGTGAAAGTTGTATTTTGGGGAAAATGGAGTGTTCCTCATTTCCAAAAGATGGTTCAATTCGGGCTACTCAAAAATTGCAGCTTGTACATAGTGATGTCTATGGTCCTATGCAGACACCTTCTTTTGGAAATTATCTTTACTTCGTGACTTTCATTGATGATTTCTCCAAGCATGCATGGGTATATCCATTGGAGGCAAAGTTCGAAGTGTTCATGTGCTTCAAATAGTTTTTGGTTTTGGCTGAAAATCTATCAGCATTTTGATCGAGGGGGCAATATATGTCTTCTTATTTTAATGCATTTCTGGCTGAACATGGGATAAAACATTAGTGTACAGTGCCGTATACACCTCAATAGAATGGAGTTGCTGAATGAAAGAACAGGTCACTCATGGAGATGGCGAGGTGTATGGTCAAGAGTCAGGCTTTACCACATAGTTTCTGGCTTGAGGTTGTCATGTGTGCAGCATATGTACTTAATAGGTGTCCCACTAAAGCGTTGCAATCTATCACTCCATATGAGGCTTGGCATGATCGCAAGCCATCTGTTGCTCATCTACGTGTTTTTGGTTGTTTGGCACATGTTTGTGGAGGTTATATTTTGAGGAAAATGAAGTGTTCCTCCTTTCCAAAAGATGGTCTAGTTTGGGCTACTCAAAAATTGCATCTTGTACATAGTGATGTCTGTTGCAGACACCGTCTTTTGGAAACTATCTTTACTTCATGACTTTCATTGATGATTTTTCCAAGCATGCATGGCTATATCCACTCAAAGCAAAGTCCGAAGTGTTTATATGCTTCAAACAATTTTTTGTTTTGATTGAAAATTTGTCAACATGTAAAATGGGCACCCTTCGTTCTGATCGAGTGGGGGATTATATGTCTTCTGACTTTAATGCATTTTTGGCTGAACCTTGGATAAAACATCAATGTAAAGTGTCGTATACACCTCAAAAAAATGGAGTTTCTAAAGGAAAGAACAGACCCTCATGGAGATGGCGAGGTGTATGGTCAAGAGTCAGGCTTTACCACATAGTTACTAGCTTGAGGCTATCATGTGTGTAGCATATGTACTTAATAGGTGTCCCACTAAAGCACTGCAGTCTATCACTCCATATGAGGCTTCGCATGGTCGCAAGCCATTTGTTGCTCATTTGCATGTTTTTTGTTATCTTGCATATGCATTAGTGCCTGAACAACATCGTAGGAAATTGGATGATAAAGTAGTAAAATCTATTTTTGTTGAGTACAATTATGAAAGCAAAGGTTATCATCTGTATCATCCACAGACTAAACGCATTTTGGTTATCCGTGATGTTGTTTTTGTGGAAGATGATATTCAATCTTTACTTTCATGTACGAAGGAGACATCTGTTAGCTCCAAAGACATGTATGATACTTTGCTCCCTCTTTTTACAGGTGGATAGTCTAGTGTTGTTCTTAATCAGGCAACTTCTCAACCATTGCAGGTTTCATGTGATGATGTAGATAATTCTATTCTTGATGCAGATTTACATGATACACTTGTTGATGAGAGAGCTGATATTGAGGAGGCAAAAACTATGCCAAAATGGTTGGTGCAGACTTTGCATGATAGCAAATTAGATGCGCCTCTATCATATCATACTCATTCAAACTCTCATAGTGCCTCTTTTGCATCAGATTGCTATGCTATGGCTCCGTGTAGTCTTTGTGATGAGGTTGAGCCTGTTTTGTTTGATGAAGCACAAAATTTTGAACATTGGATGGCTCCAATGCAATCTCAATATGATGCTATCATGAAAAATGGTACCTGGTCTTTATGTGACTTGCCTCCTAGCAAGAAGGGCATTGGCACTAAGTGGGTATACAAGCTGTAGGGTATGCACACATCTTCAATTGTGCATGGAAACCCTCCCTAGACCATGAGAATAACCTTCTTTGTATATACTTAGAGTGTCATATGTGAACACTCTCCTAAAGCACTTTTTAATATTTCGTTATGCCATAGTGTAGGAGACTCTTAAATATTTCACCTTTTTGGCACATCTAGGAGTTCCCCACGTAAAAAATCCACGCATGCCCTTCATTGGGATTTGTTTGTTATAAGAGAGATCTTGGAATCTCCTAGAAGATATGTTAGTTAGAGAGATATTCCCTTTTTGACTTTTCAAAAGAAGCACATGGGGTGAATGGAAGGATACTCTCATTTACTCCAAGGATATTTACACTCTTGTATTGTGTCTTCGTGAGTGTGTGAGAGTGAGGTGTATGTGTGTGCCTATGCATGTCTCTTCTTTGTGTGAGTAGAGTAGTTGCATTACTTATATTTTGCACATGGACTAGGATCCTTGACGCCCTTCTCTCCATGTTTGCAAGCATGTGGCATAGCAAGGGGCTGATGGCAAATGCCTTGAACATGTTGGAGGTAGGGTTGGATGAGAGGAGAGTCAATCTTGAGCCTTTCTTCTTCCTTCCATGCAAGGTGGTGAGGGTCTTGGGACTACTACAACTTCAAGAATTATTTGGTGCCGTTTCTGGGGACTTCAACTTTTCATCACTTGGAGAGCTCAAGAACGTGTGGTAAAGTATTGTGTTGCAATTTTTTTGCTTATTTGAGTAGGATTTGAGTTTTTGCTTGGCACTTTCACCCTTCCATTGGATCATTGGCTCCCCATTTCTTGTTTTTTTGTAGTGTAGTTTTCGTTCAAGTTTGAATGTTGCACAAAAACACTCCCTTACCCCCTTCTCTCTTTCTCTCTCACATGTAGTCACACTTCCACATACACATACTCACTCTGGCATCACCCCTCATTTTCATCATTTCTTGAAATTGGTGTTTGCCTTGAGTAGAGGGATGGGTAGACTTCTTTCTTGTCCCTGCCTCTATTCATTTTCAAGAAAAACTAAAAAAAAAAGGGGTTGTTGTAATACGTCTGAGAAAACAAATAGGAAATTTGGATTCCCCTCTATGAAATTCAAAATTTAAGCTCATAAAAATTCATTTTGAATGGTCATCAGTTTTCATGTGGCTTTGATTTTCCACTCAATTTCTTCTCACATTTTTTGGAAACCTACAAGATGTTGGAGTTAGACGTCCACGGAAGCATGCAAACAACATAAAGAAGAAGAGGAAGCTTGGAGCACAACACATAATACTAAATGTATTACCACTAGAATGTACAAAGATAACTATCCCATTAGGGCAATAGGCATATATATAAGCTGCGGGAGAAAACCTCCAAAAGAGGGAAAAAAGTGCCCCGACGGTCCTAGAGTGTTCAAACACATCACTACCAAAATATATCAACAAATCCCCCCTCGGAGTGATGCGCTGAACAAGGAGTTGGCATTCATGTATAAAGAAGTGCCAAGCTATGTGGAAATCACTCCACAAAAGGAAGTAAACCCAAAGCTTTGTGGAAAGCTTCAAACTTCTCCCTAGGTAGAGCCTTCGTGAAAAGGCCTGCAATGTTCTCCTGCATGGGCACATATACCAAGTTGATCTCCCCAACAGAGAACCTCTCCCTGACATAATGATAATGCACCTCAATGTGCTTAGTGCGAGCATGCAACACAGGGTTCCTCGCAACTACCAATGCGCTCTGACTGTCAGTGAAGATGGTGGTGGCAGAAGACTGACCAACACCCAAATCAGCCATAAGGTATCTGAGCCACACACATTCAACAGTCTCTGTGAAAGCTGCCCTATAGTCACCCTCACAACTTTAAATGGCCACAATAGGTTGCTTCTTAATCAACCAAGATATGCATGAGCTACCAAGCATGAAGCAAAAACCACTTGTGGACACACGAGTGTCATAGCAACCAACCCAGTCATAGTCAAAAAAAGCATGCAAACATGGCGGTAGTGATCTCCCTTGGGATAAACAACCCAAGTAGCCAGGTACCACTCAAGTAGCAAAAGATGTGCTTAACCGCCTACCAATGCTTGACACCTGGGCAATGCATAAACCTGCAACATCTATGAGACAACAAAACTGAATATCTGGCTGAGTAATGCATAAGTAAATCAGGCATCCAATAGCCTGCTAATAGAGAACAACATCAAATGCATCTCCCGCATCATGAAGACTCAATTGTAAACCTGTCTCCATAGGAATAGCAATAGGTTTACAGTCTTCAAGGCCAAAACCCTGCAATAATGTGTCAAAATATTTTGTTTGACACAAAGCCATTCCACCATCAACATGCATAAATTGAATGCCCAAATATTGATGTGAATGCCCCAAATCAAACATCTCAATTGATGCATTCAAATCATCCTTAAAAGCTTCTCAATAGGACCAATGAGCAGCATGTCATCAACATAGACAACAATGATCATAAGCACATCATTAGCATGCTTAACATATAAGGTGCTTTCAGTTTGAATGATCTCAAAACCATGTGAAATGACATAGGTATGTATCTTCTCATATCAAGCATGTGGTGCTTGCGTTAAATCATATAATGCCTTCTTTAACCTGCACAACTAGTTTTCATGCCCTTTCTACACAAAGCCATGGAGCTTAAAAACATACACTTCTTCATGCAAGTCACCATTCAGAAATGTTGTTCTAATGTCCTACTGATGTACATTCCAACCATGATGTGCTGCAAGTGCATAGATGCTCCGAACAGTAGTCATACGACATGTAGGTGCAAAGGTCTCATCAAAATCAAAGCCTCTTTCCTATGCATAACCCTTTGCAACAAGCCTAGCCCTATACCTTTCAACTATTCCATCAGGCTTATGCTTCAGCTTGTATACCCACTTAGTGCCAATGGGCTTCTTGCCAGGAGGCAAGTCACATAAAGACCAGGGTCCATTTTCCATGATAGCATCATATTCAGATTGCATTGCAGCCATCCAATGTTCAAAATTTTGTGCTTTATCAAACAAAATAGGCTCAGTCTCATCACAAAGACTAGATGCAGTCATTGCATAGCAATCTGATGCAAAAAAAGCACTATGAGAGCTTGATCGAGTACGATATGGCAGAGGTGCATCTAATTTGTTGTCGCGCAAAGTCTACACCATCCATTTTGGCATAGTTTTTGCCTGCTCAATATCAACTCTCTCATCAACAAGTACATCATGTAAATCTGCATCAGAAATGGAATGATCTGCATCATCACATGAAACCTGCAAAGGCTGAGAAGTTGCTTCATTAGGACCAACACTAGACTGTACACTTGTAAAAAGAGGCAACAAAGTATCATACATGTCTTTGGAGCGAACAAATGTCTCCTTAGTACATGAAAGAAATGGCTGAATAGCATCTTCCACAAAAACAACATCACGACGAACCAGAATGCATTTAGTCTGTGGATGATACAGACAATAGCCTTTACTTTCAGAACTGTACCCAACAAAAATACATTTTACTACTTTATCATCCAATTTTTTGTGATGTTGTTCAAGCACTAATGCATATTCCAAACAACCAAAAACACGCAGATGAGCAACAGATGGCTTGCGATCATGCCAAGCCTCATATGGAGTGATAGACTGTAGCGCTTTAGTGGGACACCTGTTAAGTACATATGCTGGACACATGATAGCCTCAAGCCAGAAACTATGTGGTAAAGCCTGACTCTTGACCATACACCTCGCCATCTCCATGAGTGACCTATTCTTCCGTTCTTACAACTCCATTCTATTGTGGTGTATATGGCACTATACACTGGTGTTTTATCCCACGTTCAGCCAAAAATGCATTAAAGTCAGAAGACATATATCCTCCCCCCCCTCCCCCCCAATCAAAATAGAGGATGCCCATTTTACATGCTGATAGATTTTCGGCCAGAATTAAAAATTGTTTGAAGCAATAAACACTTTGGACTTTGCTTTCAATGGATATACCCATGCATGTCTGGAAAAGTCATCAATGAAAGTCACAAAGTAGAGATAATTTCCAAAAGAGGGTGTCTACATAGGACCACATACATCGCTATGATCAAGATGAAATTTCTGAGTAGCCCAAATTGAACCATCTTTTGGAAATGCGAAAAGCTGCATTTTTCCCGAAAGGCATACATATTTACGGCCTTCACATACATATTTACTGGGTGCCTCAAGTTTGGGCAAAGAGGACACCATTTCAGATTTCTCCAGGCATAGCAAACTCGCAAAGTTTAGATAAACAAAGCGAGATAGTGTATGAGCTTATACAACCCATGACATAAAATGCTAGAAGCAATAATAACATTGCCATTTGACAGATCATGAACTATACATCTGCCATCAACAAATTCACAACCAAGCCAATCTTGGCTAATGCAGAAACTGATAACAGATTCTTTTTGATCCCTGGCACAAATAAAGCATCCGACAAGGTGAAAGAACTACCATCACCAGTAGTTAGAATGATCTTACCAACTCCCATAACAGGATAAGAGGAGTTGTTGGCACATGTAACAGTTTTCCTTATAGGGGCAAGCACGAGTGAAGAGAAGAAACTACGCTGCGAGGTTATATGTTTGGTCACCCCACTATCAAAGTACCAAACATCTGAGTCTACTATAGACATGCACTACTCATGAGAAGATGGTTCAAAACTTCAAACAATAGTAAACGCCCATTCTTCATCCTGCACAAGGTTAGCAGACTCTCTTTTTGGAGTAGAGGCCTCTACAACAACCATTCCAGCCTCTTTTTTCTTTATCTCTTTTGTAGCCAGTTTAGGATAATTCTTTATGATATGATCATTTCCTTTACAGTACTTGCAAAACAGTTTCTTCTTTTCTGATTTCTTCTCATCTTTGTCTTCCTTCTTCGAATGTTTAACATTTGCAGATCTCTGCGTGCTACTTGAAGAGCTCCATTTTCCTTTGCCCTTCTGACTAGCCAGGAAAGCTTGATCTACAACATGTATAATGGACCATTTGTAGTCAGCGTTGTGAGCAGATATATGTCTAATCCTGACAAGAAACATTGGGAATCAGTCAAGATGATTTTGAGATATCTGAGTGGCACTAAGGACAAGTGTCTATGCTTAGGTAGAGGGAAAACATACGTTATCGGTTACACAGATTTTGACTATGTTGGTTGTGTAGACAATCGTACGTCTACATCAAGGTACATTTTTTATTTTGCTAGAGGTGCTATCTCTTGGAGATCTCATCTTCAAGAATGTACAATTGTTTCCACCATAGAAGTAGAGTATGTTGCAGCAAGTGAGGCATGTAAGGAAGCATTGTGGCTTTCTCATCTTGCTTGTGATATGGGTTTACCTCAACATGTACGTCGTTTGCTTAGTGACAGTCAGAGTGCCATTGCTTTGGCTAAGAATCTAGTCTATCATGCAAAGACCAAGCACATTGAGGTGAGGTATCACTTCATTAGAGATTGCTTAGCCACTAAGCACATTATTCTTGAGAAGGTTCACACTCGAGATAATGCTATAGATGCTTTGACTAAAGCTCTACCACAAGATATCTTTTGACACTATTGTCACTTGATGGGGGTTAGTTGATTCATGATCTTACACAGTCACTTGTATATTGTCTTAACATGCCCATCTGGTGGGAGGTATAATTTGTATACTTACACTCCGGTATTCATTATCATTCTTTATTTTTTCTCCTATAGTTACTTTGGCCATATTGGCCTTTAATGGGAGATTGTTACCATTAGTGTCCATGTGAAAGGCCAAATGGCCATCGGACACTTCTTTGTATATGTTCTTTGATAAAACATATAGTGACCTGGTCAGTCACAGACTGGAAGTTCGACCACATTTGTAACACCTAAGAAGTCTGTGTTCATGCTCCCTATGTACTGCATTTTTGTGCATATTCTATAGCCTCTATGCAAAGTACCATGTGCGGCCCTAGGAGCTCAATTTTCTACTCCGAGGATATCATCGTGGCGCTTTCAAGAAGGAGAGCGCACTATGGTGCATCACCATTGAAATACTTCATGAATAAGCTATGTTCCAAAGATGGGGGGGACATAATTTGTTGCAGATTCACCGGACTCTTGTATTTCTACATTTAATGCTAAACGATTCTATGTATTGGCATTGCAAGGACACATTTTTGTAGAGTGACTTTCCATTCTCATAAAGTGCATAATAAACCCGATTCAATGCATAATTTGCTGCCACATGTCCTTGATTTTTACACTTTATGTAAAAGACTTGTTTCAAGACATCTTCAGATTTACTCTTGCTAGTCTTCACCCATTCTAGATCTTTTGCAAATCCACTGACTTTGTGTTCCAATTGCAAAGCCATTTCAATCACAAACATTTAGTGTCATACCACCAATGCATCATATTATCTTAGCCTGACATATTTATGAGTTAAGACCATTGATAAACCACTGTGTGATGACATCATTCAGTAAGTTATCATTTGCATGAGGCAACTATTGGAGGTGAGTACAAAAGATTGTGGCATACTCTTGCACTCCCTTGTTTGTATTTTGTCTATTATTCTACAAGATGTCAAAAATTTCTGCTTCATTTTTCTTTAATCAAAATCGTTGCAGGAAAGCGTCTCGCACATCACCATAACATCAAAAGTTATTTAAGTCAAATTCCATTAGCCACCATGATGCTTCGTTAACCAGAGTTGATTGAAAGACTATTGCTTTATATTCATCATTGTCTGAGTTGTTTAATACACTATGATTGATCTCAAATGTGTGGACATGAGCATTTGTTGATATATTTAGGTAGCGGTATGTGACCACACTAGGACCGTCAGGGCAATTTTTTCCCTCTTTAGGAGGTTTTTTTCCCCCGAATTGTATATATGTCATTGCCCTAACGGATTAGTTATCTTTGTACATTCTAGTGGTAATTCATTCAGTATTGTCTGTTGTGCTCCAAGCTTCTTCTTCTTCTTCCTTGTGCTATTCACGTGCTTCTATAGACATCTAACTCCAACAATTGGTATCAGAGTAGGTTGTCGCTTCATCTAGGGCATCATCGACACTCCTCCGATCATAGTCTCAGAATCGCATGAAAGTTGGTTTTCATACTAGGAGATCAAAAATCCTTCACTCTATGGTGCCGAAATTTCGATCTGAGCTTGGTTTGATCTTTGAATCCACTATCATAGTGCTTGTGCAGGCTATTTCATCTTTTTCTGCCAAATATATATACACTATTTGGTTCACCAATATAAGCATCTCAAAGTCTACCACAGGTCTAGCAAAACTCATTTAGGTAGTTCTCTTCAACTTTTTCAAATACATTTATTTTTTTGCATCAAGGTATTTTAGTAAGTGACCATGGTTGAAACCAGTGATGTATTCCGTATGTCAGTTATTGAGGATAAGTTGGATGGTACCAATTATCCATTGTTGGCTTATATGATGCGTCATGTATTGGTCGCAAAAGGACTGTGGAATATTATGCAAGGTCTTGAAAAATGTCTTGTTACATGTGCAAACACATGTATTGCAAATATAGGTACTGAAGCTGATGTAGATGGTGTCAAAGATGGTGATATTCTACAGATTCCTATTTGTGCTATTGTTTCTATTGCACCTACTGCACAACAAATTAGTTGGGATGGAAGAGATGCTCGGGCACATGCATGGATAGCTTTGTCTATCAAGCCTACCCTTATTCCTCACATTCGCTCTTGCAGAACAGCTAAGCATGCTTGGGATACACTAGCAACATTGTACCAGGCTAGGAATGAGGCTCATGTTGCTTGCCTCCGAAAACAGTTTAAGAGTGAGCATATGAATGAAGGTGATTCTATGGATAGTTCTCTGACAAAGATTAAGGATTTGAAGGAACAATTGATTTCTTTTGATGAAGTCCCTCCTGATAGTTCACTTGTGCACACTGTTCTTAATGGTCTTCATGAATCATATCAGAGTTTTGCTTCTACTCTTCGTTTGATGATGAAAGGCAATCCAAATGCCTGAACATTTGAAGAGTTAGTTTCTGTTCTACTGCAAGAAGATTAGTCTCGACAGAATAGGTCTATTATGTGTGTTGCAGATCAAGCTTTCCTGGCTAGTCAGAAGGCCAAAGGTCAATAGAGCAGAAATTTGCAAATGCTGCACATTCGAAGAAGGAAGACAAAAATGAGAAGAAATAAAAAAAGGAGAAATTGTTTTGCAAATATTGTAAAGCAGATGTTCATGTCATTAAGAGCTATCCAAAACTGGTTGCTAAAGAGGCAAAGAAGAAAGAAGTCGGAATGGTTGTTGCAGAGGCCTCTACACCAAAAATAGAGTGTGTTAATCTTGTGTAGAATGAAGAATGGGCATTTACTAGTGTTTGCAGTTTTGACCCATCTTCTAATGAGCAGTGTATGTTTGAAGTAGACTCAGATGTTTGGTATTTTGATAGTGGGGCAACCAAACATATTACCTCGTAATGCAGTTTCTTCCCTTCACTCGAGCGTGCCCCTATAGGGAATACTATCACATGCACCAACAACTCCTCTTATCCTATCATGGGAGTTGGTAAGATCATTTTGACTACTACTGATGGTAGTTCTTTCACTTTGTTAGATGCTTTATTTGTGACAGGGATCAAGAAGAATTTGTTGTCAGTTTTGGGTTTAGCCAAGATTGACTTGGTCATGAAATTTATTGATGACAGATGTGCTATTCATGATCTGTCAAATGATGACATCACTGTAGCTTTTGGCATTTTATCTCGCGGGCTGTATAAGCTCATATATTATGAAAAATTTGTGAATGACTCAGCATGTGCAGTACATGGTTCTCATGCTATTTCAGATGCAAAGCTTTGTCATGCATGCTTTTGTCATCAGAATTTTTCTAGTTTGCTACACTTGCATAAATTTGAAATGGTGTCCTCTTTGCCCAAACTTGAGGCACCTGGTAAACATGTATGTGAAGGATGTATTTTGGGCAAAATGCAGCATTCCTCATTCCCAAAAGATGGTTCTATTTGAGCTACACAGAAATTGCAGATTGTTCATAGTGATACCTGTGGTCCTATGCAGACATCCTCTTTTGGAAACTATCTTTACTTCGTGACTTTCATTGATGATTTTTCCAGGCATGCATGGGTATATCCATTGAAAGCAAAGTCTGAAGTGTTCATGTGCTTCAAACAGTTTTTGGTTTTGGCTGAAAATTTGTTAGCATGTAAAATGGGCACCCTCTATTCTGATCCAGGGGAGGATATATATGTCTTTTGACTTTAATGCATTAAGCTGAACGTGGGATAAAACATCAATGTACAACACTGTATATAGCGCAACAGAATGGAGTTGTTAACAGAAGAACATGTCACTCATGGACATGGCGAGGTGTATGGTCAAGAGTTAGGCTTTAGCACATAGTTTCTGGCTTGAGGGTGTCATGTGTGCAACATATGTACTTAACAGGTTTCCCACTAAAGCATTGCAATCTATCACTCCATATTGTTGGAGGAGATGGTGGATAGTCTTTAGAGATGAAGTG
This sequence comes from Ceratopteris richardii, assembly GCA_020310875.1. NCBI lineage: Eukaryota > Viridiplantae > Streptophyta > Polypodiopsida > Polypodiales > Pteridaceae > Ceratopteris > Ceratopteris richardii. The sequence goes on from CM035438.1 coordinate 3,132,420, forward strand.
GTGTTGCTTAAACATGCTTCATACCAGCTAAGAATAATTACTAGAGAGTGTAGTGGGTGTCTTTAGCTTGCTATTGATCATAAATAATCACATCTATTGTTTGGAACATGATCCACTAATAAATGGATCAAAACAAATATATAGGAAATTGATCCAAGGTCATAGACTTGCTATTTTTGTCTCTACACGTGTTTAGTATAATGAACAGTGCTCTAAGCATAGTAGCAATTAGCCTAATTCCTTTTGGTGATGTCTAATTATCTTAGACAACTACCAATCATAAGTGATTTCAATAAAAAGATGGACTACACGTTGAGTATGATGTTTAGCAAATCATAGGAGTGTCTCCATATTTTCAAGATGCATCGGTCGACAAACCAAAGAGCAATGAAATGAATATATCTCATGATTCAGAGAAGCAATGATGATGACATTTTGTAGCTACAGACTAGATAATATACTGAATTGATGATGCTTTAAATCACAAGAAATGATAAATCATACATTGAGAACGAGCTCTGAGAAGATCACTGTACTGATGTAGTCATGGTAGAGAAGTGAAGCGAAGATGTAATGAAAATGTATGCATTAGATCATATACAAATACAATGTCATTGGCAATAATCTATATCTCAATGTGAGGGAAGTGATTGAGCTATGGAGTGAGCTCTCATTTCACAATGTATCCCTTTCAAATGATATCCTAGAGTCGAGATGTCACATGGGACATTTGATCCTCTTTTTATGATTGAGGTTGGAGCCAATCTTTTGAATTCAAACACAAAAGTTCATCTATAAGTAGGATATATTCTCTCATCAATCAACTACCAAATGAATTGATATTTGATGCTTCTTAGCTCCATGTGGAAGTAAGTTTCTTTTACAAAGGTAAATGTAATTGATTTTACAAGGGATTGATCATATAAGGTTACATGAGCAGTATGCTAATCATCCAAGTATGTGGTCTTGGATTCTCTTGCACCAACAAATATGAGGCTTGGCATGGTCACAAGACATCTGTTGCTCATCTACGTGTTTTTGGTTGTATCGAATATGCATTAGTGCCTGGACAACATCATAAAAAATTGGATGATAAAGCAATGAAATGTATTTCTGTTGGGTACAGTTCTGAAAGCAAAGGCTATTGCCTGTATCATCCATAGACCAAACACATTTTGGTTAGATGTGATGTTGTTTTTGTGGAAGATGCTATTCAGCCCTTACTTTCATGTATGAAGGAGACATCTATTAGCTCCAAAGACATGTATGATACTTTACTACCTCTTTTTAGAGGTCGACAGTCTAGTGTTGGTCCTAATGAGGCAACTTCTCAGCCTTTGCAGGTTTCATGTGATGATGTAGATCATTCCATTTCTGGTGCAAATTTACATGATGCACTTGTTGATGAGACAGCTGATATTGACCAGGCAAAAACTATGCCAAAATGGCTAGTGAAGACTTTGCGTGATAGAAAATTAAATGCACCTCTATCATACCGTACTTGTTCAAGCTCTCATAGTGCCTCTTTTGCATCATATTGCTATGTTATGGCTGCCTCTAGTTTCTGTGATGAGCATGAGCCTATTTCATTTGACGAAGCACAAAATTCTAAAAATTGGATGGCTGTTATCCAATCTGAATATGATGATATAATGAATAATGGTACCTGGTCTTTATGTAACTTGCCTATTGGCAAGAAGTGTGGAGAATAATTCCTCATATGCGCAATGGAAATGTGTAGTGAACCCTTGTATGTCCAGCACTTGGACAAATAGTTGCACCTTAGATAGCTTGCTGCTCTCAATACAAAACTCAAATGGACTTGTGCCTTTAGTCAATCAAAGTAGACAAAGAGATATTTCTAACAAGCTATAAATAACTTAATTTGGACAATTTTTTATTAGGAAACACAATTGACAAAGATGAACTACCTGTCCAGACAAGTATGCTGAAGAACTAAACTTCACCCTCGGAGTGATAACTCTGTGAATATATGTCCTTTGAGAAATATATTTGTTACAGAGAAAGTAGACACAAATAGCTTTCCAACAAGCTAAAAAAAAAGTAATTTTTGGATGAGTTTTGGTTAGGAAAGTCAACTAACCAAAATAGACCACCTGCACACATAAGTACACTGAAAAACTAGACTTCACTCTCTGACAAATATCTCACAGAATATAAACCTTATGAATGAGATGTTTGGGATAGAGAAAGCACATGCAAAGAGCTTTCCAATAAGACAAATCAAGCAATTTGGATATGTTTGGCTGGGAAACTTAACTAACCACAATAGACTACCTGTCTACATAGGTATACTAAAACACCGGACTTCACTCTTTGATTGATATCTCACAAAATATGTAAGCTTTGAAGGAGATATTTGAGTTCAAGAAAGTGCACGAGATAAGCTTTCCAATGAGCATTTAAACGCAAGAAAGGGCTACATATACACTGAGATATGAGCTTCACAACAGAGCTATGTACAAAGTGATGTGCAGCTTGAAGGAGTCTAAAGGAAGACAAAATGAAAAAATGGCCGGATCCAACTATTGGAAGCTCTTGCCTCTTTCTCTCCTTGTTTTGAACATGCTCCCACTTCACTTTTATAACCAATGAGCATGTGAAGAAGTTTGTGCCTCCTTCTTAACTCACCACTTTCCCCAGTACATGCCACTGACTACAATGCAAGATATTGTATCTTTTACTCATCATGAATTTTGACTAGACTTTTTCTTTTCTTTCTTTCTTTTTCTCTTCTTTTCCTTTATCTTTATATTTTGTAAATTTATCCAAGCATAGCTCATATGAAAATGAGCTTGTATGTTTTTCTTCAACACACCCCCTCAAGTTCATTTGGGAGTTATCTTCAACCATGTTTTGCAAATTTATCACATCCTTGAAACCTTTGAGTTTAGAAGCATCCATGAACTTTGTAAACATATCTGCAACCTACTCTTTGGTTCTGATGAACTTTATCTCCACATCTTTGCTCAATACCTTCTCCTTACATAATGGTAGTGGACCTCTATGTGCTTGCTACTTGCATGAAACATGGGATTGCTTGCCAAGTAAACACTTGACATGTTATCACCATATATAGGGATGGTTCCAACTTGCACTTCAAGATCAGCCAAAAGCTTTTTAATCCACATTGCTTCACATGTGGCAAATGCTAATCCTCTATATTCAGCCTCCATGGATGAAAGTGCAACAGTAGGTTGTTTCTTTGAGCTCCATGTGATAAGTTTGCTTCCTATCATGAACACATAACCTGAGGTTGATCTCCTATCTTCCTTTGAACCTACCCATTCAGCATCACTAAAGTCTTTGACCTGCAGTTCTTCATCAAACTTGTAAAACAAAGCATGGTTAACTGTATGCTTTATGTATCTCAACACTCTCTTGGTTGGATTTAAGTGTTCACTTGTCGAGGCTTGCATAAACTGAGAAAGTACACCAACAACATAAGATAAATCAGGTCTTGTAATGTTCGCATAGATTAATGATCCTATAATGCTTCTGTATGTCGTTACATCTTCTAATAGTTCTCTATCATTTGAGCAAATCTTTGTATTTGTGTCCATGGGTTGAGTGAGTGGTTTGCATTCACTCATTCCAAATCTGAAAAGAACATCCAACAAGTACTTCCTTTGCATCAACTAGATGCCACTTTTTCCATTAAACAACTTCCATTCCTAAAAAATATTTCAGCTCTCTAAGATCTGAAATTTTAAACTCCTTACCAAGCTTCCTTTTGATATCCTTAATCCCTATAACATCATTTCCTGTTATGATGAGGTCATTGACGTATATGCAAATATATACCTCTCTATTTTCTTCCTTCTTCATGTACAATGAAGGATCTGCACTACTTGGGTTGTATCCACACTTAGTAAGATATTCTACCAATCTTTGATTCCATGCTCTTGGTGCTTGCTTCAAGCCATAAAGTGCCTTTTTCAACCTGCAAACAAAGTGTGGATGGTTTTCATCTTCAAATCCAACAGGGCTGAAAACTTCATCATAATCTATGCCTTGTGTTTGTTTAAATCCTTTGGCAACTAATCTAGCTTTATATCTAGTTAGTGAACCATCAGCATTCCTCTTTACCTTAAACACCCATTTGTTTGAAACAATCTTCATACCTTCTTTCTTTGGCACTAGCTCCCATGTGTGATTATCTTTGAGAGCTTTGATCTCCTCTTTCATAGCTTGCTTCCATTCCTTTTGTGTGCAAGCTTCTTCATATGCCTCAAGCTCTTTGTCTTTGATAACCCGCATCATGTATGCAAAATGTGTCACCATAAAACTATCATAACTCAACCTTTGAGTTGGGTACCTTGTCCCTTAAGATCTTCTTTCATTGCCTTTAGAAAGTTGCTTATTTAACCTATTTAGCTTTACCATCGGCATGATTACCTCTTCATATTCTTCTTCACTTGCATCTATCTCACTATTTGGAGTAGCACTTGCTTCTTTGATTCTACTATGAGCTGAATCTGGAGACACAGAATGACTCCCCCTCCATGTTGAACATTCTTCATTTGATGTAGATGCCTCTAGACCTGAAACCTTTGTGCTTGGTTGTTGAACTCTTTGATTTGTTCCTGCATAATCATCACAATCCTCTTCAAGAAACTTTTCCTTTCCTTTATCTTCATACCATGGTCTTAGTTCATCTCGTGAAACTCTTAATTCCTTTGTTCTAGGGTTGTAACACTTGTATCCTTTTTGCTCTATCGATTAGCCAATGCAAATGCATTTTTCTGACCTTGGTTCCATCTTTGTTCTAACTTCTTATGGAATGTGAACAAAGCAAACACATCCAAACACTTTGGGTGTGTAAGATCAGGTTTCTTACCAAAATATACCTCCTCTGGAGTCAAGTGATGCATTCCCGATGGTGTGCACCTATTCATCAAGTAAATGGCGGTTGTGGTAGCTTCAGCACAATAGTACAATGGTACCTTCATCTCATTGAGCATGCATCTTGCAATTTCAGCAATTTGCCTATTTTTCCTCTCAGTTACTCCATTTTTTTGTGGTGTGTACCTACAAGTGAACTGCCTTTTGATCCCATTCTCTTGTAGAAAATCTAAAAATTCTTTGGAGAAGTATTCTCCTCCACCATCAGACCTTAAGGTTTTAATAGAGCTTCTTGTTTCTTTTTCAACTTCAACTTTGAATCTTTTGAATATAGAAAACACCTCTGATTTTTGCTTCATACAAAGTAGCCATACCTTTCTTGAGTGATCATCAATGAAGGTGACAAAAAATCTATTATCAACCATTGATTCCTCTTGGGTTGGTCCCCATACATCCGTATGTATCAAGTCCAAGACATTTGGGGCCACATAATTGCTCCTCTTGAATGGCTGCCTCGTTTGCTTTCCTAGTTGACAAGCTTCACATAACTCATGTAGTCCAATGTTATTAAATTTTGGAAGACCTCTTACCACTTCATGTTTTCTCATGTCCTTCAGCTTTGGAATGTTGATGTGTCCTATTCTTTTGTGCCATAAGTCTAGCTCTAAAATCTTCTTGTTCCCACATTGAATGTACATCACCTTTGCATGTGGATGTTGGACGTCCAAATTGAACATCCTTCCTTCTCTTCTACCTCGAGCAATGACCTTGAGTCCTTCCTTTGGATTCTTTATGAAGCACCCATTCTCATTGAATATGACATGATAACCCTTCTCTACCATTTTTCCTACTGAAATCAAGTTCTTTGAAATTGTAGGAACATGAAGAACATTAGATAGTACCTTTGCTCTACTTGTATCTCCAAGCTTATATCTCCAATATGTTCAATCATGTGTTGAGTATCATCACCTATTTCAACACATCCTTTTCCACTTGGTACCTGTAGATTAGTGAACAAACTTCCTTGGCATGACATATGGTTACTAGAACCTGAATCAATGTACCATTTTTTGTCATCTTCACAAGAGCTTCTATACTCATGTCTCATTGCAAGCAGTGTGTCCTTGCTTCCTTCACTTGAGGTGCTTGCATAGTTGCTTTGGTTCCTTTGATTGCCTCCATTTGGTCTTCCATTCTTCAGCCAACAATCACTAGCATAGTGTCCTACTTTACCACGATGATAGCATGTTATACCTTTATGAGGAGGCTTGGCCTCTTACTCTACTTCTACCTCGACCTCTTCCTTGTGTGTTGGCATTTGATGCATCCTTGTTGTCTTCCGAATTGTTTTGATTGTAGTTGGATTTGTTGTGACCTCTTCCTTCTCCTCTTGAGCCTCCTCTTGAGCTCCTTTCTTTACCTCGACCTGCATATAACATTTGGTTGTGGCTGTCCTTTCCTTTGGGACCACCAAAGCTAAGCTCTTTTGTGACAAGATGAGGGATTAGTTGTTCAAAACCTAGATATGCATCTTTCAAGTTAATGGAAGTTACAAAATGCTTCCATATTTAATCTTCTCTCAATCCACTGAGAGTATAGCACACAAGATCTTCGTCTTCAACCATTGTGCTAATAGAAGTTAAAGCATCGCTTAGCTCCTTGATCTTCCAAGTATATTCAGCTATGGATCAACTTGAACTTTTCTTGATTGTGTTCAACTCATTCTTGAGTTGAAGTTTCCTAGCTTTGGTATTTGTTGAATACATCCTTTCAAGAGCTTCCCAAGCATCCTTAGATTTCTCTAGATGTCCAGATGAGTTGAGGACGAAGCTTGATCCAAAAGCAGAAAAATGTATCTTCATTGGGTACTCCCTTGATCAAAAGGGATATAAATGTTATAACCCACTCACACGACAGGTGAAAGTGAGCAGAGATGTTGTATTTGATGAAATGTCAAGCTTCTATGCAGATGCCAAAGAAGGACTGAGTCTTGGACCAAATGACAAAGAAAATGCTGAAAAATCAAGTGTAGAATCTCAGGTTTTGAGTGGACTGGATGCATCACCAAGCAATAGTTCCAACTCAAATCCATGGAGTGGAAGATTGTATGGAAATTTTAGTCCAACAAAATCACCAAATACATCCAAGAAAGGTAAATAAAATCTTTTTGATGGTAGTAAAATGTATGTAGGTTTTGTAGATGTTGATGGCAATTCAAGCAGGTCAAAAAAGAGTCTTGATGAGGAACTTGGATTTCCCTCTATGAAGACTCCAGGAGTAAGAAAAGCATGTGCAGATTATACAAGGAAAAGTGACCCAAGACCAAGAAGATATGGGACGACGCGGAACTCAGTGCAGTGATTGACATATGATAGTTACATGGCTCGTCATTGTGCTTACATGACAAAGGTAATACAAGATGCTAAACCTTCTTGTTTTGAAGATGCAATTGGAAATGCAGATTGGGAAAAAGCTATGGATGAGGAGATGACTGCACTTTATGGAAATGATACATGCAAGCCGACTCCATTGCCGCAAGGAAAGAAACCCATAGGTTGCAAGTGGGTTTACAAGGTACAACACAATGCTGATGGTAGCATAAGCAGGTACAAAACACGACTGATAGCAAAAGAATATGCACAAACATATGGAATTGATTATGAGGAAACATTCAACCCTGTAGCTAAAATGTCTATTGTCATAACACTTGTTGCATTGGCTACAACAAAAGGATGGACTTTGCATCAGATGGATGTGAAGAATGCTTTCTGACATGGTGAGTTATACTCGTGCTTACACCAGTGCCTTGGCCCTCTCTTTGACTGCCTTCTCATTGACTTCCCTGTCAGCTTAGGCCTATCCTTGGTCTCTTCTACTAACACTCCTCCCCCTCTCGAGTATGTTGTTCTTGACAGACCCTTGTGGTGTAGGGTTGTCAATGTAGTATTGAACTATGTCTGTTGCCATTTTTTGTTACTTGATCTTGAGTCCCCATGCTAGATCTGCTTCTATTATGTACCAATTGATGGCACTTGGGATCTCTACTTGTGGTAACCTATAGTGCATTGAATAAAATGTTTGCTAACAAGCGAAGAGGTGTAAGACATGTGTTAGCTTGGATATGAACACTTTTATGTGATATTCCCAAAAGCTTGTGGTGAACTACCTTCAAAATTCTGCTTACAATAGATTGGGAGATACTCCACTTGACATTGCCAGCATACATAACTTTAATGGATGGCATCGTGATCATTTCATAAACTAGATCCAAGTTGCAATATTCAAAGCTGGGAGTGGACACGTGAGGTGCCTTGACATTCCTGAATGTTTTAAAAATGACTCGCGTAAGATCGTAAAGCTTTGAGATGCACGCTTTGGACAACTGAATTTTGCTAGTTTGCTACGCCTACAAAAATCTGAAATGGTGTCCTCTTTGCCCAAACTTGAGGCACCTCGAAAACATGTTTGTGAAGGCTGTATTTTGGGCAAAATGCAGCGTTCCTCCTTTCCAAAAGATGGTTCAGTTCGGGCTACTAAGAAATTGCAGCTTGTACATAGTGATGTCTGTGGTCCTATGCAGACACCCTCTTTTGGGAATTCTCTTTACTTCATGACTTTCATCGATGATTTTTCCAGGCATGCGTGGGTATATCCATTGAAGGAAAAGTCCGAAGTGTTCATGTGCTTCAAACAGTTTTTGGTTTTGGATGAAAATCTATCAGCATGTAAAATGGGCATCCTCCATTCTGATCGAGGGGGGGAATATATGTCTTCTCATTTTAATGCATTTCTGGCTGAACGTGGGATAAAACATCAGTGTACAGTGCCGTATACACCTCCACAGAATGGAGTTGCTGAACGAAAGAATAGGTCAGTCATGGAGATGCCGAGGTGGATGGTCAAGAGTGAGGCTTTACCACATAGTTTCTGGCTTGAGGTTGTCATGTGTGCAACATATGTACTGAACATGTGTCCCACAAAAGAGTTGTAGTCTATCACTCCATATGAGGCTTGGCATGACCGCAAGCCATCTATTGCTCATCTGTGTGTTTTTGGTTGTTTGGGATATGCATTAGTGTCTGAACAACATCCCAGAAACCTTTGCAGGTTTCATGTGATGATGCAGATAATTCCATTTCTGATGTAGATGTACATGATGCACTTATTGATGAGAGAGCTGATATTGAGCAGGCAAGAACTATGCCAAAATGGCTAGTGCAGACCTTGCGTGACAGCAAATTAGATGCACCTCTATCATATCGTACTCGTTCAGGCTCTCATAGTGCCTCTTTTGCATCAGATTGCTATGCTATGGCTTCATCTAACCTCTGTGATGAGAATGAGCCTATTTCGTTTGATGAAGCACAAAATTCAAAAAATTGGATGGCTGCTATGCAATCTGAATATGATGCTATAATGAAGAATGGTATTTGGTCTTTATGTGACTTGCCTCCTGGCAAGAAGGCCATTGGCACTAAGTGGGTATACAAGCTGAAGTGTAAATCGGATGGTAGAGTTGAAAGGTATAAGGCTAGGCTTGTTGCAAAGGGTTATGCACATGAAAGAGGCATTGATTTTGATGAGACATTTGCACCTACATGCCGTATGACTACTGTTCGGAGCATCTATGCACTTGCAACTCATCATGATTGGAATGTACATCAGTTGAACATTAAAACAACATTTCTGAATGGTGACTTGCATGAAGAAGTGTATGTTTTTCAGCCCCGTGGCTTTGTGCAGAAAGGGCATGAAAACTAGGTGTGCAGGTTAAAGAAGGCATTATATGGTTTAAAGCAAGCACCACGTGCTTGGTATGAGAAGATACATGCCTATCTGATTGCACATGGTTTTGAGAACAGTCCAACTGAAAGCACCTTATATATTAAGCGTGATAATGATATGCTTCTGATCATTGTTGTCTATGTTGACGACATGCTGCTCAATGGTCCTATTGAGAAGCATATTTCTAATTTTAAGGATGATTTGCATGGCTCATTTGAGCTCTCTGATTTGGGGCATTTGCATCACTATTTGGACATTCATTTTATGCAAGTTGATGGTGGAATGGCTTTGTTTCAAACGAAATATATTGACACATTATTGTAGTGTTTTGGCCTTGAGGACTGTAAGCCTATTGCCACTCCTATGGAGACAAGTTTACAATTGAGTCTTCATGATGCTTGAGATGCATTTAATGTTGTTCTCTATCAGCAGGCTGTTGGATGCTTGATTTACTTATGCATTACTCGACCAGATATTCAGTTTGCGGTCTCAGAGATGAGCAGGTTTATGCATTGCCTAGGAGTCAAGCATTGGCAGGTAGTTAAGCGAATCTTTTGCTATTTGAGTGGTACTCGACTACTTGGGTTGTTTTATCCCAAGGGGGGATTACTACCGCCATATTTGCATGCTTTTTCTGACTCTGATTGGGCTAGTTGCTATGACACTCATGTGTCCATTAGTGGCTTTTTCGTCATGCTTGGTAGCTCATGTATATCTTGGTTGAGCAAGAAGCAGCCTATTGTGGCCACTTCAAGTTGTGAGGCTGAGTATAGGGAAGCTTTTACAGCGACTGTTGAGTGTGTGTGGCTCAGATGCCTTCTGGCTGATTTGGGTGTTGGTCACACTTCTGCCACCACCATCTTCACTGACAGTCAGAAAGCATTGGCAGTTGTGAGGAACCCTGTGTTCCATGCTCACACTAAGCACATTGAGGTGCATTATCACTATGTCAGGGAGAGGTTCTCTGCTGGGAAGATCATCTTGGCATATGTGCCCACGCAGGAGAACATTGCAAACCTTTTCACGAAGGCTCTGCCTAGGGAGAAGTTTGAAGCTTTCCGCAAAGCTTTAGGCTTACTTCCTTTTGTGGAGTGATTTCCACATAGCTTGGCACTTCCTTATACATGAGTGCCAGCTCCTTGTTCACCGCATCACTCCCAAGGGGGATTTGTTGATATATTTAGGTAGTGATATGTGTGAACACACTAAGACCACCGGGGCACTTTTTTCCCTATTTAGGGAGGTTTTCTCCCCCGGCTTGTATATATGCCTATTGCCCTAATGGGCTACTTATCTTTGTACATTCTCTAGTAATACATTCAGTATTGTGTGTTGTGCTCCAAGCCTCTTCTTCTTCCTTGTGTTGTTCGCGTGCTTCCGCAGACGTCTAACTCCAACAATCAACACATGATGCATTGTTTTTTACTTTGATGGCGAATGCTTTCTATGATCAGTGCCTTGGGATGAGTCCATAGCATGAGTTCTATAGAATATGTTTTTGACATTTGAATTAATTCTACACATCAAATGCATTAAATGATAATGTTTAAGCCAATGGTATTAATATACCATTAAACTTTTATGATTTTGATTTCATATCAAAAGTCCATTTCTTGTGTTAAGCTTAAGCCTAATAAACTTGACCCATTTCTTATCCCATAAATATGTGATGTCATTCATTAATATGCATACGCTATGTATGCCATAAACATATACATCTTTGCTTGAATATGTTTAGCATGTGCAAGGTCCAAAAAATTGAACTTTCTTTAAAGCATGCATGGAATTCACACCTAGAACTCCATTATATTCATGAATTTACATCAAATAACATGCTCTTATTTTCCATTCATGTTCATGCTATTATGTTCAACTCTACTTATCTTTATGAACTTAGTCCATTCCATATGAAAAAAGCCTTTTGCTATTTGATTATGCCTTAAGTGTATCACTTATATTAGTAAATTTGTGCGCTATTCTATGTGCCTATGACTTCACCTACTCCTTTGATATGCGTCAATACATGCATTGCATGGCAAACAAAGAAAATATGAATGGAGAAATTGGAAATAGTACTTATCTCCATCATCGCTACATCCATCCTTTGTATCCTTGCATAACAAGACTTATCCATTGGAATGCTTTGAACTTAAGGTTCAAATTCAACATAATTCTCTGGAATTCCCATTGTCCTTACTTGGGCATTTAAATACTTACTTGTATACCCAAAGTATGCATCTAGCCTTAACAAAATTGTAAGGATCCACAAACGCATGCTAGCACTCATATATGAAATTCCTTTGACTTTCACTATCACATATGACGTAAGTTCAAAACTTATTCAATGATTCCACATTCATATAATAACCAAAAAAAGCAATACGGCTTGTTGCATAGTGGTTGGGGGCTTTATCCTGCTCTATGAGATAGAAAATCATCTTCTTCTTCCTTCTAATATTAGAAAAAAAGACATGTTCCCGAATGTCTTTGCAAGGAGAAGATATGGAGAAAATATGGCTCTCTCATTGAACACGCTTATCAAGCCAAAAAAGAGAAAATATAGCTCATTCATCGAACATGCTTCTCATGCCAAAAATGAAGAAGATAATGAAAATGGAGGTTTTTACGTCTGTTGCATTACGAAGAAGGGATGTGAGAGCATTTCACCCCACATACCACGCAAGAGCATTTATAATATAAGTGCACTCTATGATTTGCCATTCTTATTCGAATGGAGAGAGGAATACTTAGCATTACATTGTTGCTTTATATGGTTTCATATCTTCCATTGTGCTTGCCCAAACTATTGAGGGCCCTTCTTGGCCGCATGCGAGCTTGTTATGGGGGATTCTATAGGTGCCTATGGCTTCCCCTTAGGGGGGGGGATTCACATATAACATATTTTTACAACTCCCTAAAAAAGAAAGAGTAACCTCTCTTGAGGGAAAAAACAAGCAAACATGAGACGTGGAATGAATTTCATAAACTCATGGATCAACTAATACTATACGAGAATTTCCACCTAGCCCTAAAGCCAATGTTGTGAGAAATCACATTTCTTAGGAACAATCTAATCTAACAAGAGTACAAAATCAACTGCCTTAGACCACCAAGGGAAAGAGAGAATATGTATCCATTCATCCAACTCCACCCATAAATATACCTCTATGTCAAGGGTTTGCATGTCCTTGGAATCATCCAAGCATTGAGCTATTACCGTTAGGGTCCATGTGAAGTAGTATTGACTGATGTTCATGTGATTAACCTTTCACCTAGTGTTGCCAAAGGTGTGAAGATGACACAAGAGTTATGGAAAGGAAAGCCACCATATTATGATCATCTTCGAGTTTTTGGGTGTGAAGCATATGTTCATATATCCAAGAATCTTAGACAAAAGTTGGACCATAAGTCAAAGAAATGCATTTTTCTTGGATATGGTCGAGAAGCAAGACTTAGTTATCACCTATGGGATCCTGAAACATGGTTAGTGATAAAAAATAGTGATGTCATTTTCAATGAGTCTAAGATGCATAAACAGCCCATTAAGGAGGTTGAAGTGAGAAGAGTGTCTTTTGAGGATACTAGTCCTCTAGTTAGCATGCATAAAAATGCTACACATAGGGATGTTCAAGAGAATGTCCAATCATATCAGTCCACGAATGTTCCTATTCAACAACCATTGAGACGCTCTGCATGTGTCTCACATCCAATCATATCAGCCCACGAATGTTCCTATTCAGCCATCATTGAGACACTCTGCATGTGTCTCACATCCACCTCATAGATATGTTCCAGGTTTGGATTTTGTTATGCTAACAGATGCTCGTGAGCCTTCTTGCTACAAAGAGGCCATGCAGACAAAGGACTATGTCAAATGGGAGTGTGCCATGAAGAGTGACTTGGATTCTATTCACAAGAATGGTACTTGGGATTTAGTACCTTTGCCAAAGGGAGGGAAAGCTTTACCATGTAAATGGGTATATAAGTTGAAATTTACATCAGATAGTGCTTCTCCAAGTATGAAGCATACTTTTTGCAAAGGGTTTTAAGCAACAACATGGCATTGATTTCGAGGAAATCTTCTCTCCAGTGGTCCAGATGACTACTCTTCGAATGTTGCTTGGATTTGTTGCAATAATGGACTTAGAGCTAGTCCAAATGGATGTGAAAATTCTTTTCTTGCATGGAGATCTTACAGATGAGATCTATATGGAACAACCAGAGGGTTATGTAGTTCCTGGCAAAGAAAGTTTAGTTTGTAAGTTGAAGAAGAGCTTATATGGACTTAAAGAGTCCCCTAGACAATGGTACCAAAAATTTGATGCTTTTATGAAGTCTCAAAGCTATTCTCGAGGCAATGAGGATCATTGTTGCTATAGAAAGAGATGCTCTTTGCTCATATTGGATTAATTATCCTTTTCTCACTCCACCCAGAGGACCCCCCAATGTGGCCTGCATGATCTCAACCATATGCCACTAGTCCTCCTTCTTCAAGGATGTGCCTGATATTGTCACTAAAATGTGTATGAAGATTTTCGAGTTAATGATGGTGTATTCAAAACCTTCAAGAATGTTAAGGCCCCCTACATCTCTGCTCCCGAATTCAATGAAGGTAACTTTGACTTGGTATATGATATGAGCAAAACCCCCTCTGTTAACACAATCTTTGCTTGGGACTCATGCATCAAATACCTACCTACTTGTTATAAGCAGATGTTTGAGGAGATCTTCTCCATTGGGTTATGGGAATACCACTCAGAAATCTTCATTCCCAGATGCACCCATTTATTGCAATTATTTGCTGTAGAACAAGCACTCTATGCAGAACAATTACGTGTTCCACATATGGACATACTAGGTCCAATCAATTGGAATGCTTTTATGATAGTCTAACAAGAGGCCTCTGACTCAAGGAACATAATTTGACTACAGATGTTGTCGAACATTACGTTGCATATCCCACATAACAAAGTTCTATCAGGGATGACAAATGCAAGAAAGGGGGAGTGTTGGGAGTAGCCAAGGAGGTCCAAGTCGCATGATGAGGCAAGGGAGCATGAGACAGAACAATCAAAGAGATTCAAGATAGAGTGAAGGCCAAGCAGAACTAAATAGGCAAGGAAGTCAAAGAAGATCCGACAACTAGGTCCATTAAATTTTCAAGGTTTAATTCTTGTGGAACAGTGATTTGACCATGACACATCATTTTAAATTCAGTTTTTGATAATCTTGTCGATGTTGTTCAAGCCGAGGAATCCTTGAGCTTGAGGAGTACTACACATACCTATGTATCAACTTTGGTATTTTTTTGAGCTTGCTTAAGCCTCCAAATAGGCATATAAACCTATTTTTTAACCAGGTCGAAGACTAGGTCTAAACAGGACCAAAGCTAGTGAACAAGTATAAAAAGACCTACATACCTCATTTTTGGAGAGCATCTTTTGGGAGTTGAAGTGAGAAAAAGACATTGTAATCATATTTTTGGCTAATCAAACATTCCATTGCTCCATCTCTTTGTTTTGCCGTGTGTGTCTCTGTGTGTGTATATGTGTGCATGTTGGTGTGCTTCTCAATCACACATTTGCATTCTCCCTATCTCATGGTCTTCATACCAACCTCGTGTCTTCTCGAATCGAAAAATATGAGGTGGATCTCCTCATGTTGATGCTTATCATTGTGCTAGAGTGACACTTGTCTCAAAGTGAGTACATATCCAAAGTACTTCACATGCTCAGTAGGCAAGGTGGAAAGGCATTAAGTACACCTTTACCCACATATGTGAAATTGAGCAAGGATGATTGTCCCAAATTAGATAAGGAAAAGGAATCCATGACTAAAATTCCTTATCAATCTGCTATTGGTAGTCTCATGTATGCTATGGTAGCTATGAGACCAAACATTCCATTTGCAATGGGAGTTGTGAGCATATACATGTCTAATCCTAGCAAGAAGCATTGGGAAATAGTCATATGATTGTGAGATGTTAGAGTGACACTAAGGACAAGTGTTTATGCTTGGGTAGAGGGAATCCATCCATAATTGGTTACATAGATTTTGATTATGTTGGTTGTGTAGACAATCAAAAGTCTACATTAGGATACATTTTTCATTTGTTGGAGGTGCTATCTCTTGGAGATCTTGTCTTTAGAATGTACAATTGTTTCCACTATAGATTCAGAGTATGTTGCAGTGAGTGAGGCATGTAAGGAAGCGTTGTGACTTTCTTCTCTTTCTTGTGATATGGGTCTACCTCAACATTTACCTCATTCGCTTAGTGATAGTCAGAGTGCCATTGCTTTGGTTAAGAATCCAGTCTAGCATGCAAAGAACAAGCACATTGAGGTGAGGTATCACTTCGTTAGAGACAACTTAGCCACCGAGTGCATTATTCTTGAGAAGCTTCATACTCAAGTTAATGTTACAGATGCTTTGACTAAAGCTCTACCACATGATATCTTTCGACATTATTGTCACTTAATGGGGGTTACTTGATTCATGTTCTTACATAGTTCTTGTATACTATGTAACATGCCCATTAGATGGGAGGTATAGTTTGTATACAGTTGGGGGGATTCTTAGACAAGAAGGAGTTTGAGGGTTTGTAGGAGAAAAGGAAAAGACCAGAAGAGGAAATACACCTTGGAAGCTTCTGCCGATTGATTACAGTAAAACAATTATAATGTTTGAAGCACAATACAAGCCAATACTTCTGTGCACAATCACACAGAGTGCTCAATTACAAAATACCAAATATCCCACAGTCTTCTTGCCGCCAGCCTCCTCTGCACCAGACCTCCACCTGCTTCAAGCTTATCCTTGTGCACACCTTGCACCAAGCTTCCACTAAGGGGGAGGAATGAATACCTTCTATCAGCACGCGCACACTGCAAAGAGACCTTGAGATCCTTGGGGGACTAGCTTAGCACTCTCTGCACAATCCCTTAGTCACTCTCTATGCACTCCTTCAACTCCACTTATCTGCGTCGCACACTGGTGACTCTTGCACTTCTCTTTCTTGCTTCACTTAAACTATGCTTCTCTTGCTTACTCTAGCATTGGTCCAAGAATAGTCCTTGCCTTGATTTGAGTGTGTCGATCACGTATGCTCCTAGCTGCAATAGTATCTTGGTGCTCACTTTGATGTCCCAAGATTGTCTTCACAAGTGGAAGCCAACGACTCACTGTTTTGTCTTGTAGTGACTTTAGACTAAAACCAAAAATTTTAATGGGGGGCCATACTTTCACCTGTGCGTACGTTGCCGCTTCACATACCTTCACATTTTCCTTTTAAGTCTTCACTTTTGCACATAAGAGGGGGTTCACCTGGAAGGTACACTTTGAACCTTAGGGAAATTAGAGAAAATACCTCTGCAACCTGCAACCCACTTTCTCCAATTTACCCTTTGTGGACAATTAATTGTGCACTACCTGTGCACTTTGACACCTGCACTTTAGCACTTTGAACTTACAATTAATTGTGCACTACCTGTGCACTTTGACACCTACATTTTAGCACTTTGACTTTGCACATGTTGACTTTGACCTTGACCTTATTGACTTTGACTAGTTGACTTTGACCTTTTGACTTTGACTACAGTTGACTTTAACCAATATGACTTTTATTAGTTACCCACCACCTAATGTGCTCTCCGTCCCGGAGAGCTACAACCAAAACTCTGAGCATATAGGACACCATGATAAGAGAGCTGCAAAAACTCGAAGAGGACATCTGAGCAGCAACCAATTCCACCAAAAGCAGGATAGAACAAGCACCAAAGAAGAACCAAAATTTTGAATTTTCTATTGAAAAGCAAAGGGTTGCAATGGGAGGGTAGAAAGGGGGTGGAGGGGAGGGCTGAGGGGCGGGGATTGAAGGGATAGGGAGGGTTAAGGATGTGGCTGGGCAGATTGGTAAAGGTAGGGCATGGGGTAGGATGATAGGGTCTGGAGAGGGTTAAAATGGTCAAACAGTAGAGCTACAGAGGGTGCATGTGGGAGATTATGAAACATAAGGTAAGGAAAGGTGAGAATAGACCCTGTGGACAATGTGGGAAAATAAAAACATGTGATTAATGTGCTCAAAACATGTGAGTTTTGACCAAAAATCAGAGAAAAAGTTGGAATTTGGAAAAATAAAGCCAAAAACTGAGCTGAGAGGTGCCAAAAAACATGAAAATGACTCCATTTTTGTAAAAAATGGCCAACCGAGGCATGATCTAGAGCCAAAAGCTTTGAGCCATAAAAATTTAAAAAATATATAATAAATTTTTTTATTTTTTATTTTTTTTTGCACGCCTATACAAATAAAAATAAAAAGAAAAAGAAATAACATAATAAAATAAAATAAATAAAATAAAAATAATAAAATAATAAAATAAGAAAATAATAAAATTAAAAAAAAAATTAAATTTAGGGGGGGGGGGTGTCAGAACGGGGGGGGGGGGGGGGAGAGGGGGGGGGGGGGGAAGGGGGGGTGGAGGGGGGGGGGGGGGGGGATTTTTTTTTTTTTGCAAAAATAAGAAAACGCCCTGGGGGCTCCTTTTGTTTTTTTTTTTTCTAATTATCCAAAAAACCAAAGAAAAATACATAAAAAATCCAAAAAAATTACAAAAAAAATCCAAAAAATCTTCAAAAAATCTTCAAAAAATTCTGAGAAAATTTCCTAGAGTGTTAGGCTAGTTTCTTCACTCAAATCCACAGAGAGCCTCCTTTATTCCTCAAATTTGGCAAGAAAAAGACACATGAAAAAGGAGAAAAATGCTAGAAAAAATTGTAAAAAATGCTTGAAAAATTCTGAAAAAAATCCTAAAAATTCCAAAAATTGTACCTTTGCAAAGTTGATGAAATGGCTGCTAAATTTGCTAAAAACGCAAGAAACAAGCATGAAATGGATAAAGAAAACTACTAAACTTAAGTAAAAATGACAAGAAAAGACTATGTACAACCTGGACAAATTTTGCAGGTTCCAGGTGATCCATAATTCTTCAGTTGGCTTGATGATAGGCCTTTAGCCATGATCTTTATATGTTGACCACGAGAAACTCCTCCATAATCTGCAATTGTACTACACTTCATTGATTTTATCTTCTTTTTGGGCATGCTGACGTGCTGATAGACCCACCTTAAATCCTTTAGTACAATATTATCTCCTCCATACTGCATCTTTTGTTTCCAAAGACTTGCAGGTACTCCGTCCACATCATTGTAAAGCCATGCACTTACTATCATAAAAATTGACACAACAGATGCTATCCATACCAGTAGCCATAAAAAAGTGGCCATTGACATATGAATTGGAGTAGCTTCATCACTGCTACACTTAAGGGCTTTGCTTTTCTTCTCTTTGCTATGGTCTTTGACTGAGACTGTTTTACTCCAATCAATAACCTGAATGATATCCTTTGATTCTTCAAATGCTTCCTCTCTACTTGAGTTTGGAAAAATTCCATAGCAGGAAGATGGGTCTTCTGCATGGAGCCAAGCCAACATGTTTTCTTCTTCATATAAATCTGCTCCTTCAAATAGATCTTCTTCTAGGTTGTCCACTACTTCTTCTTCCATACAAATACCAATTGTCTGCATCATGCTAGTATTTCTCTGATTGTTTGGTCCATCTTCTAAAATTATCTGCTGCAACTCTTTTCCCTCTTGCTTTACCCACATTGTGTCCTTGCCCCAGTCATGCAGCACATTGGCATGCCTTAACTAGGGTCTCCCAATTAACAGGGGGAAACTTCCTTCTACCTATGGCAGCATTAAAACAACAAAGTCCAAGTTAAAGATAGTACCTTGTATTTTGAATGGAACTCCAGGGACCACACCCATAGGCCTTACTATGCTTTGGTCTGCCATTGTTACAGTGAAGTTGGCAGGTCGTGAAGGGTATAGTCCAATCTTTTTCATGGTATATTCAGGCATCAAGTTAATGCCAGAACCACCATCCTCACAATAACTCCTTGAAACTCATGACCTTTAATAGAGGCTGTTAGCTGAGGGCTCTTGTAATCTGCGAGGGGTGCTTCTCCTAAACTTTTATCTTTATGCATAACAGCAGCCTTTGCCACTAAACTTGTTGTGGACATTTCATCAATTATCTGCAAGAGTTCTGACCTGAACTTCCCATCCATCTTTATTAATTCAAAAATACTAACCTCCTTTTTCATGGACTTGAGCAGTCTGGAAGCTTCTGATTCCTTAAGAGCATGGGCTGCATTTGACTTATCAAACTCCTCATGAGCCTTGTTGAATGCATATTCAATGGCATCACTGGTACCTGTGAAATTTTCTTTTTGCCTTGTATCTGCACTTGTGGTGGCTTTGTCTTCAGACACACCTTTGTCTCTGTTTAATCCATTAATCATTGATTCTTGACCTATTTCCACTTGAGCCTTCCCCTTGCTTCTTGTCTGCACCGTAAAAGATTCAATTTCTTCTAAATGCACCACCCTGGTAGATGGAGATGGCACATTGACCTAATCTAACACTTCTTCTTTGTGTACAGAAATCATTTGAATATGGGGCCTGGATGAAGAGGTTTGATTCTTAGGACAACAATTTGTATAGTGGTCTCTGGCCTCTGGGCAGTTTCTACAAGGAGGGGCATTTTTTGGGAGAGTGCACCTACTTTGATAGTGCCCACAGTCTCCACATCTGAAACAAATAATTGGCCTTCTAGGCCCATTTCCAAAATTATCCCTCTGTCTAGGGTTATACGTGTTACCTTGATTGGGTGCAGCTGCCATCATATTTGCTGGTGGTAGGGGTCCTCCTTGTGTCCAGTATGTTGTTGTAGGCATTCCCCTTGATTGGCATTCATGGGCCTCATGACCAACCTTCTTGCATAATTGGCAAGTCACACTGAACATAGGACATTCACTTACTATATGCCCTTGCTTGTTGCACATGGAACACCAAAGTCCACTCTTGATGCCACTCCCTTTGAGTTCCTGCAGCTCCTCTTGTAGCTAAGCCAATTCCTCTGCTTGGGCCTCCTCCTTCTTTTGGAGCTTTAGTGCTTCAATCTCCCTTCTCAACTGAGCAACAATATTCTCCTCCTCTTTGTAGGGCTTATTTCTTTTTAAGCCCTCCAGCTCCTTCCTTAGCTGGATCACTGGATCCTCCATTTCTGTACCATATGTTGGTTGGGAAGAACTTGCTCCATATTGGTGCCTTATCTGCTCCAAGCGTGTGCCTGTGTAGATGAACTCCTCTATGGAGGCTGTAGGTAACACTAATTCCTTTATTTTGCATTGGGTGGCCACTGGCAATTTAGCCATTAGTGCTTTGGCCCTAGTCACAAACTCTGGGAACTTTTCTCCTGGACCCAATCTCAAATTTTCTAGTTCTTCTATGATAATCTCCGCAGTGTTGCCATGCTGGAATTGATTTTTAAATGCATCTTTCATCACATCCCAAGTGGTAAAATGGTTTTCAGCAAACTGGCTGAACCACTTATCTACTAATCCCTCTAATGTGGCAGGGAAGAGAATAAAAAAGGCATCCTCCCTACCCATTAAGCCTCTAGTCTTACATAGTGCCAAAAACCTTCTAATGTGTTCATCCGGATCCTCCTGAGCTAGGCCTTTGAAAGAAGGAAACTTTATATTTAATCGAGAGAGTAAAGTTTCCAAGTCTACCTGACCCGCCATGCTCTTTACTGATGAGGTTGAAGATAGGAGGACCTTCTAACAACCTTCCTTCTTGTCTACTTGCAGGTGACCCTCAATGTTTGGGACCGGGTTGCGGTCATGAGCAGCTCATAGCCCACTTAATATGAGACACTTGATAAGAATATTTACCTTTTGTTTGATGAAGTAGCACTGTAGTAGCACTGTAGACACGTGACCTGTGCTATACTTTGCACTTGGTTTCTCCTAAGCTCAAATCTCCTTGGAAGTCCCACCGGGCGTGCCAAATTTTGTTGGGGGGATTCTTAGACAAGAAGGAGTTTGAGGGTTTGTAGGAGAAAAGGAAAAGACCAGAAGAGGAAATACACCTTGGAAGCTTCTGTCGATTGATTACAGTAAGACAATTACAATGTTTGAAGCACAATACAAGCCAATACTTCTGTGCACAATCACACAGAGTGCTCAATTACAAAATACCAAATATCCCACAATCTTCTTGCTGCCGGCCTCCTCTGCACCAGACCTCCACCTGCGTCAAGCTTATCCTTGTGCACACCTTACACCAAGCTTCCACTAAGGGGGAGGAATGAATACCTTTTGTCGGCACGCGCACCCTGCAAAGAGACCTTGAGATCCTTGGGGGACTAGCATAGCACTCTCTGGACAATCCCTTAGTCACTCTCTATGCACTCCTTCAACTCCACTTATCTGCGTCGCACACTGGTGACTCTTGCACTTCTCTTTCTTGCTTCACTTAGACTATGCTTCTCTTGCTTACTATAGCATTGGTCCAAGAATAGTCCTTGCCTTGATTTGAGTGTGTCGATCACGTACGCTCCTAACTGTAATAATATCTTGGTGCTCACTTTGATGTCCCAAGATTGCCTTCACAAGTGGCATCCAACGACTCACTGTTTTGTCCTGTAGTGACTTTAGATTAAAACCAAAAATTTTAATGGGGGGCCATACTTTCACCTGTGCGTACGTTGCCGCTTCACATACCTTTACATTTTCCTTTTAAGTCTTCACTTTTGCACATAAGAGGGGGTTCACTTGGAAGGTACACTTTGAACTTTAGGGAAATTAGAGAAAATACCTCTGCAACCTGCAACCCACTTTCTCCAATTTACCCTTTGTGGACAATTAATTGTGCACTACCTGTGCACTTTGACACCTGCACTTTAGCACTTTGAACTTACAATTAATTGTGCACTACCTGTGCACTTTGACACCTGCATTTTAGCACTTTGACTTTGCACATGTTGACTTTGACCTTGACCTTGTTGACTTTGAGTAGTTGACTTTGACGTTTTGACTTTGCCTGCACTTGACTTTAACCAATATGACTTTTATGGGCTCAACATATACTTACACTCATGTATTTTTTACCATTTTTTATTTTTCTCTTATAGTCACTTTGGCCATATTGGCCTTTAGTGGGAGATTGTTACCATTAGCATCCATGTGAAAGGCCAAATGGCCACCAAACACTTTTGTATATGCTCTTTAATAAAATATACAGTGTTTTGGTCAGCTAGAGACTTTAAGTTCGACAACATTTGTAACACCTAAGAAATATGTGTTTGTGCTCTCTATTAACTGTGTTTTTGCTGCATATTCTGCAAGCATTTGCAAAGTATTGTGTGCAACATCCAGAGTTTTCTATTGCGTGGGTATCATTGTGGAGCTTTTGAGAAGGAGATTCCACCGCGCTCCATCACCATTGAAATACTTCCAACCAATTTTCACTCATGTGTACAATTTTCGAAGGACCTTCGCATGCCTTCTAATTCATTCCTTCTAAATCAAGTGAGTATTCTTCTCTCATGTACACCCTAATGTGGCATAGAGAAGCTTCTCCCAAAAATAAGGTTCCCACACCTTACTATAAGTCAAGCTTAAGGGTCACAACCATTCACATGGAAGCTCATATGAATAAACACCCAAGGGTTTAAAGATGTGCCAAGGGTAAATAAAGGGTTATCTCAAGGACAATATTCATCATATTATAACCCTCATCCATATATTTAGCCTTTAGAAACCATGATTTATCTTGAGAAGATCAAGTCTTCCCAAGCCTCTGTTGGTGCATTTTGCCCAAGCCTACATGCTTGATATGCTTGATATTATCCTCATTTGTAAGTCACATGAGTAGTCATGTGAACACCTCTTGTAAAAGAGTACATTTTATCTCTTGTAAATGGAAAAAGAAAAAAGTAAAAGGATGGCTTACCTCATCCATGATGTAAAAGCAAATTCGTGGCTCCAACTACCAAAATCACGAATTTTTGAGCTGAGGGAATCTCTCCTAACTTTGGGGATCACTTTTAGGTGGAGCCATTCGAATTCGAATTCAAAACTCCCTCCAAGAATTGCTATAAAAGGAGCAAGAAGGAAGAGGCGATTAGCAAGCCTTGTACGTGACCACTTCATGTCATTTTGTAGAGATTGAAGAGCTTACTCCATAGCTCTATCATTCTACTCCCATTGTGCAAAGATTCATTGCCAATGTGGTTGTAATCATATGTGAATCTATACATTTATTATCATCTACCTCTCTGTTTTGTTCTCTGCTATACTCACTCAGAGCAGTAACTTCAGAAGGTCATATCTCGAGTTTTACTGAACCTTTTTTAGTGTTTTAAAATGCGTTGGATAGCTCTCACTGTCTAGTTTCTACCTATAAATTTTCAAGGTCATTGGATTTATACTTTTGGAGATATCTGCATTTTACTGCTTACTGGTCTATCTCTGCAGAGCCCCGAGAATTGTGGGAATGTTCCAGAACTTGATGAAACTTGTTCTCAGTGCTCAGTCCATCATTTGAAGTGTTTTAACTTGGAATAGGAAGCTTGCTAAGTCTATTTGCTATGCCCAAAAGGAATTTTTCTAATTCCTTCCAGGTTGAGAGCACTGTTCATTTTTTCCAGCAGGTGTATGTCCAAAAATAGCAAGTTTTGGGAGCTAGTCATTTCGCAACTAGCCTGTCTTGACTTAAACTTTTGGGATACATGTTCCAAAGTACTTGGCTGATATTTTGGTGGATTTAGGAAGCTCAAAGGGTCTAATAATCAACTCTGAAGTCTCAGTTGGCTGGTGTGAAGCTGGTTGTAGCGGCACCTACTCATCTTTGGATTGCATCCACCATCTCTCTTCACAGCCTCTTCCCACTAATACCCTTGAGACTAGTTGCAATCACTCTCACACCTGTTTGAAAGAGAAACGAGAATGAGGATAGACTAGGAGGAATGTTGCTAAAAGCCAAATATAAACTTCAATTCTGAACAATGGGTGAACAAAAGAAGAAACAGATCCACTTTTAAGGAAAAATAAGGGCACTCCAAACCTCTAAGACCAACTACCTCCTTGACCTAGCAAGGAAACATTGAACTCAACAATAAAAACAAGGCCTATTCTCTAAAATGGAAGAGGATAAATGTTGCACTAGCAACTCATAGTAATACTGATGCTTAAAAAGAAACATAAACTAAAAAAAAAACCTCCAGGTGACTTTCAACATCGACAAGACATCAATTCCTTTTCTCATGAATTTCAACATAGAAAAAAAAAAAACACGACATTGTTAAGCCTCCTCCCGACTTTCAACAGTGACAAAACATTACGGCCTACAACTTACAAGCATGTTTCACTCGAACAAAGGCGAAACAATGCAGCCTTCAAACCTCCTCCTCACGACTTTCAACACAGGCATAACATCACGAGCAAGCACATCCATAAGCTCACGACTTTCATATGAGACTCCTTTATGATGCCAAGATATCACGAACTTCATTCAACCCCCGTCACAAAGATTTTTAACCCGGCCTTCGCATAGTGACCTTCGACCCTTACTGAACATCGACAAATTCCAACTCTCAAGAGAGATGAATTCCTATGAAGCCATTCCATGACTATGCCAAGATGACCCTCAACACTGCGTGGGTGTTGCGACTTCAAGAACCCACCTTGAGCTCAGTATTCTCAACTCCTACAAGCCGAAGAGTGCAACGATAAGCATAAAAGAGAGAGAGATTAAAAAAGAAGAGAGAGATATATTAAAAAAAGGAAAGAGAGATAGGGAGGGCATATGTATATTTTTTTGGTGATGGAGTACACTTTTTGGATCACCGAAGCAATTATTAGGAGCACATGTATAATCAATTTGGTGAACTTCGATCGTCAAAATTAATCTCATTAATTTCAAGGACTCCTTTGCTTGCATAAATATAGAGCAAAATACACAAATTGGCGAGTGGACATATTTATATGAGGTGGGTTTTCATGTATAGGTAGGCATTTTGAAAATGATTTTAGAAAATTTTGGTAGTCCACTTAACTCTTGCTTTGCTTGGACATGCCCATCATGCTTGCTTGCTGCAAATCATCACAACCCTTACCATCTTCTCTCTTTTTAACCATTAAAAGCCAATTGGTGAGTTTCCACTTCCAAAAGCTGCTTCCATTTAGATAAATCCTCCACATCAGCAAATTACAACATAATCATTGACTAACTGACTAATTTTCCATAACATAATTTTTCACAACTCTTTTTTTTCAAAGCCAACATCAACATTCCCTCCTAAATAAATGCATGAATGGAGGCACAACATGTATTACTTCTGTTACACGAGTACAATGCCATACATTTCCTGAACCCACCCTTAGCAAATAAATGTAGTTACATGAAGTCTTCGTGTTCTTCAATGCAAACATTTTTTTTTTTTTGAGAAAACAGGAAGTATAAAATTGATGCTAGAAAAAGATTACAATTCTGACGATCTCATCTCAAGAGAGAGAGAGGGAATTCACTTGAGATAGTGATTGACATAATCAACAAGAAAGGTGATCAAGTCACTCCTAGGTTTAGAATACATGAGGAGGAGTTTGGTTTTCCAAACATTATAGCGGTTATTCTTCATTATCATAAAGGGACTCATAGGGGCCACATGAGGACTTTGGCAAGAAGTAAGGTAGAGGTTGAGGATTTTTCTCAAGCCCATAAGACAGGAGAAAAAGTGATTTTTACAACTTAAACTGAATATGGCATTATTCCTATTTTTCCAAATAGACCAAAAGAGGTGGTTTCTGATAATTTGCCACAGAAGGATGTCCATGCCACAGGATTCACCAATCAAAATATCTCTGCAACTGGGAATTTTGAGCCCCTGAATCTGACAGAAGGACCAGATGCCTTCCCAAAATTTGACAGCAAATTTACACTTGATAAATAAATGCTCCAAATCCTCTTCTTTCCCACAGAGCTTACAGAGACCAGCATCAATTTTATACTTCCTAGCATGGCTACCAGTCCAGACACCTTTGTGAAGAATGAGCCAATTAAGACTGGACTGTTTGTTGGAACGAGGAAAGGCCCAAGCACACTGGAACCTATACTTCCATTGTAGGTGGGACCATTGAAGATCCCATTTTTTGTTGAGTTTGCCCAAGATCTCCTTTATGCTTCTGTCACATCTCCTGTAGGAGTTTAGCATATCCTCAGCCAGGACTTGGAGAGTGATCTCCTTCTTCCATAAGTTGGCCTCCAGCTTTTCCAGCAGCTGCTCTTTCTTACCCAGGAGTATCTGTTTACACTGCATAGACAAACCATCAGAATCAAGGATAAAATTGTTGGATACAACTTCACCTTCAATCATCAAGTCCTTCCAATGAGCAAAGCCTTTTTTCCTGCATTTATTCCACCTGATAGGGAGGGACTGGTGGTTGGAACTTTCAGTCCAACCCAGCCACATAGAATCCTGCTTAATGAAGGAAAAATTGTTAGCAAACCAGATAGGGAGAGAAAAGTTAGCTTTGACTATCATCTAGGCCTTCCAAAAATTACATATAAGTTGGCTTCCCTTAGGGACAAAAACAACAGGAGAAGTAATCACATCCCACAGAGAACAATCATCCCAACTCTTATTATTCTTAACACTGAACTTGTGAATGTTTCTTTTGATCAAACAAGCCCAAAAGTCATTGGAGGAAATGGATCTAACAATCCACTTGGCTGCCATTTGAGTTGCCATCCTGGTGGGACATATGAGGCCAAGACCTCCTTCTATCTTCTTCATACAACAGGTATTCCAGGCAACTTTGGGAATTTTTGAGCCTCCCCATAAAAAATTCCTAGCCAGAGAAATGGCCTGCCCCAACTGCTTTTTATTAGGCTGCCAGCATGAAAGAAAATAGGTCAGAGAAGGGAGGATATAATGTTTCAGAATAAAAGTTCTTTGAGACAGACTATGATCAACATAAGCCCATTTATGAATTTTAGCTCTAAACTTATCAAGCATCCAATTCCATCTCTGCTCATTGGAAATGCCAAAACCCATAGGAATACCAAGCAGTCTGAAGATAGACCCTTTTTTAATAATATCACAACCAGCAGCCTCAACACAATAAGGGATCTTATTATTAGTGGAATAAAAACCAGTTTTTTTATGATTGACCACTGAGCCACTGGCTGTACAGAACTTCTCAAGGCATCTGAGGAATTGATTAGCAGAATTTTCATCAGCCTGCATTAACATGTTAGTGTCATCTGCAAACATCTGGAGCCCCAGAGGAGATTGAGCCTGGGGGATCATTAAGCCTGTTATTGACCCTTTGGACATGCTGTCCTTGACCAACCAGCCTAGAGCATCACTGGCAATGGCAAAAAGAAGAGGGGCCAGGGGGCATCCTTGCCTGATGGACCTGCACAACTTGAAGGGGCTAGAAAGCCTACCATTGACAGACACTTTAGAAAAAGCATTACCAAAAAGAATACTAACATACTTAATGAAATGTTTTCCAAGGCCAATGTCATGCAAAGATTGAAAAATGAAATCCCACTCAATCCTATCATACGCCTTATCAAAGTCAATTTTAAAGAAATAGGTATCAATATTGAGCTCATTGTAATACTCAAGTCCTTCCCAGATAGTAATAATATTGTCAAGAATAAGTCTGCCTTTAATGAACCCTTTCTGTTCAGGAAGGATGATGCTATCCATAAGAGGACTCAGCCTTCTGGCTAAAATGGAGGCAAAGATTTTATACAGAGAAGTCAGACAGGAGATGGGTCTCCAGTTATTCAAATCATCTTTGGGCCCTTTTTTGTGAATTAATTTGATCACACCAGTGTTGATAAAAGGAGAAAGGGAACCCCTTCTAGAGGCTTCTTGCCAAATCTTTAGAATTATGGGCACCATCTTTTTCTTGAAGACCTGAAAAAATTCATAAGGCAGTCCATCATGACCAGGAGATTTCCCAGGCTTCAATTTGCTAATGGATTCTCTGACCTCACCCTCAGAGAGGGGCATGTCAAGGAGGGAGTCCATTCCCTGAGGAACCATTTTTTTCCTACAAAGGGCAATGGCAGCTCTTGCACTCCAGACAGTGTCACCTCTCTTGGGAGGCTGGGAGAATACATTGGCAAAGAACCTATGGGCAACCTGAATATTATCTTTCATGCTAGAAGCAAGATTACCATCTTTATCTTTCAACAGGGGGATGAAGTCCCTGGATTTTTTCTTTCTCAGCAAGTCAAACATATGTTTATTAGGTTTATCCATTTTTCCTGCCCAAAATGCAAACATTTGAATTCAGAACCGGATTTCTGCTTAGTCGCCTTTCGACCGTTGGGATATATTCGGTCAGAGCTCGATGATCCGCTTTTGTTTTTTACCAAAATTTCAAACAATTTGAACGCGCCTACACGCAGCAGCTCTCTCTCTCTCTCTCTCTCTCTCTCTCTCTCTCTCTCTCTCTCTCTCTCTCTCTCTCTCTCTCTCTCTCTCTCTCGGACAGATACACAAAGTCACGTACAGAGTGCATTGTCATGGCTGGGAACTGAGCGCAATGGAGAATTCATCAGCTTTGCAGCTCCCTACGAGCTCCTCGGCTCGCAACCGTCTTCCTCTGGCAGAGAATCTCATCCTTGGAGATGGATCAAACCCGCCAATCAAAAACAGAACCTTTAGTGTTCTCGATTCAAAACAGCAAGGTGAAAA
The DNA here is from genome assembly GCA_020310875.1 of Ceratopteris richardii. Lineage (NCBI taxonomy): Eukaryota > Viridiplantae > Streptophyta > Polypodiopsida > Polypodiales > Pteridaceae > Ceratopteris > Ceratopteris richardii. Next base: position 3,161,695 of record CM035438.1, read on the forward strand.
CTCTTGGGTTTTCAGCACCCCTGCTGCAACCACAGGGAAGGTTAATAGTGGTCGCCATTCCCATGGGACCCCTCCTTGGACTAGGAAACGCGCCAAGAGGAGACTGCTTCCATCGAGCAGTGTCAATGAGATTCAAACAAACAGGCTGCATGCTTCAACCGCAAACTATGAACTGAACGACCATGACCCGCACACTGCCTTCAAATCCACCCTTTTTCATTCGCATTCTCCCTCCCTGAACTCATCTCAGCATGCCAAATTGGCCGTTTTAAGCTCGGAAAATGCCGGATCAGAGTCAGATCAGGAACTCCAAAGGGATCACAACGTTCAGGTATTGTACCTAGGACCTGAAAGGTAGCCACCCTTTCAGTCACTTCAATTTGAAGTGATTTCCGTTGAGGAAGGCAAATGCCTGTGCAGTCTGCATCATGGAATTATATATGTGTGGGCTGTTCCATTAGTATATTATGAAGGTCTGCCCGTTGTTGTCATCGCTCAATGCATGCATGATGTATGATGTTAATTTATACCAGCATCGAGCTAGTGCGCTAAATTTCTGCAAAAGAGGTTCTTCTTGATCATGTAAAAGTAAAATAATAATTTCTTATGCTAAAATAAAACAAACAGGTTATGGTTCGTATAAGACCTTTCAATAATGCCGAAACAGATGCCACTGGAACCGGAACATGTTTAAAGCAGGAAAGCCCTCATGTTCTGACGTGGTTAGGCCAGCCTGAAACAAAATTCACATTCGATCATGTTGCTTGTGCAAGCACCTCACAGGTTGACTCTAACTTCAACTTTGCTGCTCTTGAGTAAGAGTTGACTGATCCTTTGTAACTTTATTCAATTTCACAATTCTAGGACGAACTCTTTCAAGTTGCCGGATTGCCCATGGTTGAAAATTGTGTCAACGGATATAATAGCACTATCTTTGCATATGGACAAGTAAGCGATCATCTGCTTCGCTTAGATTGCCACTATCAGTTAATGCGAGAGTTCAGTGGATAGAGGCATCACAGTTTGGGACATCTTATTTAAACTGTTTCTAAAGAATTTTTGTTTATCGACACAGACAGGTAGTGGAAAAACGTATACAATGTTGGGTGACATCGAGGCCCTTGACCGAAGTTTGAATTCCGGCTGTGGAATCACTCCACGCATATTTGAATATCTGTTCACTAGAATGAAGATGGTAACCCATGAGATTCACGTTCATAGGAAATTTAAGTATGGGAACTTAAATATTTACAGAATCTCATGTGGAATTTCAGGAACTAGAAACAAGTAAAAAGGACAATCTTAAATTTACCTGCAAATGCTCTTTTTTGGAGATCTACAATGAGCAGATAACAGATCTTCTGGAGCCTTCCTCAAATAATTTGCAGGTAATATAGATTCGGTTCCCTGCTTGAAAGCTCTTCTTCTTTCTCTTGACAGGTAATAGCACACAACAAATGAAATGTATAAAATAGGTACAAATTTATTTGGCAAAAGAACAATGCTTTCAATGCTCTATTTAAAAGTAACTTATCTTCTCACCAATTTGGATTAGAAGTCCATACTTGAAGCATTTGATTTTTGATGCCTATGGATGACATACGGATGTCATAAAGAAGTAAATATGCTCATACAATAAACTCTGCAGATCCATGAAAGTCCAAAATCAGGAGTCTTTGTGGAGAATCTGAAGGAAGTAGAAGTAAAGAATGTTGATGACGTTGTCGATTTGTTACTTCAGGTAGTCGTCATTTTTCTCTTCGTTGTTTTGAAAGCATCCTTCAGAAGACTTCAGTTATGAATCTGCTGAAAAATTTGATAAAGAGAAAATTGCGTGTTCAAATAATGAAAATACAGGCATTCAAATTCACCCATCTAAGCATGAAAACAGGCATGAAAGTTCTTCATGATTTTACTTAATGGCTGGCCTGGTAAAAGAAATCTGGCAGTCATGCAGTGCTTTAACATTCTTCACGGAACTTCAACTATGAACCTGTGAAGCCATGCAGTACTTTATTTATGTAAGATAAAAACATGTAAGAAGCATTGCATTCTTGCAAGACTTTCGTATTATACGTTTCAAAAGGTACGCATGAAGGCATGTTTATGCTTTCACTTTTGGGAGTTTAAATTACTGACCTTCTTACTTCAAATAATATATCTTCCATCGAGGTTCGAGAGTAGCCCATCGAGGATTTTTTGTTCATATTTCGTGACCTACTAATTGAAATAGTCTCCTTATTGATGCATCGGAGTATTTCCCTCTCAAGTGAATGTGAATGATTATGTGATTACTTTCTTTTTCAATATCAAAATGATCATGTGCCATTCAACCTTGTGACCTTCTCCTCCCCAAAGGATCTTTTTTATTATTTTAAGTGGGTGGTTCATAATGTATGCCAAAAAAATCTTGCATCATGTATTTAGGTCGATGATGGGACAAAGATGAGATATTATGGCCAAACACGTATTACGTTTTGAGTTCTCATCGTTATTATATATGTTGCACTATCCATCATATCCATTCTCTTGGTCCCTTGCCATGTCTTGCATCATGGATTTGCTCTCTTTTAATGTATTGCGTAATGAAATCACCTCATGTGTATGCCTTGGAACTTACTTTGCACTATGCTTTATAGCTTGTTCAGATAACTTCTTATGATACGCCGTATCATCAACAGGATGCACACCATTGTTACCCAACACAATCACTTATCCATGATAGACTAACAACCCTTGCACACATGAACATGGGGCCTTGCCATAAATCTCATGAGCCAATGGTATAATCCTGTCTTGTTACTCGACACATTATCTCCTACAATTTTGTTTTTCCTTTTATTGTTGGTGGGGGGTTTCACAACCTTTCATCATGCATTTCCATGCTTGGATTGAGAGAAGATGCCCTATCTTATATTTTCTCTATTATCATGTAGTCTTCAGGTTTAACCTTGGTCAATCTTATCCCTATTGCCCTAAAGAATGAAACCTATACACATTACAAGGAGCCTTGCCATAAATTTCAGGGTTCAATGGTATAGCCTTGTTGTTTTGCTTGATACATTGTATCCTACAATTCTTTCTCCATTTTTGGTTTGTGGTGGATCTCAAAGATTTTGTCTTGGTGCTTGAATGCTTGCATGGAGAGAATTCTTGTAATCTTGTATTTGCCCTATTACCATGTACTATTTAGGTTTAACCTTGCTCAATCTTATATCTTGTTTCTTGTATGTAGTTAACAATGCAAACTACAGACACATATATATACACACACATGTCACATACACACATATAGGCACACACACAAAGCCACATATATTTATGTAATATACATATAATTTACATACACACATATAATATACATATACGTACATACATATGTGTATATATATATATATATATATATATATATATATATATATATATATATATATATATATATATATATATATATATATATATATATATATATATATATATACCACACACATATATATATACACATATATATACATACATACATACATACACACACATACATACATACATATATATATATATATATATATATATATATATATATATATATATATATATATATATATATATATATATATATATATATATATATATATATATATATATATATATGTGTGTGTGTGTGTGTGTGTGTGTATATTTACACACACACATAGACATACGCATATGCATACACATACACATATGCATACCCATACCCATACCCCCATACTCATATAGATACACATACATATACATATACATATACATATACACATACATATACATATACATATACATATACATATACACATACATATACACATACATATATATATACATATACATATACATATACATATACATATACATATACATATACATATACATATACATATACATATACATATACATATACATATACATATACATATACATATACATATACATATACATATACATATACATATACATATACATATACATATACATATACATATACATATACGTATACGTATACATATACATATACATATACATATACATATACATATACAGATACATATACAAATGCATATGCATACACACACACACACATATATATATATATATATATATATATATATATATATATATATATATATATATATATATATATATATATATATATATATATATATATATATATATATGCATAAACATATTCCCTTTACTCTTAGTAGTTAGGGTTAACTTTTGCATAGATTCTTGTAGATCGAGTTTTATCCTAAAGTCTTCTTCATGCATCAATAAATTTTGCAATTTCCTAAAAGTCACAATAATGTCAATTATGGAAAATGTTATAAGGAAGGTCATATAGGATGGTCATGTCAAGAGAAAGAAGATAAGGAAGAGACTTCTTACACACTAACAAAAAGATGAGGAGCACACACAGATAAAGGCAAGGAAGAATGATATTCTTCTACTTCTTATATTACATAAAGAGAGTATACAAGAATGAACTAATACAACAATACATCAATACAATCCTTATAATATATAATGAACAATACATAAAAAAAAATTCTAATATGTGCGAATGAGTGAGTTTGTAAGAAACAAATGTGCCATCACTCTCTCAGTAGATAAATCAGGTAATGCTGTGGGTGATGATAATGAAGAAAGCATTAAAGAGATAAAGCGATTCTCTATGCAAGAATTTGACATGAAAGATCTTGGTGAGTTGCACTATTTTTTTGGCATTGAATTTATACATAAAGAAGTAGGTATATGGTTGTCCCAAAAGGCAATATGCCTTGAGTAGGTTACAAAAGTAATCAACAAGCAAATTTCTATGTCATTAAATCAGAAATTGAAATTGGATACTACATAAGCTGAAGCATTGGAAAATGATATTATGTACACAAAAATTGTGAGAAGTTTGATATATCTTACAATTACAAGGCCTCGTCTAAGCTACACTCATGAACTTCAAAGTCAATTTATGCAAGTTCCAAAAAACCACATTTAGGTGCTTTGAGACACACTCTACATTGTGTGAGTGCTACTTTGGATTATGCATTGTTTTATGAAGCTCATGTAGAATTGCAAATTCATGGATACACTAATGAAGACATGGGTTTAGTAGTGTTCCAGATAGAAAATCTACTAGTAGCTTTCTATTCTCACTTGAGAGTATTGTTGTTAAATGGAGTAAGAAGCAACCCACGATTTCTTTGTCAAGTACAAAGGTTGAATATAGAGGTCTTGCAATGGAAGCATGTGAAGCGGCATGGCTCGAGATGCTACTTGTCTATTTAAGTGTGGAAGTGAAGAAGCCTATCATTATTTATTGTAATACTCTTACAAACATACAAGCATACAGTTAGCACAAAACATTGTTTTTCATGCTAGAACAAAGCATATCAAGGTACATTATCACTTCATTGGGGAAAAGGTATTAGCAAGTGACATTGATGTTGTTTATGTAAATCATATGAGCATGTTGCTGATATTTTCACTAAAGCACTTGGAGTTGAAGAAGTTTCAAAAGATGCTTGGATTACAAGATGTCACATTGAGCTTGACTGGGAGTGCTCTGATATCAAGCTCAACATGTGATGATCGAAAGATGACACGTATCACTTTTTTATTTTTTTGACATGTATAATGTTTAGACCGATATATGACTAAATCAAGTCATGAACATAAATAGTCACAATTGTGATGCCATCATCACCCTTCCTTGCGTATAATGAGTGATATGCATCACTCATAAAAAATCCAATGGAGGTTAAATAATTTGCAATTCTTGCATGCAAGGCATGAAGGGCTTGTTTAAGCCCCATAGAACACTTTTTTCAATCCGAAAACATTTTTTGGATGCTTTGACTCCCTATATGATTGTGGCTAGTCCATGTATACTTCTTTGTGCAGTTCACCATGTAAGAAAGCATTCTTCACAAATCCATTCTTTTGCTGTAGCCAATGCAACAAGTGCTCTAACATTAGCCATTTTTGTTACAGGGTTTAAAGTATTCTTGCATAGAGAGTCGCTTTATCTCTTTAATGCTTTCTTCATTATCATCACCCACACTCAAGTCATCAACATAAATCAAATCATGAACATAAATAGTCACAATTGTGATGCCATCATAACCCTTCCTTGTGTATAATGAGTGATATGCATCACTCATAAAAAATCCAATGGAGGTTAAATAATTTGCAATCCTTGCATGCAAGGCATGAAGGGCTTGTTTAACACTAGTTTGGTACCAAAGTAGGACACTTAAGTGTCCTTTTTTGATAATTTTCCAAAAAATCATATACCTTCTACAAAGAGAATTTGAGAAAATCCTTGAACACACATATTAAGTATAATTCAAAAGTTAATGCAAAATTATAAAACACAATAAATCATGTTTTGTGTTCATGTAAATAGCCTCTCAACATGCGACGGTAGTGAACAGGATGAAAATTCTTGATCAAATGTATTTTTATCAAAAGAAAAAAATTCATCATATGAAAGAAAAAATTATACACATTCCTTGAAACATAGATCACATGGTATGAACCTCAAAGTCACTTAGAAAAATCATTTCAATTCAAATAAAATCAATTATTATGACTTTGTACACCAAAAACAGCAACTAGTTCTAATTATGGTTCAATCAAACTTATGGGAATCCATAGAAGTTTACAAATGTGCCAACAATCAAACAAATTATGAAGACAACAACCAAGGTATACACATATAAAATCAACTGACATGATTCTAGTCACCAAAAATAGAAAACTAAAGCCTACATATATGACTCAAATGAATTTATGGACATCATTCAAGGTGTACACATTCAAGTTACCAAGTAGAAAATGTGTGACATAACAAACCAAAGCTTACATCTACAATTTGAAATCCACCAAAATTTTCATGTCTTTGGATAGAACCAAGAATCTTTTGTTGTGTGGGCATCAACCAAATTCTATAGATACAATCATGAATAGTTTGTGGACACATACTCAAAAGTCTTTAATATAATCTTTGATATCATAAAATGATAAGGATCATTTGAAAACATTTCATCATTTCCATCATGGATTCCATCTTCCTTCTTTCAAATGGAATATGTATGCTAATTATTTTCATTCTTATCAAAATCAACATTGCGGATCACATATTTTTTTGACGAGATTAAGAATGAAACATGGCATGAAAGCATATTTTGGAAGGTTTAATACTTAGAATAGCATTTATATAATTATTATTTTTCATCATAATGTTTTATTCCACCTTTGGATCTATGTTCTTTTTGTGAACATAGAAATATATGCTTTGCCAATTCAGCATGAAAGTTAGCACCAAATGTAATGACTACTAGTTCAAAGTGGAGGCCTTCTAACTTGAATAAAAATATGCATTCAATTAGTATGAAGGTTATCCACTGATAACTTGCCAATTCTCTGCAATCTCACTTACACACAAGTTATAGCGAGCCATTCTTTAAAAGGTGCAATAAATGGTAGTGCTCTAGAGAAGAAAAGTTTTGAGTCCATGTTTATCACTTATGCAAGTGTTCAACCTTCTCCAAAGATCCCTAGACACTTGCTTTACACTGACAAAGTTCACGAATCACTTTCCATTTCCTAAAACATATCCAATTTGTCAAAATGTTTGAATTGTGTTAATTTTTTCAGTTATGCTAAAAGTTGACTTTTCAAAAATCCTCATTTTCTTCTTCATTTAATAACCCATGTGAAGTTGTAAAATGTCAAAGATTATATTTTTCTCTAAAAGTACATGATGTGGGCTATCAAAGCCAAGTGAGTATGCCATCAAAGCCTCAAGGGTGTCATCAAGAAAAATCAATCAATTTGGTGTAAAAGCAGGACACTTAAGTGTCCCAGGACACTCAAGTGTCCTAGTACAGAACTACTGTTAAGCCCCATAGAACACTTTTTTCAATCCGAAAACATTTTTTGGATGCTTTGACTCCCTATATGATTGTGGCTAGTCCATGTATACTTCTTTGTGCAGTTCACCATGTAAGAAAGCATTCTTCACAAATCCATTCTTTTGCTGTAGCCAATGCAACAAGTGCTCTAACATTAGCCATTTTTGTTACAGGGTTTAAAGTATCCTTATAATCAATTTCATATGTCTGATCATATCCTTTTGTTAGCAACCATGCTATATACTTGCTTATGTTACCATACTTATTGTGCTTTACCTTGTAAACCCACTTCCAACCTATGGATTTTTTTCCTTGCGACAATGGAACAAGCTTTCACGTTTCATTTCCATAAAGTATAACCATCTCCTCATCCATAGCTTTCTCCATGTCTGCATTTTCAATTGTATCATCAAAACAAGAAGATTAACTTGGTCATGAAGGCATAATGAAGAGCCACCTAGATATCATATGTTAATTGTTGCATTGAATTTTGAATCCTCCTAGATCTTCTTGTTCTTGGATCACTTCTTCTTGTTGTATCATCTGCGTATGCCTTTCTTACTCTAGGATCCTTCACGGACGGCAATCCTAATTCCTCATGAAGGCTCTTTTCTAAACCTCTTGATTCTCCATCAATGTAGTCAAGACTTGTAGAAATTTTATTACCATAAGAAACCTTTTTTTTTTACCTTTCTTGGATGTGGTCAATGAATTTATTGGATTGAAATTTCCATGCAATCTTCCACTCCACGGGTTTGGGTTGGAACTATTTCTTGGTGACATATCATGTCTACTTCAAATTCTTCACTTGAGTTTTTAGTATTTCCTTTGTCATTTGAGTCAAGATTAAGTCCTTTGGCATAAGCATAGAAGCTTGACATTTCATCAAACACCATATCTCTGCTTACCTTCACCTTTTGTGTGAGTAGTTTGTAACATTTATATCCCTTGTGCTCAAGGAATATCCAATGAAGATACATTTTTTTGCTTTTGGATCAAATTTCATCCTTAGCTATTCTCAGATATGTACATGCAATACATCTGAATACTTTCATATGCGAAAAGTTTGACTTTTTACTTGTAAACTTCTCTTCAAGTGTAACTTGATATACAAAGCGATCGGAGTTCTATTCATGATGTATACAACAATGTGCACAACTTCTAACTAGTAACAATGAGGCATATTTTTCTGAGCCATCAAGGCTCTTGAAATAATGTGCACAACTTCTACCTAGTAACAATGAGGCATGATTTTTTGAGGCATCAAGGCTCTTGCTATTTCTACAATGTCTATTTTTGCATTCAATATTACCACTATGTTGTGGTGTGTACCTACATGAAAATTGCCTTCGAATTCCATATCTTTTAGAGAACTATCGAATTCATTTGATATGTATTCACCTCCTCCGTACTATTCTACATATAAACCATAAGCATTGAACATGACTTGTAAAATTTGTCCAATAGAAATTAGGTTCTTTGTTATATATTTCTCGTCCTCAATGGATAGTGCAATGTTTCCTTTATGCTCGATAGGATGTGATGTATCATCACTTGTTTCAACAAATCTAGGAATTCTCAATTTTTGCAAACTACTAAACCATTGTGCATGGTTGCCATGTGATTTGAAGATCGTGAATCAATATCAGGAATTACCATTCGATTTTGAAACTTCAATAGACATTATATTTATCATGTGATGTTGGATCATGAACATCTTTTTCAAATCATCTCCACTTGTGCATGCATACTTGTTCTGTTGCTTTCTGCTCTTTTGATTCTCTTGAATGTGTAGTCACATTCAAAGTGACTAGGTTTACCACAATTCTAATACCTGAATCATTTCTTTGGAAATTTTTGTGGCCTCTTTTGCTCCCCTACGAAATTGCCCGCTATCTCCTGCACCTGTCTATTGTTGACCATGGTCTTGGTTATTGTTTCCTCTTCCATTTCCTTGGTCTCTTCCTCGACTCTTCACTAAGGTTCTTTTCTTCAATTATTTGCATGGATCACGATCATCAAAATTTGGAATATTTTTCTTGGTTTGAATAGAAGTTTTGAATTGCTTATATGAAGCTCGTAAACCGTGAAGGCACATTTCAACCTTATCATCATCTTCTTCATTGATACCAATCGATGAAAGTGATTCACATATGCTTCTGATTTTTAAGATGTAGTCATCAAGCTGTACCCAAGACTCTTTCGAAGTTTTGGCATTTTGTATTTTGCCAATCATGCTATCGTGTATACTAACACATAGCAAATACATTACCTTTTGTGCTTGTCGATTCCACTCTTCATAATGCTCTTAACTGGTTAGAAAGTTTGATTCCTCTTTGGTTTTCATTGTTTCTGTCCATCTACTTCTAGTAACAAATTTGTCATTCTGAATCTCTAAGCATAAAAGTTGTTCGTGTCCAACTTATCGCTCATAAGTTGACTTATTCCATCAGTATTTTCCATTTCTACAACAATTTACTATATTGTAAAAGCACTAGAAAAGATACCTTTGCTTGAACATTGTAACATTGTTTGAAAATACCTCTGCTTCAACACTGCTTGAACATTGCTTGAACACTACTTAGATTGTCACATTGTGGCTTGAAAATTTGATCTCAGAAAAACATTGTTTTTGTGTATCAATAGTACATGGAGTCCCTTGAAATTTTGGATCACAAAAATTTGGAAGATTCTGAATAGAACAAAAGTTAAAGTTTTGCAAACTCACCTATATTTTCATGGGCTTTATCTTGATGCTCAAAACAAAGGTCAAGTTGGCTTCAAAATTGAAATATGAATAAAACAAGTGACCTTAAACGGATAAGTCTCAAAAATATTTTGATGCCTTCTATCTTCATACTCAATTTTATAGCAATATGAGGTTGTTTGTGAAGCGCATTTTCTTCACGCCGTCTGATGTACTCTTCAATCTCGGCCCTCTCCACAAGCTCTCTACAACAATGTAGATTCGGTTTGCGAATCATTTTCCTAGCGGTGCATTTTTGGCATAAATGGTTTGGTTCGAACTAGATGCACAAGGTTCGTGTTATTAAGTTTCTAAATTCTCTTATGGGTTGTTTTTTCGAAAATAGAGCCCTAACTACTCTCATTTCATTGTGCAAACACACTTTCATTCGCAACTAACTGCTAACCTTGCCTTCGTTGCCTCCGTTGCTCACCTTCCTTGCCTCCTTTGCTCACCTCCTGGAACTTGCTTCAAAATCATACCCCTTGGGTGAGTCGGCTCTTGCAAGCCCATTAGAGAGTCCACTCTTGAGACACTAGACTCGAGGTGCATTGAAGAGCTTCAAGCTTCATTGAGAAGCTCTGAGCTTCATTGCTTGAGGCATAGTACTAAGTACAGACACATAATACTTAACCAAGGAAGATCAAGTTTCATTGCCCAGTTAGCTCTAAAATTTAATGCGCTTACTACTTAGCATCTTGGACTTCAACCTTATATTTTTAGCTTATATATCACCTTGCATCAGCTCAAACTTGAATCCATATCTTTCTTCAATATTCAATATGCTTCGAAGCATGAATGCCATGTGGATGCCCATATTGTTAGCCACTCATTCGCTAATGCTCAAAGTACTTCGGGCTCTGGCACTCATAACTCGACGTACAAATATTGCATGGGGTCCTTCTCTACCACGACTACATTATATGTCATGCACCCGGTTTAGGAGGAATGGGCATTTCTGATTGTGATAAAGTTCCTTTAGAGTCAAGACGATGGAGGACATAGTTCCTTGTTGAGAGATGAAACAACCTGCAACTAGTGCTTCTCGGAGTCAGATTTCATCACAAAGAGTTGGCAATATGGAGGACTCCTCCATCCTCTTACACAACGTCCTAGGCAAGGGATTCGAGCCTCATTTATATCCTCAACTTTACAAAAACAGAGACAAAAAGCCGCAAAGATACAAATTGTGAGGTGTGTTATTGAATGCAATCTTGCATTCAATGTGGTATGTACCGAAGCATGGAGATGCATGGTGAAAGCCATTGCTCAAGGAGTCCATGTGATGATTGGTATGGACTTGACTACAAGCGATTACAAACATCTTGGTGTCATCATGTCGAAGTACCTATTTTCCTCCGTTTTGTAATGCCTAGGTTTGCATTACGGATGAATTTATCTTTAAGCATATCAAATTTGTCATTCTTAAGGTTGGAGCTGAAAATGTGGTAAAAGTTATCACAAGTAATGCATCCAAATGTGAGAGAATGGTGGAAATGATTGAACATGAGTTCCCCAAAATAGTTTGGACACTCTGTGTTGCACACTTTGTAGATCTCCTATTAGAGGACATGGGGAAACTACCATGATATATATATATATATATATATATATATATATATATATATATATATATATATATATATATATATATATATATATATATATATATATATATATATATATATATATATATATATATATATATATATATATATATATATATAATGACGCACTTTACCCACCTTACCTCCTCATACCATTTGGTTCATGCACCTTATACGCATCAAATTGAAGTTGGCGCTGAAAATGTGGTAAAAGTTATCACAGATAATGCATCCAAATGTGAGAGAATGGTGGAAATGATTGAACATGTGTTCCCCAAAATAGTTTGGACACTCTGTGTTGCACACTTTGTAGATCTCCTATTAGAGGACATGGTGAAACTACCATGATATATATATGTATATATATATATATATATATATATATATATATATATATATATATATATATATATATATATATATATATATATATATATATATATATATATATATATATATATATATATATATATATATATATATAATGACCCACCTTACCTCTTCATACCATTTGGTTCATGCACCTTATACGCATTGAATTGAACGCACCTAACCACATGACTACTATGCTATATTGCCAGAATCTCTTTTTTATTTCATTATTCTAAGACTTCACTCATTTACATGATGTCTAGCTTTTTCACAATAGTAACATTTTCCTCTATTATAGGTCTTCTTCTCAAATTTAAAACCTTCAAAATCATTAGGATGATCATCACTAGATTCAAAATTGGAAGTAGAACTAGAACTCTTCCTAGCTTTTGAGCTACACTTACTACTCTTCCCTTTACCTTTGCCTTTTGCTTTAGTAGTTAGGGTTGGGTCATTCATGGCCTCTTGAAGATCTAGATTGTTTTTCCTACATTAAACGGTTTTGTAACTTTCTAAATATGACCTTTATGTCAATAATAGAGAAAGTATAAAAGAAAGACATGTAAAATCTTGGTAATGAGTTAAGATTGATGGTTACAAGCTCATCACCTTCTACAAACACATGAATATTTGCGAACTGGTCCACTCTTGATTATTAGCTATGTGTTTTTGAATTGAATTACCATTGTCCATTCTAATATTATATAGCTGATCGGTAAGATATTATTTTTTCTTGATATTCAGAGAATAGAAAAGATCTTCTAACTTATCCTAAGGTTCTTTAGATGCCTCACATGATCTAAGATATGGATCAAAGATCTCCTCATTGAAAGATATATGATGGCGAAAGCTTAGGCTTCCTTTGAATCTTATCTTTTTTTATCTTGAGAAGTTGTACTTCGAGTCATGTCTAGATCAAGTTTGTGGTTCAATGGATGTAAAACTAGATGTAGAAGTGTCATGAGATGAAGCTTCTTCTTTAGATGTCTTTTGTCTTCCACATTTATTACATGTTTGCGTAGATCCATGTGGATGTGATAAATCACCTTACAAAATTTACCGCCTATCTTTCGATACCAAAAGACTTTTGAGCATGAAGATTCAAAATAGATAGTCGGAGCATCTAGAGGTCTCTCATAAAGAGATCATATCCCTAGTATACCTGACAGACCAAGATCTCCCATTTTAAGTAGAAAATTAGGGAGCAATCTCAATCATAAAAATAACAAAAGTAACTCTATGATCCATGAATAAAGCGTGTAATCCTAAAAATCAATATGCAGTATCTTCACTAAACAAGCACTAGAAAGCCAAAAGAAAAGCTCTACAATGTGAAATCTATCTACAAATTGATTGAGAATCAGATTTTGTATTTTTTTCCTTGATTCAAGTACTTCCTTTGACTTTGTTTGACCTTTGTCTTGCAAGTTAGACTCTATTGGATAGATTTGATCAGCTTTGACTAGGATTGGCCAAAGCTTGAAGCTCCTCTTCACACAAAGTTAGAGATTGTTGACCATGTCTCCGGATTCATGATGTCTTTAAAGTTTCTTTGATACCAACCAAGCTACTATAAGCTTAGTTGTAACTTGTACTTGCTATGATGCCAAATTGTTACCCCCGATACACATATAATAGCACACATAGATAAGAGAACAAGTACACACAATAAACAAAGTATGTTAAAAAAAGTTCTATGCTCCAATTAATGATAAAGATGTACAAGATAATGATATGCATCAAATTCAAACCAAAGAAAGATACTAATAACTCATAAGTACCAAGGAGAGCATATGAAGGGTCATAAAATTAAGGCATGAAGAGGCTTAGGCTGAACAAGGAACCACAAAGCAACCTCTCACAAGAGAAAGAGAGTCCTCCTCTAAGTGTGTATATGAGAGCACATGAACACCTTAAGAGAGAGGGCTTGTGTGTATATCTCCCACAAGGAATAGATGAATTATGAGAAGAGATGCCATGGGTATATGTAAAAATTCAAGGCGACCAACTCTTTAAGAAAGTATTATAAAAATAGCACTTGAAAGAGAGAGAGAGAGAGAGAGAGAGAGAGAGAGAGAGAGAGAGAGAGAGAGAGAGAGAGAGAGAGAGAGAGAGAGAGAGAGAGAGAGAGAGTCTAAATGTTAAACCATTATATTGGATTTTGAGCATCAAAGTGAAATTGACATAAAGCGAAAAATGACGACTCGGAATAAAAATTCTATGATTCATGGATTTTGCAAGTGGGGACAGACTAGTAAATATACCACTTCTGATTTCTCACTTTCTTTTGGGTTTCCTGAATTCTTCAACGATGGCTTTACATTATTTGTAAACAACCTAGACTAGCTGTTGTTTCTTGGCTTCCAATCGAAGAGGAGTGAGTTTTATCTTCTGTTCACACCTTAGTTTATCTTCTCTTCATTATAGTGTGGCCCTTCATTCATTAACTTTTTTACTGTCGCCTTTGCTTCATAAACTGGATATTTGTCTATCTGAGAGTTAAATATATACATTGGCCCTCTACCCTCGATGGATGACAAGTGTTAATATGTGTGTGTGTGTGTGTGTGTGTGTGAGAGAGAGAGAGAGAGAGAGAGAGAGAGAGAGAGAGAGAGAGAGAGAGAGAGAGAATATAAAAGTTCCGTGCTATTAAGGGTGCTGCAAACAGACATGTAGCTCAAACTCGAGAGAACCAAGAAAGTAGCCGTTCACATAGTGTTTTCACCTGTGTGGTTGAAAGTCAGGTAACGGAAGCTCACCATTTTTCATTTGATCTCCCATCCACAGTTTAAGCCTTCTCATCTCAATGAGTCTGATATTATAATTTCTTATGTTTATTGCAGTATGTGTCTGAGTTAGTAACAAGCTTCCGATATGGAAGGTTGAATCTGGTTGATCTTGCTGGTTCAGAGAGGTACAGTTACATCTGTTCTCATGACAAGGTGACAATTTAACAATAAGCAATGATATATGTGAACCTGTTGTAATTCAGACAAAAGGCATCTGGAGCAGAAGGGGAACGTCTTAGGGAAGCTGTTAATATCAATAAATCCCTTTCAACACTGGGGTAAACTTTCTGGAAATCTGGATATCATACTCCATCACTCTATTCTTCTTATGATTGGAAAGTTCTATAATGCAGCTTAGTTATCATGAGCTTGGTGGATGTGGCTCAAGGAAAGCAAAGACATATCCCATATAGGGATTCAAAGCTAACTTTTCTTCTTCAGGTGATCTTTACATCAGGAAATGTTAAGGAATTGAGCAGAAGATTCAATATGAAATTCATGACATTTCTACTGTAGGATTCCCTAGGCGGCAATTCAAAGACCACTATCATTGCAACAGTGAGCCCTGCTATCTCGTAAGTCCTTAAACAATCTGCAAGTTCTGGCATTCCTGAATTTCGCTAATTGTTGTTCATGAAACCATTTTGCTAATTCTAGTATCCCTCCATGATGAGAAATTCTTCTTTTTGAATTGCGTAAAACCATGTCTAATTTTGAAATCAATATAGGATGACATACATATTTGAGCATTGCCTCAGCTTGTACAAACGGTTAAGTTCCCTTTATCCCTTGCTGCATACATTTCTTTTGCCTACATTGTATGCAAATAAATGTGATTAATTGTGATGGATGGACCAATGAAGTAATGCAAAATTGTGTGTCTTCATCCTTTACTTATCCTAGCTTGGCTTCGAATTTTAATTTCAAATAGTTTCTATTTTGTTTGAGAATATGTGAAGTAATTTAAATAGTTTCTATTTTGTTTGAGAATATGTGAAGTAATTTAAATAGTTTCTATTTTGTTTGAGAATATGCAAAATTGTGTGTCTTCATCCTAGCTTGCTTTGAATTTTAATTTCAAATAGTTTCTTTTATAAGGATCATGAATCATTTTCAATTTTGTTTGAGAATATGTGAAGTAATTTAAATAGTTTCTATTTTGTTTGAGAATATGCAATATTGTGTGTCTTCATCCTTTACTTATCCTAGCTTGGCTTTGAATTTTAATTTCAAATAGTTTCTTTTATAAGGATCATGAATCATTTTCAATTTCTCAATTATTTTACAAGTAAGCTTACTTGCATCCCTCATGTCTTGGATGCTTTTGAGTTTTTGAAATCGTTAGTGGATAAGTTTACTTGATATATACTTGGTAGGAGAAGATGTGTGAAAGACGAAAAAAACTTAGGTCTTTTTTGGTAGATGAAATATGATCAAACACTTTACTTTTGGGCTTATATCTAGCATGTTGCTTGAATTTGCTTTATGAAATTAATCAACAATATAGAGAGCATATACCTGTTGTATGCTCTTCCATTAAACATTGTTTTAGATCGGGATAGGAAGTTCACTAAATAGTTTTGGAAAGAAATCTTCAAAAGGTTGGATACTAAATAAACATAGCATCCCTGATGTCTTGGATGCTTTGAGAATATGGATGATGAATTTTCTTTTGGAAGGATCATGAATTATTTTCAATTTCTCAATTATTTTACAAATAAGCTTACTTGCATCCCTCATGTCTTGGATGCTTTTGAGTTTTTGAAACCATTAGTGGATAGGTTTACTTGATATATACTCGGCAAGAGAAGATGTGTGAAAAAGATCTTAACATGCATAGTTGTCATATTTTAAAACTATTAATTTATATGTAAGAGACGCTTTCACAAATAAGATATAAAATTGAATAATACAGATAAGTATATAAAGGAATACATATAAGTAAAACAAAGATCCAAAGAAAATGCGGTTTACCAGGTTTTGAATGAGGCATATTCATTTGAAAGAACTCATATATATACATAGCTCAAATTTTCTCCCACAATTTGGTAAAATTTATTATTCTAGTGAATTAATGCAACCTAGCATAAAATTGTTTTAGATATTTTTGGAGTGAAATTGACCAATTGACCTCTTCTCTTGTTTATTTGTGTGACGCGTGTGAAAATGACTCTTTAAATCCTTCATTATTTGCAGGTGTGCAAATGAGACATTGAGTACACTGAAATTTGCTCAACGTGCCAAGTTCATCCAAAACAATGTAATTATGTCTTATCGTATATCTTACTACAAGTTAAACACTATCACACATACGGAATTTTTATCATGGCATATGCAATATCTTACAATCAAACGCTCTCACATTTTCATTTGAAAGTGAAAATTCGCAATTGTAAAAAGTAATCCTCATGTGGAGTTCTTTCATGTCTTGTCCCTTGGCTAGGCTATTGTGAATGAAGGCGTATCAGGTGATGTGAAGGTGCTCCAGTTGCAAATTCAAGATCTTAAGGTTTACAATTGCTTTTTCTATTTGTTGTCATGTCACATCTTTGTGAGTTTCAAATTTTATAAGTGAATTGCAGAAAGAGCTTGAGCAACTTCAATCTCGAACACAAGCTTCAAAGTGTATGGAGCCAACTACAATGATAGGGACAAAAGCAACTGAAATCTTAGACAACCGATCAAGGATTTCACAAAATGTAAAATTATATGACCTTGAACCTCTTAAACTTGTTCCATGTGAATCACAACTAAACTTTAATTGTGTGCACTATGCAGATGGAACAGGTCCCTAATGTTTCTACTGAGAGAACACTACAAGATAACAATGAACTTGCAGCAGTTTATGAGCAGCTTAATCAACTGGTATGAGCATATAATAGACTGCTTTTCTTAATGACCATGATTTTTATTGTTCTCAATTCAGGTAGAGGCATATGAGAGAGACTTGGAGTACACTAGAACCCTTCTGCAACTGAAAGAGGATAAGATTCATAGGCTACACAGAGTAGAAGACACTGTACTTTCAGCAGAAAACTGTCTTCGTGAAGAAAACAGAGCATTAAGGCAAGAACTGTGTCTATTAAAGGAAAGAATGGATAAGCATCCTGAGTTACTGCGTTTTGCCTTTGAGAATAAACGACTCATACAACAGTTGAGAAGGTAATACCTTGAAGTTTATATGTTTCTCATGATGACTAAGAGTGCACATCAACTTTTGGTAGTGTGAATTGCAGCCAAGATGAGTCACATAGGCAAGAGAGGGAATTGCTGGAAGCGAAGCTTGCAAACTTGCAAAAGCAGGTACGGGAAAATAAGGTATAGAAAAGGCAACTAGATAAATGATCCTTGGATGAAGATTAGATTCAAATCTGAACTCTATAGGAATCCAAATTGGTGCCCATTGTGAGTTAAAAAGCGTGTTATATTCATGATTATCAATGCTTCACCAGTGTGTTGACGGCTGTTTGAAGTTAATAATATAATATGTGAGCTACGAATGATCTTTGTAAGGAATGTCACCAATCAAAAATCTCTCTATAGGAAGCCAAATCGGTGTGCATTGTTAGTAGTAAAAAATGTGTTATATTCATGATTAACAATGTTTCACCAATGTGTCAAAGGCTTGTTTGAAGTCAATAATTTTTCTCGAGCTGTAAGCTATCATTTTAAGGCAATGACAATGTATTTTGGTTCATCTGAGATTAGGTGACTATTTGCTGTTGCAAGTCGGTTACGAGATAGTTTTAGCAAAGAAAATATCAGTTTTTCTGTCTCAGATAATGAGGCGAGAGTGTGTGAATTCATACATTCTAAAAGTTTGCGAGCTGCTGAATTGTCTGAAAATGCCTGCAGAGTTTCGCACACTTGAGTGCTTCTTATGCATCACCACCTTGTTCCAGAGGTGGTACCCTGAAAAGCGAGCATATTGATACTGATTTCCTCATGGAAGGAGCATCTCGAGTTGATCAAGAGGAAGCAAATCAGATGAACATCTATGATACTATTAAGGATGGAACAGAGGCACTTGATGAAGCTTTGTGCCAAATTGAAAGCATGAAAAACCCGTTTGAAAACAATGAGGTTCAGGAAGGACTTCAACCTCTATTAGATGGCCCGTTTGAATCTGATGATCGAATAATGTTTGCACTCCAGCAAGCATTTGAAATCGCCAAGGATATAGAGAATGAATTCAGTATATTGTGCCACATAGCAGCTGGTGAGAACAAAAGAAAAAGAAGTCCACCTTTGAAGAAGATGCTTGTGAGAGGGAAACGTATGAGAGTTGTGCAACCAGATATTAATAAGGGTGAGGTTGATGAAGCTGATGTGCATGTTGGAATAACGAATGAGCAAATGAATGAAGCCCCTCCAACATCTGATCCGTCATGCCTAATTGAACTGCAGAGGAGTGTGAAAGCAGATATCAAGGATATAGAGGAACCACAAGTAGGGTATCAAGAGTTATTACAAGGGATAGAAAGTTCTGACAGAGATGCACATGCAATGCTGTATAAAGCAGAAAATAAACGCAAACCCCATATCCATTCCTACTCAATAGTACAATCGAAGCTTGCATTAGCTATGGTGCAAGAAATCCTTGGATGGGAGAGGAACATGTCAAAGAATAATTTGGATGAAAGTTATTTGGAACAGGTTCAGAAACATTTGGTTCGTATCCAAAGTCAGTTACAACTTGAAAATCAGGGTCTCGATTCCCTCAACATACTAAACAGAAAGCTAAAGAAAGAAAAAAGATGTTTGGCATCTGAAAATATCAGGTTAACACAGGAAATTAAGAAGCTGCAATCAGACCTAATGGCAAGAGAAAGAGAAATTGCTGCATTGCAGGAGGAGAAGACTGTAGTTACCAAGGAAGGCCTGATGGCAAACCGGTTTGGCATAACTCGCCAGTTTGAAGGTTGCGAGAATCAGAGAACACAGGTTGAACATGTTTACAAGCAAACCATGTATGAAATCAAAGATACTCAAAACCAGATCAGATTCAAGCTGCAAAAATTGATTGACGAAATCAAGGAGGGCAATCACAAATTTATTACTATAAGGAAGCGGATGGAAGCAATCCTGAGCAACCTTCAGAAGGTAGAGAGCACTAAAGAAATGGTTGCAGATGGTGATCTCGATTCATTTACATGCCTAGACAATATCAAATCGGATGCTGAGTCAATCAAGAGGGAACTTGATCAGGCTTACAAACTTAGCATGCGAATGGAGAAAAAGTTTGTGGTCACAGAGAGAGAGATTAGTGATGCTGTGGCAGTGCTGGAGCGATGGCTTGGGGAAGTTGAACATATTTGGGAAGAGGAGAGAGCAAGGATTATCATAGAACTAGATCAGGCAAGACTGCATGCTGCTGAAAGAATGGGGGAGGCAAATGAAACTCTGGAAAGATTCAAACATGGTCATCTTATCATCAAAGAAGCTGAACAGATGGTGAATACTCTTACTAAAGCAATGGAATCTGCAAGAGAACAACATCTAGACCTTATGAAGCAGTGGGATGAAGATCGAAGGAATATGTTTACTGAGATCGCTGAACTGAAAAGTCTAATTGCTCAAAAAGAAGATGAGTTACAAAGAAAAGATAAAGATCTTCAACAGATGTTATCTGATATTGAAAGATCAAAGGTCCTGGCAAACTCAGGTGTTTATGAGTTTCACCAATCAGATGACGAGATTGTTAGGAGCCATTTGCCTCTGAATACCAGAGCTGTTCATTCTAATAGTTGGATTTGCACAGTAAAGCACGATCTATTTACTTCTCAAAATATTGAAGTGCTGGCCAACACCAGATTACACATTCATGACTCTTCTGAGGCAGCAGACTCAACCGGGCACAGTAACATTGTTAAAACAATTTCATCTAAAGTACCTCTTGCACTTGAGCGATATGATGAGGGCACTAACTTGCTGCTTGAAAAGTTGGAAGGGATTGTTGCCACTCTTTCGCATAAAGAAGGTGGTGAGGATGCATGGGTTCGCTTTTTGAGCAGCTTTGCACTTGCATTATCCAAGCTGGAAGAAGAAGCTAATTCCTGTCTAAGTTTTTCCAATGTAATTTGTGAAACATTGGACAAAACATTAGCCGAAAAGGAAAATCTGCAAGAAGAGCTAAAGAGGAAACAGGAGCTTTTGAAAGGATCTTTTTTCGATCTCAGCTTGTTACAAGAGAGTACTGCAGATTATTTGAATTTGAAAAACAAACTTTTATCTCTTCAAGAGGAGTTTGATATGAAAGCCGAAAAGTTAAGGTGTGCAGAAACTGAAAATGCTGTTCTTGAAAATGAAGTTTTTAACAGCAAGGAAAAGGTTGCCTCTTTGGAAAGATGTATAGTTGAACTTGAAGAACTTAAAGCCTCTGTTTCAAAGGAAAATGGAGAGATGAAATGTAATATAAGGAATGCACGTGAGAGAATTTCTTCTTTGGAGGCAATGCTTGAAGAAAAGGATGAAAAATCCAGAAAACTGGAGCTTGAGCTGTCAGCCATAAACATACTCATTGAACAAGAATATACGTGCTCATTCGACACTGCAGAGCAAGGAATAAATTTGATTATTGCTGAAAAAACCAAGTTGCAGAACATGGTGAGTAGTCTTGAGAAACAGCTCGATATCATTAAAGAAGCAGCAGATACAAGCAAGAGGATATCTGAAGAGGCACAGGAGGTAGAGGATGCTATGTCCCTAATCGTTTGCTGTTTTTTCTGCAAAATGAAATTCCGTTCGGAATATGGTGATCAGACATGCCCAATTTTGATGATGACTGTGAATACCTGTCCACTCTTAATTGCAGACCATAGAGGTAAGCATGCGGTGCATACAGGAGAAAACAAGAGAGATTAAAATCTTGGAAAGTTCCATTCAAGAGCTTGAAGATACAATCAATGCACTAGAGAGCCAAGTAAGTCATCTAAGTCTATTCTTTATTCAGGGTTGTAAGGGATTATTTCTAACAGTTATTATCATCAGATAGAGATTCTTAGAAGAGATGCAGAATTACAGCAGCTCAGCAGAGAAGATTTGGAGATGGAATTCCAAGCACTTCGACACCATTCCATGAATTCTAAAGATAATACGCAAGTTAAGCATTCTTCTGAGCTGATTATGAGCTTAAAAAAGGAGCTTGCAGAGAAATCTTCAGAGGTAAATTAGGCTAGCTAATAGCTTGAACTTTTCAGCTTTAGAAAATTTGCAGGAATGACTGGCGCTTTTCTTCAAGCTTGAACTCACTGCCAACGTTCATTTCATTCCTCGGTTAAAATCCGCATATTGAAATGTGAAGATTTGAGATATAGCATTGTGCCTATGACAGATTGAGAGTCTAAAGTTGCAAGTGAAGGAGCTTACGGTCGCAGCAGAAGTACAAGCCAGTGCACATCGTCAAAGAGTATGTTGCGATTGCCCTGATGATTTTTGTTATCGTCTCGTCGTCTCCTTTTATATCGTAAAGCTTTTGCTTTGACGAGTAATATTATGAATTCTGTTTAGCTCCTTTCTTTGGAGGCTATGGCCGAAAACCTCAATATAGAAAGAGTAGACATGAGGATGCTAAGCCCTGCATCGAAGAAGCCAGCAGAGAAGAATGCCGGGAAGCGCTCAACTTCTCCTTTCAAATGTATCAGTTCTGGGTTGGCTCAACAGATAAATTCGGAAAAGGATGAAGAGTTATACTTGAATAAATGTCGTATAGATGAGCTCCAAGACTTGGCTGCATCACGCCAGAAAGAGGTACACGCCCATTGTGTTTGTGATTTAGGCATTGCTCTTCTGTTGCTGATGATGAAGAGTCAGTATTTGGTGTCGTCGTGTGGTTGTCGTGTGTGAATAAATTGACTTCATGATGTTGTTCCCAACTTTTGTTCTATGACTGCAGATATTTCGGTTGAACAAGAAGCTTGCTGAAGTAGAAGCTATCACATATGACGTCATGAAGGATCTCCTTGGAGTGAAGTCGGACATAATGAATCACGTGGTAACAGTGCAGACTCTCATACCCATAAACCTGAGATCTCATTCTCATTTTCTAATTCTGCGTGTTTCTTTTTAATGTTTTCGTAAAAGAGATCTAATCTTGTTATTTGTGGGAGAAGGTCCATTTCCGGAAGATAGAAACAAACTTGAAATGGTTTGTGAGAACAATAGAGAAGCCGCAATTCTATACTTCGGGCACCTTTCTTAAACAATAAAGTAGCCTACAAAGTGATTCAACACGTGCCATCGTTTACGCACGAAAGTTCTCATGTCTGTCTGCATGCACTTGTGCATGTATTCACGGGACTGTATGCGCATGGAAAGTATACGTCTGTGGACAGTATGCATATATGTGCATTCATGTAATCCCCAAATTTGTTTAACGATTATCAGGATCTAAAGGATACCACGAAGGAGCTGTCGGTTCTGGTAAAACAAACAATGAATAAGGTATGTTGCAAAATTTTCGCCGTTTTTTCTCGCAACAGAAATTTTTATTGAAAAACAGGAAACATAGCACTTCTCACGTTGCGGATAAGCTTTTTCAGCTAGTCTTAGTCCATTCTCTTTTTTCCAAGCACGAGTACTTTGGCACATATGTGGCCATTGAAACCAAAGTTCATAGCTCTTGACTTTGGCATACATACAGTCACGTGTGCATACTTCATGTAAGCATGGCAGGCGCATAGAAGCACATATGTGGAATAGTAGACGCTGCTAGGAGTCGTAAACATGGAAAAACATAAAAGCTTCTACTTCATTACAGGAGGAATTGGAGGCACTCCGAAATATCTACACTGAGGAGAAAATTAGGTGAACGTTCGTCGTACATTCATATGATTGCGCCCTTGTCTAGATTTTGTAGTTAATGACTGTCCTGTGTATACAGTTGGTCAGAAGAAAGGCGAAGAAGGCAAGCTGAAGTTATTGCAACTCGTTTCGCCATGGAGAAAACGCGCCAAAAAAATTTTCTGCTTAAAGGAGAAAACAAGAGGCTTCGGGTCAGTGGCCATTATCGATCATTAAAAATTCCCATGTGAATCTTCAGAAAATGCACTTGGCCATCATGGGCTTCGCTGAGGATGAGTCGCCGCAGTTTACGAGAAAGGAGTGTATACCTTCGTCTAAACAAGATCAAGACCTGTCACGGTTCATCTCAAGCAGAAGCTCATGATGGAGTCCAAATTGCTTTTTCGAGAAAGAGATGATGATACTAACAGAAAAGACCGTGCATGCAGGTCGACATCAGTAAGTTGAAGAAGCGGCTTCTGCGACTGCAAGAAAAGTTGGAGGAATACTGCGGGGCCGGACAAGGCCACCGTGAACATCTCCAGGTGGGCCACCTAAATTATTTTTGTTTTCCAAGGAAAACGTCCCTGCTCTGACGAATGGATCCCGTCCAAACAGGAAGTTAGGCGTTCGTGGACGTTCATCAACCATATCGATGACAAAGGCCGGAGACTCGCCAGTGTCGAGAGATGATAGATTCGTATACACAAAGGGAAGACAGCGAGATGATGGAACGGCATATCCGATATGAAGAAGTTGCAGAGATGGAGGGTAGGTGACTGATGCACATAGTACGGACGATAAACAAAGGCATCCCAAGAAGATGTGGTGCATCTGCACATCTTGTGCACACATTCCCTTGCGAAGCATACTTCTTCTATACATGGGTCTTCAGTTCAGATAGTTGGACTGAGTTGTATCATGTGAATCATGTGCACAAACAGAGTGCGAGCTCCCTCATTGACGCATCAATGAAAGCGGTATATCACCCGCCAACACAACCAAATAGAAGGTGGAAGTCCCTCATTGACCCATCAATGAAACCACTATTCCACCAGCCAACACAACCATATAGAAAAACTTGGAATACGCAGAGAACGAAGTGTTTTTGTGTAAATATCTCTAATAATAACTCGCACATTCGATTGCCTCATCCCATTGCTTGTTCCTGCATGGCTTTCATCTTTAGAGAAGCAAGCGCATCTATATGAGATATATGCCGATCTAAATCAAAGACTTCGATGAGAAGTGAATTGAATCACTTTTCTTTCTCAATCTAACTTTGATTGTGTGATGCAACACCATGTCCTACCATTATGATCTGCTTTGAGATTCGTCTAAAAATATGACAAAGTTTCCGTATTCTACTAGGAAATGTGGTATTTTTATGACTTGAAAATGGTTTGACTTTATCTATGCAAGAACAAAACAAAGCTATGCAAGATAAGATTGGCTTTATTTGATCGCTCGTAAATCTAGCTACCTTTTTGGCTAGGCAAGGATGCTGCTATCAAGAGAGTATGGAAAGAAGTGTAAAAGTCTTCTTGACAGAAAGTGTTTCTTAATTTCCAAAGGGAGGTTGACGTTGATTGACTGAAGGAGAAATCGAAGAAAAGCAAAGCTCGGAGAAAAAAGAAAGAAAAATGTATAGAGTTAGAGAGATCATGAGGATTTGCAATTCGGACCTCTCAGCGAAAGGAATGAGACATGAATAGATAAATGATCTCTGGTTGTTTATTAGAGCTATGGGTCGAAAATGAAATGGATATCCCATAGATATAGGAAGAGAGAGAAGGCCATATAACACAATAATAGACAACATTCAGAACTGTGGACGACGAGGAAGAGGACAAAATAGTAAGGCAAGTTAAGCATGAATATGGATGTGTCTATTTGTTCTTTCAAAATTTTGGCCCAAAAAGAGAGTAAATCATAACATCATACTCCAAAACGAGGATCACTAATAGAGATGTTCAACAACAAACTTGCTCAATGTCAACTCGAGAAGCACTACACTGAAAGAAGCCACTTAGTATTTTCTTGAAAAATTTGCCTTTATTTGGATCATTTATGAGTTGATTTTGATTGCCCATTGTTGCTTGTTGTGATTTGATCTTTGTGCAGCCTCCTCTCAACTCCTTTTTTATGGATTGCTTGTGCTTCGGTTGTCTATTCTGCCAAAACGAAATGGTCAAAAAACTAGGGCAAGATCATAAATCACACAATAGAACATGCAAGAAGTAAAGTCAAAAGTTGGTCTCAATCATGTGTATGGATTTTGCAAGAAAAACAAGATTATGTAATCACTATCGAAAAGTTCTCCACAAGTTACGGAAGAGACCTTTTTATAGTGCCCCTCATATACTACTTCAAAGTTCTTTTTGAATTTTAAAAAGGGCTTGAAAAGAAAAAACTTCCATTGGTTTCTTGTTTGATTTCTTGGGAAGACTCTTATCTTTTTTACAAAGTTATATACAACTGATTTTAAGCTACATAAACTAAAAATTCTAGATAATAGAATTCTGAAACAAATAAAAAAAATTTGATGGTTACTATCTTGGTCCATAAGGGTGCTAACACTCTCCTCTTAGATCTTGTTGTCTTTGATAGGATTCTTCATAGCCTTCCAAGGTTGGGTTGTTCTTGAGATGTTTGATTTGAGTATGGATAGTTGCGAGGGACTGAAGCTTCTTTCTATTGTCCCAAGTTTTTGAGTGCATTTACCACTTCTTGAATTTTTATTCCAATAACATTTTGTAAATTTTCTTTGTGTTGATGCCTACCATTTATAGTTTGAACTCTTTCTAGCATTTCATATGCATAATTGCTAATTTGGATTATAGTCCGAGATGTTTCATGAGAAGAGTGTTTATGTCCTTCTCAAAAAAGCGTATCTCAAATGGCCTCTTGGAAGTTTGCATGTATTCAAAATGTTAAAATGTATGGCATGGGCAAAATCCAATTGTTACTAACAATATGTTCCCTATTGAGGTGCAAAAACTATTGGTGCTATGTTCTTCATGTGATTGTGCAATAGACGCGGTGATGTAGAAGGTAAGGAAATGTTCACTCATGTATTTATAGCCTTAAAAAGTTGCCTTCATCTCTCTTGTACAATCACCTATAAGAGCATGATAACATGCTTTTTCCTCAAGCAAATTCTTTTGAATGGAACTAATATATCTACATAAGATTGATATACAAAATAATTGACTATGGGTTTAATCCATTTTGGTTCTATCATGCATGATAGATCATTGAATGTTTTGTCGGTGGTATTCCCTTGCAATTTAGACGTCCTCATATAATTGTGAATGTATTTAGCCACCATTATGTCTCATTTTTTGCAAGGTTCTTGTTTGAGGAAAATGACAACCGAAACAACTTATGTGGGCTTGTCCTATGAAGTTCACTTTTTTTTTTCTTTTGCATTATACTGTAGGATTAATCTTTAGTTTCATCTTTAAATACTTCCTACTAGAATGCGAAGATCTCTAGATTCTATATCACTTGTTTGTTTGTCAAGATGTAATGACAAAGTTGATCATAAGTGAGAATAGAAGCATATGTTTTAGCCCATTTAGGGATCACTTCTATGTAAAAATAGATAAACATTTAGCAACTCATCGTGAGACATTGATCCACAGGGATCACTACATGTGATCCATAGGGATCATTGATCCACAGGGATCAATCCATGTGTGTGAGGGACAAGGCCCAGCTAGCCAAGGTCCCAAGCTCGGGGGATACCCTAAGGTACTTTGGTAGTAATGGGAGTACTTGGGTAGTAATGGGAATAAGTGTTGCATGATGGCCACATGTTTACACTAGACTATTCCAGATCATTACTATCTTTAAGGTATATCATTGCTATTTTTAGAGTACAAGAGGGTATATATGGATGGGAGGAGAGTCACACACATGGACTGATCCCTGTGGATCAAATAGACTGATCCCTGTGGATCAATGATCCCTATGGATCACATGTAGTGATCCTTGTGGATCAGTGTCTGACACTCTCTCCCCCTTGTAAAGATCATTGTCCTCAAAGTTTTTTATTGCAGACTTCATAGAAGTTTGGATGAGGAGCGTGACAAGGCTCATCATGGAAAGCTCATAAATGGCAATCATCCTTCCACCCATGTTCTAGATATTGCACTCTTGCAACATATACAAGTTCCAACCCTTTCTCGAGCTTGGGACCTTGGCTAGTTGGCCCTTGTCCCTCACACACAACTGACCAGTTTTGTACAAGATGGCAGGCCAATAGGTTTTAAGAGTAAGAAATTGACCAGTGCATAGCGCAACAGACCAATGCATGAACAAGAGTTATATGTAGTGGTGTATTCACTTAAAGTCTAGAGACACTATATTGATGGTGTAGACTTTAAGGTATACATAGATCACCATAGACTTGAATATTTTTCATAGTCAGCCAGATCTTCGACGCAGTCAGGCTCGTTGGGCTGAGCATATACAGGAGTTTCACATGGAAATCCTATATACAAGAGCAAAGATAATATAGTTGATGATGCATTATCACGGATAATGTATCAAATGAGCTTTATGGTTCCAGAAAGCTCATTGCTTCAAGAGATAAAGGAAGCACAGGTGGAAGATCCACATTCGAGCCATCAATGATGACTCTATTATAGGAGATGGGAGAGTTTAGCTGTTTCTTCCCCTAGCAGAGCGAACAAGTCCATTCTGTATTCTAGTTTCTCGTAGGAGAATGGAATAGTTAGACGGAAAGGAAAGGTTTGCGTACTAGATTCCCAGGATTTGTGAAGAAAAGTCATGCATGATTACCATGATGTGCCTTTTATAGGACATCTAGATGTCGATAAGACAATATAGCTTGTTAGAAGAACATTTTGGTGGCCTGGATAGCCAGTGATGTCCACACTTATTTTTAACAAGCTTTATGTGTCAAGTCAACAAAGCAGCAAGGATAAAGACTCCACGTCTTTTGTATCCTTTATAGATTCCAGATCACAACTAGGACAGTGCATCCATGGACTTCATAGTTGGGTACCGCGGACCCAAAGGAAGTGGGATACTGTCATAGTTGTGGTAGACAGATTGATGATCCATAGGGATCAATTCATACCCACATAGGAGATGATAGAAACTCCACATAGGGATCAGAGTGTCAGAAATTGATCCATAGGGACGAGTCCATTTGATCAGACATTGATCCACATGGATCACTGCATGTGATCCATAGGGATCATTGATCCACAGGGATCAGTCTATTTGATCCACAGGGATCAGTCCGTTTGATCCATAGGTAGCGGAGTTGTTTATCCAGTATGTCTTCAGATTGCATGGGTTATCGACATCCATAGTTTCAGATAGGGATGTCACAAGACCAAGTGGGTCAACCAAGTTTGAGGACATGTTGAGGGCATATGTGTCTGAGAGACAGATAGATTGGGATAGTTATTTTCCACTAGTTGAGTTTGTCTCCTTTTGAGATGAACTATGGCATGAATCCCAATGCTCTCGGTACCATAGGTATGTCATAGAAATGTCCTAGTGCTTTGGAGTTCTTAGCAAACATCCAAGCAAATTTAGAAATAGCTAAAGCCAAGATGCAGCAAGAAGCTGATAGGGCTAAAGAGTACACTCATAGGAAAAGATCTCCTAGATCCTTAGATCTAGGAACTAGCTAGATCTGCTTCACTATCCACAGGGGAGTGTAATAAGCTATCACCAATGTTTTGTGGACCTTGGAAGATAGTTAAAAAGCTAGGTGAAGTTGCATACCAATTAGATCTTCCTCTAGATTGCAAATTTCATCCAGTGTTTCATGTTTCTAGGGAGGATAATCTAATAGAAGGTATTGTTTTTTTGCAAGAAAGTAAAAGCAGGGTTCATTCTCCACACAAGATACTAGATCGAGATAGAAGCGATTCAGGAATCGTGTTGTCCAAGAGTATTTAGTAGCCTGGAGAGGATTATCACTTACTGACTCTACTTGGGAATCAGAAGCTCTAGTTCACAAGTACTTTCCAACATTGATCATTGAGGACAATAATCTTTAGAAGGGGGGAGAGTGTCAGACATTGATCCACAGGGATCACTGCATGTGATCCATAGGGATCATTGATCCACAGGGATCAGTCTATTTGATCCACAGGGATCAATCCATGTGTGCGAGGGACAAGGGCTAGCTAGCCAAGGTCCCAAGCTCGGGGGATACCCTAAGGTACTTTGGTATTAATGGGAGTACTTGGGTAGTAATGGGAATAAGTGTTGCATGATGGCCACATGTTCACACTAGACTATTCCAGATCATTACTATCTTTGGAGTATATCATTGCTATTTTTAGAGTACAAGAGGGTATATATGGATGGGAGGAGAGTCACACACATCATTCAAGCGATTTCTTACACTCATAGGGAATTCATTGATAGCTTCCACATGCCTTAACTAGGATAAATGACTTTTTTTCCTTTTTTTAGTACAACTTCAAAATCAAACTCCACTAGTAATAGAAACTTTCTTATTGATTTTCTAGTTCTATAGGTTTTTTTGACTAAATGAAGTAAGACCTCGTGTTCAACAAAAGTTTTGAACTTATTTTCCAAAAGATAATATACCATTCCTAAGCCTTCTTGCTATGTGTTTGTGTACTTTTCCTTTTGCATTGTTAAGCTATCTACTAACATAGAAAAATGGAAAAATCCATTTTTCGCTAGTGAACATGCTGCATTAGTACGTCTACTATGTCATGCACATGGAAATTCTTATTTAATTTAGGAAGTTTTGGTGTTGGATGCAACGGTAGTTCTATTTTTTATCCCTTTAAAAGATTTATCAGATCCTCATTAGGAAAAAAGGTGAACTCTGCATGGGCCTTGTAAGGATCCCTAATTTTTAGGGATTAAAGAGAACAAAAAGTGGTATCAAGGTCATAAAAAAAACCACTCGTGGTTTTTGCAATAAAAAAATTCCTCTAAGATTTGTGCTCAGACCGAATAGATTCGTTTGAATTGTTGTCCCTTGGATGAGATTGAATGAATGGCTAAGATCAACCTTTGGGTACCTGTCAAAAGAAGACAAAAACTCTCCCAAGAAGTGAACAGTCGTCGGCATTCCTCTCCATTGGATGCGATTTCGACGGACGGCTGAGATGAACGTGCAGTTGCCTGTCACTAAAAGACAAAAGAAAGAGCATTCAATGAGCTCAAGGAGCTTGGGGACTGGCAGAAAACGACAAGAGACATGGCGCAGTTCCGTGGCGGAATTCATTCTTCTACGTTCGATGTGCCAATGATCTAATGGCTACAAAATGACTTTGGGATCTTCACAAGAAAAAAGCCTCACAACCATTAGATCAACCAAAGATCCAATGGATGCAATTGAAAGTGGCCCAAAATTTAAAGCAATACATCTCAACCATTCATTTCTAGGTCCATCCAACGAAGGAAATAAAAAGGCGCATGTTGTCATGACTTTCAAGCTACACCGTTAGATATTTTGAAGATCCAATGGTTAAAATTGTATGCCGACTTTTTTTTTGTGTTTTAACATGAGCCTTCGGATCTTTGAGTCCATCCAATGGCTATGCTTCAAAATCAAGGCCTATCAAACCACTTTTGAAGAGGAACTCCTGGTTTTTAGTCATTCATACCACCTTTGACCACAAAGAAACAAGGGAAGGCTATGCCTAGTCTAGGTGATTGAGGGACTAGACTGTGGCCACCACCCTCTTCTGATTGGTCCATCACTAATCACTCCTTGAGCTAAAAGGCCCATCCAGGGTTCACCTTTTTTCCTAATGTTTAATCCATTCAAACTTAGGGATTGATAAAAGCATACAAGGGACATGCTATTTTGACATACATATGAATAAGTTATTAATATTAACCACAATGCCCCGTGAAAGTCTAAACTTCCTTAGCATTTTTCCTCTTTGGCATATACACATGGTTTTTGATGATGTCATTCATACACACAATATGTTCTATAATTTATCCTTGATGAACCATAAAGTAATATTTTATGAGGTTTAAAGAGACACAATATAATTTGCATTTGATAGATATCTTCTCAAACATAGGGATATGCTTGATTCATTAGCCAGAGTAATCACATGGGTTATCCATATATATTTCAAGGAATTTTCTTAAAAATACATTGGACACATGACATATCAATATCTAAAGAGCATCTATGGCATTAATTATACTATATGGTACACGTTTAAAGCCATGAATCTCCCACTTAGTAACAAGCACATTCTTATGTTGATCTTGTGATGCAATCATGACTTGATTGTAATTAGAGAAATTTTCTAAGCAATTATAAGCTTATTTACCTACCACTCTCCCCGACAAAATGATTAGTTATAGGTGATTGATTATTGTCCTTATGCATAGGTGCATGCATCTTCTTTACATTGATGCAATTTCTTAGCATCTTATTTTCTTGGGCGCAAGCTATAGGTAAGACCCATTTTATGTGCTTAAGTTCATAAATGAAACCCACTTCTAAGAGCTTCTCAATTTTTCTGTTAGTCTTGTCCTAATAGATATCATTACAACTATAAGGAGGTTGTCCTAAATGTTTCACAAATGTTTGGGTCAAATGCCTTAGGCTCTTGAAATGACCATGCAAATATAGCTCTATACTATTGAAACGTTTTTTTAAAGTTGTTTTCTCCTAAGTTGGATGCATTACTATCAACATATATTTCTCTTCATCTTTTTCAATAGATATGAGAAATTTCATTCTCATTTCAGGAATCTTCTATGATTCCTCTTTAAAAGGATTATCGTTTGGACTTTTAAACTCTTATTTTTTGACTTTCTAATTAATTTTTTGAAGTGTTCAAGGAGCTCATATACATTAGATTTCTTAACTTTCAAACACTCTTCGTTGGGATCTTCAACTTTGTTCAATGGATACATAATGAGTAATAGATGTAATCATTAGCCATTGTTTGATTTGAAGAGAAGAGAGACTCCATGATGATAGATTCTAAATCATGATCATCCAAATATTATTTTATTTATCTTGTTTGATCTTCTTCATCTAATTCTTCCAATAATACTATAATGAAAAATCGTTTGATGTCACACTTGTTCATCACAATGTCCAATAATAGTGGTTAATAAATATCTCTATAATGTCAAGGATTTGCAACCAACAATGAGGATCGAATTCTTCTGTAGGAAATGTGTGAGGCATATAAGATGGACTTCCTTTAGATCTATTTTGTACAATACTTATTATGAGATCTCGAGGTTGTCTTTTAGTATCCTATTTCTTAGATTCTCTATAAATTAACTAGTTTACATCCTCCTTAAACTAAGAACCATTATCTGATGATTTTTTCAAAGACAACTCATCCAATCTTGATTTACCATGTTCCATTGAAGTAGATGTATTTTACATGTTCAAAAGTATGTAAATTGATTCTAATTGTGATACCAAAGTGCTAAAGATATAGAGCAGTTAATGTCTCAATCTTTGAAAAGTTTCAATTGGAAGAAAAATGATATACCTTGAATCATTTCATAGTTATTGTCTTGGTTTAAGTTACCAATCGCTAGGATATGCTCGAATTCCAGTCCACATGTGCTTAGCTTGACTCCTTCTAACAATCCAATTGGTTTGTCAATATGTCTTTCAATGAAATGAATTTTCAATGCATAGAATGCAAATAAATATTTATCCATTTTTTGCAAAGATATTTATTTTCCTTTCTAATAACTTATTTGCCCTATTACTCTCCATTGTGTTGTCAAAGCTCTTTCAACAAATCACCTTCATCTTCTAATAAGTTCATGATTATTGTACCTTCTTCGACATGGTTATCCACAAACAAGCTAGTTTTGAGTTCATTCACTTCATTCAAAAGTTATACTAATGTTTTTCTTGTTCCTTATTTCATCTTTGTTCTTATGATCCATCTCATAAATAATTAGACTACTCTTCTTTAACTTTTGGGATTATATAACTTTTTCTTCACAGTTCCTGTTAAATTAAACTCTATTTTTTACTTCTAGAGGAACGTTTGTTCCACGGGGTTTTGAAATCCATTATCTTTCCATTTTTTATTCTTTTGGGAACTAATATCTTCATAAATGCACTCTTCAATTTATTTTGTATTTTTTTATCATTCTTTTGTTTGCTTTCATTTTTTACATATACTTCTATCATTATCTAAAATATTTCTCTCAATATTCTAATTTCTTCAAGGACCTTTTTGTTGATGACATGATTTAGTCTATTCCATTTCCTATTGTATCCGTACGAGTGCCTCTCCATTTTCTATCTAGGAGACACTCCATTTCATACTTAATTAGTTCTATCTAGTTGTATTTGGCTACCTTGACATTTGCTTCTACCTTGTAATCATTCTACTTCAAGGGGAATTATCCCATATTATTTGGAGAGCCTCCTCTCTATATAAGTAGGGCATCCCAAATTTTTACTTGGTTACACGCTTGGAGAGCCCATTTCATGCCCTTGGAAAGCTCAATCTATTGGATGCGAGTTTTCCCATTTCATGGTCTACTCACTTTGAGTCTCACACTCGTTTTATGTTGTGAGTAGTTTCTTCATTTCATTTCGCTTCCACATGTGCACCCTCTATATGGTATCATAGCACATGATGGAGGTCTCTACATGGTTCTTTTGATGGTGGTGCTTATTTTGGTGGTAGTCCTTCCTTCTCATAGAGAGGAACCCTTAGCCATGACGTTCATGCTCATTGGGCATTTTGGATAACAATATTTTGCCCATTTGTCCACCCTCCCACTCCTTTCCATCCATTTTCTCACCCTCTTTTCACCATTTTCCCTCTGTTCCACCCTCTTTGTCATAACATTTGATGGCTATTCCATCTTGGTTGATTTCTTTTTGTAAATTTGCTAATAGATATCAAGTCATCAAAGTGTTTAAAAACACTCTTTGATCATCTTTGATTGGTCATTTAGTGATCGAAGAATTCATTTGGTGTTTGCTTTATTTTAAAGTTTCCATACGAACTTTCACTTTGTTTTTCCTCTCTCTTGATCATCCATCACTCATGTATTGATCGAAGAAATTTTTGTTCGCTGCTCTATACAAGTGTCTAGAACATGGAGCTTCACATCTCTCTTTAAATTTGTCTATTTGAATGTATATCCTAAGTACAAAGATCGGAGTATTGTTGGAAACAATGTCTGAATAGCATAAAACCCTAATTTCTAGCAGCCCTAATTTTTACGACTTAGCCAAATTTTAGTCAGAGAAGGTAGAAAATTATTATGAGCTCATCAATCAGTACTTCAAAAGAGCTTTCATTTGGTATATAATATTCAATCATGGGAGGTCCAAAAATGGTAGAAAACCCCAACCCTAATTTCTATCCAAAATGTTTTTTACACTATATTGTTCCTCTCAGTCTATACATCAAGCAAAGCAAGTTGTCATACTCATCTGATGGCTAATTAGGGAGATCATTAGAGTTTTCTATCAAAAAAGAAAATTTTTAAGAATCCAAAAGCAGATCGCTTTATTAATTTTAACACAAGCTTTTCGAAGTTTTTTGCCTTGCTTTATGTTTTTTGCCCAAAATTTTTGTGGATTAGCTTGGAAGTCTATAAAAGAGACCCACGGGGGTCATTGTTGATCTTGGGCACCAATCTCAAGGATGAGTCAGTCTTGGAGGTGACTAGCTTATGGATAAGTTTTACTCTATCTTTTGCTGCAGTTTTGGAAGAGATTTTGTAGCCAACATTCAACTCTTGCTGATTTTGTGAATAGCAAGTCTATTTTGAGTTCTTCTTTGTTGCTAAACAAGGAGGAATCTGCCTTGCTATTCAATTTAGGGTTTTTTGTACAAACAGTTCTATACAGTTTCTAACAAACTCACATACACACACTCTTTATACCTCTTAAGCACTTTATGAACAAACTCTTGTATCTAGTTTTGAAAATTCTACCTAGATTCAGATTTTGAAACTAAATTCAACACATATTCAGATTTTGTATGTATATTCAACACATTTAGCACACATTCTATTTGTAGTCATATACAAAAACTTTGTAATTTATCAGTAATGGTGTTTTCATTTTTGCTAAACAAGAGGTTAATAAAGAACAAGGAGAAATTCTATCATCATTAAGGTAAATCTAAGAAATCAGTTAGCTAAGACAAGGAGACAAGGATGAAAGTTGATGAGTCAGTTCAGTTGTATATTTCAAAGTTCAAAGACTTACCTAATCATTTTGCAATTTCTCTAGTATCCAGCTTCATGCACAATGTGCCTCAATATTCATTGGAAAACAATTAAGAGATATAAAACAAACATCAGAAGTCTTGCAGATTTTTGTACTTTATGCCATTATGAAATTAAAGGGGGGATTGTTGGAAACAATGTTAGAATATCATAAAACTGTAATTTCCGACAACCCTAATTTTTGGGACTCAGCCAGATTTTGATCATAGAAGGTAAAAAATTATTATGAGCTTATCAGTTCGTACTTTAGAAGAGCTTTCATTTGGTATACAACATCTAGTCATCGGAGGTCTAGAGATGGTAGAAAAGCCTAACCTTAATTTCTATGCAAAATCGTTTTTTTACATTATATTGTTCCTCTTAAAATCAGCAATATGCCTTTCATGAGGTCTAGTGAGCAGCATGTCATCAACATAAACCACAATGATCAGAAGTACATCATTAGCACACTTAACATATAAGGTGCTTTCAGTTGGACTATTCTCAAAACCATGTGCAATCAGATAGGCATGTATCTTTTCATACCAAGCACGTGGTGCTTGCTTTAAACCATATAATGCCTTCTTTAACCTGCACACCTAGTACTCATGCCCTTTCTGCACAAAGCCACGGGGCTGAAAAACATACACTTCTTCATGCAAGTCACCATTCAGAAATGCAGTTTTAATGTCCAACTGATGTACATTCCAATCATGATGAGCTGCAAGTGCATAGATGCTTCGAACAATAGTCATATGGCGTGTAGGTGCAAAGGTCTCATCAAAATCAATGCCTTTTTCCTGTGCATAACCATTTGCAACAAGCCTAGCCTTATACCTATCAACTGAACCATCAAGTTTATGCTTCAGCTTGTATACCCACTTAGTGCCAATGGCCTTCTTGCCAGGAGGCAAGTCACATAAAGACCAAGTACCATTCTTCATTATTGCATCATATCCAGATTGCATAGCAGCCATCCAATTTTCTGAATTTTGTGCTTCATCAAACGAAATAGGCTTAGTCTCATCAAAGAAACTAGATGCAACCATATCATAGCAATCTGATGCAAAAGAGGCACTATGAGAGCCTGATCGAGTATGATATGGTAGAGGTGCATCTAATTTGCTATCACGCAAGGTCTGCTCCAGCCATTTTGGCACAGTTCTTACCTGCTCAATATCAGCTCTCTCATTAATAAGTGCACCATGTAAATCTACATCAGAAATGGAATGATCTACATCAACACATGAAACCTGCAAAGGCTGAGAAGTTGCCTCATTAGGACCAATACTAGACTCTACACCTGTAAAACGAGGCAACAAAGTATCATACATGTCTTTGGAGCTAACAGATGTCTCCTTAGTACATGAAAGCAATGGTTGAATAGCATCCTCCACAAAAACAACATCACGGCTAACTAGAATGCGTTTAGTCTGTAGATGATACAGACGATAGCCTTTACTTTAAAAACTGTACCCAACAAAAATACATTTTACTGCTTTATCATCCAATTTTTTGCGATGTTGTTCAGGCACTAATGCATATGCCAAACAACCAAAAACATGCACATGAGCAACAGATGGCTTGCGATCATGTCAAGCCTCATATGCAATGATAGAGTACAATGCTTTAGTGGGACACCTGTTTAGTACATATGCTGCACACATGATAGCCTTAAGCTAGAAACTATGTGGTAAAGCCTGATTCTTGACCATACACCTTGCCATCTCCATGAGAGACCTGTTCTTTCGTTCAACAACTCCATTTTGTTGAGGTATATACGACACTATACATTGGTGTTTTATCCCACGTTCAACCAGAAATACATTAAAATGAGAAGACATATATCCCCCCCCTCAATCTGAACGGAGGGTGCCCATTTTACATGCTGATAGATTTTCAGCCAAAACCAAAAACTGTTTGAAGCACATGAACACTTCGGACTTTGCCTTCAATGGATATACCCATGCATGCCTGGAAAAATCATCAATGAAAGTCACGAAGTAAAGATAATTTTCAAAAGAAGGTTTCTGCATAGGACCACAGACATCACTATGTACAAGCTGCAATTTCTGAGTAGCCCGAATTGAACCATCTTTTGGAAATGAGGAACACTGCATTTTGCCCAAAATACAGCCTTCACAAACATGTTTTCCAGGTGCTTCAAGTTTGGGCAAAGAGGACACCATTTTAGATTTTTGCAGGCATAGCAAACTAGCAAAATTCAGATGACCAAAGCGTGCATGCCAAAGCTTTGCATCTAACATAGCCTGAGAATCATGTACTGCACATGCCGAATCACTTACAGATCTTTCATAGTCTATGAGCTTATACTGTTGGAAGTGAGGTAGGCCCTTGGCTCTTATCACAGGTCCATGGTTCCATAGTTCCAGTATATACAACATTAATTCCAGCATTCTTCAATATTGACAAAACATGAACATACCACAACTTAATCATACAGATGATGAGATAAAGATAGAGAAAGAATAGACGACATGTGTAAGGTGTTACGTAAGCCATCGCTTACTCATAGTATCATATTTACCAATGTTCAATGTACAATGTGGGAGCAAAACTCTCAACCACTCTATGTGATGAGAAATAGATAAATGAGTGAATGTACAAATGTAACACACATATTCAGATGTATGGGTAGTAATCTGAATATACATGAGATGTGTGACCTTATAGGTTATAGAAGAGTGAATATGAGTGACTGAAAGAGGAAGGATCAATGTGAAAATGATAATCAACAAACCCTCATCTAACCTTAGGCTATGGAAGACCCTAAGTCATATACGTGTGTGAAAAGGTCATATACTTAAAAAGTAGCAAAGAATGCTAACAAGTTTGTTGCCAGAAATCCTCAAACTCATGTGAACACACCTTCTCAAACACCTCATCCAAATATGCATAAAGAATATATGTACTGTTTCTCTTGTACCTATGCAAAATAGGACTCCTCCTGATATGAATGCCACGGGCTCCATAAAATTCAAGTAGTACCTGTGTGCATAAAGAGAATATGTACCTGAATACTTAACATAAGATGTAAATCTTATGTTAACCACCATCCAATGTCTTTGAAGTAGCCCGACATCTTCTTGTAGAAGACAATCTTCAACCTGATATCTTCTTGTAGAAGACAATCTTCAAATAAACCATGTAGATGGCCGATCCTCACCATCAAGCTACTAATGACCAAGTCTTCTTGCCATGAAGAAGAGATAACCTCCTCTCCATGAGCTAGAGTGTGAGCACACCTTTCATCTTCTCCAAGAAGAATCATTAAGAAGAACTCCATAGCTGCTCCTCAACATGCTTGAAATTAGCACCATGGCTGTGTTGGAGATAGACGTCTGCGGAAGCATGCGAACAACACAAGGAAGAAGAAGAAGCTTGGAGCACAAACACACAATACTGAATGTATTACTAGAGAATGTACAAAGATAAGTAGCCCATTAGGTCAATAGGCGTATATACAAGCCGGGGGAAAAAAACCTCCTAAAGAGGGAAAAAAGTGCCCCGGCGGTCCTAGAGTGTTCACGCACATCACTACCTAAATATATCAACAAATCCCCCGTGGGAGTGATGCAGTGAACAAGGAGCTGGCACTCATGTATAAGGAAGTGCCAAGCTATGTGGAAATCACTCCACAAAAGGAAGTAAGCCCAAAGCTTTGCGGAAAGCTTGAAACTTCTCCCTAGGTAGAGCCTTCGTGAAAAGGTCTGCAATGTTCTCTTGATATGCCAAGCTGATCTCCCTAGCAGAGAACCTCTCCCTGACATAGTGATAATGCACCTCAATGTGCTTAGTGCGAGCATGGAACACAGGGTTCCTCGCAACTGCCAATGCGCTCTGACTGTCAGTGAAGATGGTGGTGGCAGAAGACTGGCCAACACCCAAATCTGCCATAAGGCGTCTGAGCCACACACACTCAACAGTCACTGTGAAAGCTGCCCTATACTCAGCCTCACAACTGGAAGTGGCCACAGTAGGCTGCTTCTTTCTCAACCAAGATATACATGAGGTACCAAGCATGAAGCAAAAACCACTGGTGGACACACGAGTGTCATAGCAACCAGCCCAATTTGAGTCAGAAAAAGCATGCAAATCTGGCGGTAGTGAACCCCCCTTGGGATAAAACAACCCAAGTAGCCGAGTACCACTCAAGTAGCGAAAGATGCGCTTAACCGCTTTCCAATGCATGACTCCTGGGCAATGCATAAACCTGCTCATCTGTGAGACAACAAACTGAATATCTGGCCGAGTAATGCATAAGTAAATCAAGCATCCAACAACCTGCTGATAGAGAACAACATCAAATGCATCTCCAACATCATGAAGACTCAATCGTAAACCTGTCTCCATAAGAGTGGCAATAGGCTTACAGTCTTCAAGGCCAAAACGTTGCAATAATGTGTCAATATATTTCGTTTGACACAAAGCCATTCCACCATCAACGTGCATAAACTGAATGCCCAAATAGTGATGCAAATGCCCCAAATCAGACATCTCAAATGAGGCATGCAAATCAGCCTTAAAATCAGCAATATGTGTCTCAATAGGACTAGTGAGCAGCATGTCATCAACATAGACAACAATGATCAGAAGCACATTATTAGCACGTTTAACATATAAGGTGCTTTCAGTTGGGCTGTTCTCAAAGCCGTGTGCAATCAGATAGGCATGTATCTTCTCATACCAAGCACGTGGTGCTTGCTTTAAACCATATAATGCCTTCTTTAACCTGCAAACCTGGTTTTCATGCCCTTTCTGCACAAAGCCACGGGGCTGAAAAACATACACTTCTTCATGCAAGTCACCATTCAGAAATTAATGTCCAACTGATGTACATTCCAACCATGATGGGCTGCAAGTGCACAAATGCTCCGAACAGTAGTCATACGGCATGTAGGTGCAAAGGTCTCATCAAAATCAATGCCTCTTTCCTGTGCATAACCCTTTGCAACAAGCCTAGCCTTATACCTGTCAACTGTACCATCAGGTTTACGCTTCAGCTTGTATACCCACTTAGTGCCAATGGCCTTCTTGCCAAGAGGCAAGTCACATAAAGACCATGTACCATTCTTCATTATAGCATCATATTCAGATTGCATAGCAGCCATCCAATTTTCTGACTTTTGTGCTTCATCAAAAGAAACAGGCTCATTCTCATCACAGAGACTAGATGCAGCCATAGCATAACAATCTGATGCAAAGGAGGCACTATGAGAGCCTGAACGAGTACGATATGACAAAGGTGCATCTAATTTGCTGTCACGCAAAGTCTGCACCAGCCATTTTGGCATAGTTTTTGCCTGCTCAATATCAGCTCTCTCATTAACAAGTGCATCATGTAAATCTGCATCAGAAATGGAATGATCTGCATTATCATATGAAACCTACAAAGGCTGAGAAGTTGCCTCATTAGGACCAGCACTAGCCTGTCCACCTGTAAAAAGAGGCATCAAAGTATCATACATGTCTTTGGAGCTAACAGATGTCTCCTTAGTACATGAAAGCAATGGCTAAATAGCATCTTCCACAAAGACAACATCACGGCTAACCAGAATGCGTTTAGTCTGTGGATGATACAGACGATAGCCTTTACTTTCAGAACTGTACCCAACAAAAATACATTTTAGTGCCTTATCATCCAATTTTCTGTGATGTTGTTCAGGCACTAATGCATATGCCAAACACCCAAAAACACGCAGATGAGCAACAGATGGCTTGCGGTCATGCCAAGCCTCATATGGAGTGATAGACTGCAACGCTTTAGTGGGACACCTGTTCAGTACATATGCTGCACACATTACAGCCTCAAGCCAGAAACTATGTGGTAAAGCCTGACTTTTGACCATGCACCTCGCCATCTCCATGAGTGACCTTCTCTTTCGTTCAGCAACTCCATTCTGTTGAGGTGTATACGGCACTGTACACTGGTGTTTTATCCCACGTTCAACCAGAAATGCATTAAAATATGAAGACATATATTCCCCCCCTCGATCAGAACGGAGGGTGCCCATTTTACATGCTGACATATTTTCAGCCAAAACCAAAAACTGTTTGAAGCACATGAACACTTCCGACTTTGCTTTGAGTGGATATACCCATTCAGGCCTGGAAAAATCATCAATGAAAGTCACGAAGTAAAGGTAATTTCCAAAAGAGGGTGTCTGCATAGGACCACAGACATCACTATGTACAAGCTGCAATTTCTGCGTAGCCCGAACTGAACCATCTTTTGGAAAGGAAGAACGCTGCATTTTGCCCAAAATACAACCTTCACAAGCATGTTTTTCAGGTGCCTCAAGTTTGGGCAAAGAGGACACCATTTCAGATTTCTGCAGGCGTAACAAACTAGCAAAATTCAGATGACCAAAGCGTGCATGCCAAAGCTTTGCATCTGACATAGCCTGAGAATCATGAACTGCACATGCCGAATCATTCACAGATCTTTCATAGTCTATGAGCTTATACAGCCCACGACATAAAATGCAGAAGCCATAATCACATCGCCATTTGAGAGATCATGGACTGTACACGTGTCATCAACGAATTTCACAACCAAGCCAATCTTGGCTAATGCAAAAACTGATAACAGATTCTTTTTGATCCCTGGCACAAATAAAGCATCTGACAAAGTGAAAGAACTACCATCAGCAGTAGTCAGAATGATCTTACCAACTCCCATAACAGGATAAGAGGAGTTATTGGCGCATGTGACAGTATTCCCTATAGGGGAAGGCTCGAGTGAAGAGAAGAAACTGCGCTGCGAGGTAATATGTTTGGTCACCCCACTGTCAAAGTACCAAACATCTGAGTCTACTGCAGACATGCACTGATAATGAGAAGATGGGTCAAAACTGCAGAGAGTAGTAAACGCCCATTCTTCTTCCTGCACAAGATTTGCAGACTCTGTTTTTTGTGTAGAGGCCTCTGCAACAACCATTCCAGCCTCTTTCTTCTTTGCCTCTTTAGCAGCCAGTTTTGGACAGTTCTTTATAATATGATCATTTCCTTTACAGTACTTGTAGAACAATTTCTGCTTTTCTGATTTCTTCTCATCTTTATCCTGGTTCTTCGATTGTGCAGCATTTGCAGATTTCTGCTTACTAGTAGAAGAGCTCCATTTTCCTTTGCCCTTCTGACTAGCCAGGAAAGCTTGATCTGCAACACGCATAATGGACCTTTTCTGCCTGGACTGATCTTCCTGCAGTAGAACAAAGACTAATTCCTCAAATGACAAGGCATTCGGATTGCCTTTCATCATCAACTGAAGAGTAGAGGCAAAACTCTGATATGAATCAGGAAGACCATTCAGAACGGTCTACACAAGTGAGCTATCTGGTATAACCTCATCAACAGAAATCAATTGTTCCTTCAGGTCTTTGATCTTTGTAAGAAAACTGTCCATAGAATCACCTTCATTCATGTGCTCACTCTCCAACTGTTTTCGGAGGTAAGCAACACGAGCCTCATTCCTAGCCTGGTACAAAGTGGTAAGTGTATCCCAAGCATCCTTTGCTGTTTTGCAAGAGCGAATGTGAGGAATAATGGCACGTTTGACAGACAAAGCTATCAATGCATGTGCCTGGGCATCTCTGCCATCCCAAAGAATCTGCTCTACAATAGGTGCAACAAAAACAGAAGCACGAACAGGAATATGCGGAATATCATCTTCGACACCATCTTCATCAACTCTAGCACCTGTATTTGCAGTACCTGTCGTTACAGGTGTAACAGGACGTCTTTCAACACCCTGCACAATGTTCCACAATCCTTTTGCAACCAGTACATGTCGCATCATATAAGCCCATAATGGGTAGTTGGTACCATCCAACTTATCCTCAACAGCCAACATACGGAATACATCACTGCTTTCAGCCATGGCCGGTGACTAAAATACCTTGATGCAGAAAATTGACTGTATCTCAAAAAGTTGAATGGAACAACCCAGACGAGTTCTAGAAGTCTTTGAGACGCTTAAACTGGCGAACAGAAACTTGTATATACCTTTGGCACAAAAGGACGAAATAGCCTGCACAAGCGCTGCGATAGTGCG
This sequence comes from Ceratopteris richardii, assembly GCA_020310875.1. NCBI lineage: Eukaryota > Viridiplantae > Streptophyta > Polypodiopsida > Polypodiales > Pteridaceae > Ceratopteris > Ceratopteris richardii. The sequence goes on from CM035438.1 coordinate 3,206,232, forward strand.
TTCGGAGGCCGAAATGAGCTCAGATCGCGATTTCGGCACCACAGAGCAAAGCCGTTTTGATCTCGGAAACACCTTGAGTATGCTCACCAAATTTCGTGCGAATCTGAGACTGCAAACGGAGGAGTGTTGACGGGGCCCTAGAAGAAGCTGATGATATATTTAGGTAGTGATGTGTGTGAACACTCTAGGACCGCCGGGGCACTTTTTTCCCTCTTTAGGAGGTTTTTTTCCCCCGGCTTGTATATACGCCTATTGCCCTAATGGGCTACTTATCTTTGTACATTCTCTAGTAATACATTCAGTCTTGTGTGTTGTGCTCCAAGCTTCTTCCTCTTCCTTGTGCTGTTCGCGTGCTTCCGCAGACGTCTAACTCCAACAATTGGTATCAGAGCAGGTCGTTGCTTCTTCTAGGGCGCCGTCGACACTCCTCCGTTTGCAGTCTCAGATTCGCACAAAATTTGGTGAGCATACTCAGGGTGTTTCCGAGATCAAAACAGCTTTGCTTTGTGGTGCCGAAATCGCGATCTGAGCTTGTTTCGGCCTCCGAACGCACTATCGCAGTGCTTGTGCAGGCTATTTCGTCCTTTTGTACCAAAGGTATATACCAGTTTCTGTTCGCCAGTTTAAGCATCTCGAAGTCTGCTACAGGTCTAGCAGAACGCGTCTGGGCAGTTCTGTTTAACTTTTTGAGATACAGTCAATTTTCTGCATCAAGGTATTTTAGTCACCGGCCATGGCTGAAAGCAGTGATGTATTCCGTATGTTGGCTGTTGAGGATAAGTTGGATGGTACCAACTACCCATTATGGGCTTATATGATGCGACATGTACTGGTTGCAAAAGGATTGTGGAACATTGTGCAGGGTGTTGAAAGACGTCCTGTTACACCTGTAACGACAGGTACTGCAAATACAGGTGTTGGAGCTGATGAAGATGGTGTCGAAGATGATATTCCGCAGATTCCTGTTCGTGCTGCTGTTTCTGTTGCACCTACTGCAGAGCAGATTCGTTGGGATGGCAGAGATGCCCAGGCACATGCATTGATAGCTTTGTCTGTCAAACGTGCCATTATTCCTCACATTCGCTCTTGCAGAACAGCAAAGGATGCTTTGGATACACTAACCACTTTGTACCAGGCTAGGAATGAGGCTCGTGTTGCTTACCTCCGAAAACAGTTGGAGAGTGAGCACATGAATGAAGGTGATTCGATGGACAGTTTTCTTACAAAGATCAAAGACCTGAAGGAACAATTGATTTCTGCTGATGAGGTTATACCAGATAGCTCACTTGTGCAGACCGTTCTGAATGGCCTTCCTGATTCATATCAGAGTTTTGCCTCTACTCTTCGATTGATGATGAAAGGCAATCCGAATGCCTTGTCATTTGAGGAATTAGTCTCTGTTCTGTTGCAGGAAGATCAGTCCAGGCAGAACAGGGCCATTATGCGTGTTGCAGATCAAGCTTTCCTGGCTAGTCAGAAGGGCAAAGGAAAATGGAGCTCTTCTACTAGTAAGCAGAAATCTGCAAATGCTGCACAATCGAAGAACCAGGATAAAGATGAGAAGAAATCAGAAAAGCAGAAATTGTTCTGCAAGTACTGTAAAGGAAATGATCATATTATAAAGAACTGTCCAAAACTGGCTGCTAAAGAGGCAAAGAAGAAAGAGGCTGGAATGGTTGTTGCAGAGGCCTCTACACCAAAAACAGAGTCTGCAAATCTTGTGTAGGAAGAAGAATGGGCGTTTACTACTTTCTGCAGTTTTGACCCATCTTCTCATGATCAGTGCATGTCTGCAGTAGACTCAGATGTTTGGTACTTTGACAGTGGGGCAACCAAACATATTACCTCGCAGCGCAGTTTCTTCTCTTCACTCGAGCCTGCCCCTACAGGGAATACTGTCACATGCGCCAATAACTCCTCTTATCCTGTTATGGGAGTTGGTAAGATAATTCTGACTACTACTGATGGTAGTTCTTTCACTTTGTCAGATGCTTTATTTGTGCCAGGGATCAAAAAGAACCTGTTATCAGTTTCTGCATTAGCCAAGATTGGCTTGGTTGTGAAATTCGTTGATGACAGGTGTACAGTCCATGATCTCTCAAATGGCGATGTGATTATTGTTTCTGGCATTTTATGTCGTGGGCTCTATAAGCTCATAGACTATGAAAAATCTGTGAATGATTCGGCATGTGTAGTTCATGATTCTCAGGCTATGTCAGATGCAAAGCTTTGGCATGCACGCTTTGGTCATCTGAATTTTGCTAGTTTGTTACGCCTGCAGAAATCTGAAATGGTGTCCTCTTTGCCCAAACTTGAGGCACCTGGAAAACATGTTTGTGAAGGCTGTATTTTGGGCAAAATGCAGCGTTCTTCCTTTCCAAAAGATGGTTCAGTTCGGGCTATGCAGAAATTGCAGCTTGTACATAGTGATGTCTGTGGTCCTATGCAGACACCCTCTTTTGGAAATTACCTTTACTTCGTGACTTTCATTGATGATTTTTCCAGGCATGCATGGGTATATCCACTCAAAGCAAAGTCCGAAGTGTTCACGTGCTTCAAACAGTTTTTGGTTTTGTCTGAAAATCTGTCAGCATGTAAAATGGGCACCCTCCGTTCTGATCGAGGGGGGGAATATATGTCTTCAGATTTTAATGCATTTCTGGCTGAACGTGGGATAAAACACCAGTGTACAGTGCCGTATACACCTCAACAGAATGGAGTTGCTGAACGAAAGAACAGGTCACTCATGGAGATGGCAAGATGCATGGTCAAAAGTCAGGCTTTACCACATAGTTTCTGGCTTGAGTCTGTCATGTGTGCAGCATATGTACTGAACAGGTGTCCCACGAAAGCGTTGCAGTCTATCACTCCATATGAGGCTTGGCATGACCGCAAGCCATCTGTTGCTCATCTGCGTGTTTTTGGTTGTTTGGCATATGCATTAGTGCCTGAACAACATCGCAGAAAATTGGATGATAAGGCAGTAAAATGTATTTTTGTTGGGTATAGTTCTGAAAGTAAAGGCTATCGTCTGTATCATCCACATACTAAATGCATTCTGGTTAGCCGTGATGTTGTCTTTGTGGAAGATGCTATTCAGCCATTGCTTTCATGTACTAAGGAGACATCTGTTAGCTCCAAAGACATGTATGATACTTTGATGCCTCTTTTTACAGGTGGACAGGCTAGCGCTGGTCCTAATGAGGCAACTTCTCAGCCTTTGCAGGTTTCATATGATGATGCAGATCATGCCATTTTTGATGCAGATTTACATGATGCACTTGTTGATGAGAGAGCTGATATTGAACAGGCAAAAACTATGCCAAAATGGCTGGTGCAGACTTTGCGTGACAGCAAATTAGATGCACCTTTGTCATATCGTACTCGTTCAGGCTCTCATAGTACCTCCTTTGCATCAGATTGCTATGCTATGGCTGCATCTAGTCTCTGTGATGAGAATGAGCCTGTTTCTTTTGATGAAGCACAAAATTCAGAAAATTGGATGGCTGCTATGCAATCTGAATATGATGCTATAATGAAGAATGGTACATGGTCTTTATGTGACTTGCCTCATGGCAAGAAGGCCATTGGCACTAAGTGGGTATACAAGCTGAAGCGTAAACCTGATGGTACAGTTGATAGGTATAAGGCTAGGCTTGTTGCAAAGGGTTATGCGCAGGAAAGAGGCATTGATTTTGATGAGACCTTTGCACCTACATGCCGTATGACTACTGTTCGGAGCATTTGTGCACTTGCAGCCCATCATGGTTGGAATGTACATCAGTTGGACATTAAAACAGCATTTGTGAATGGTGACTTGCATGAAGAAGTGTATGTTTTTCAGCCCCGTGGCTTTGTGCAGAAAGGGCATGAAAACCAGGTGTGCAGGTTAAAGAAGGCGTTATATGGTTTAAAGCAAGCACCACGTGCTTGGTATGAGAAAATACATGCCTATCTGATTGCACATGGTTTTGAGAACAGTCCAACTGAAAGCACCTTATATGTTAAGCGTGCTAATGATGTGCTTTTGATCATTGTTGTCTATGTAGACGACATGCTGCTCACTGGTCCTCTTGAGAAGCATATTGCTGATTTCAAGGCTGATTTGCATGCCTCATTTGAGATGTCTGATTTGGGGCATTTGCATCACTATTTGGGCATTCAGTTTATGCAAGTTGATGGTGGAATGGCTTTGTGTCAAACGAAATATATTGACACATTATTGCAGCGTTTTGGCCTTGAAGACTGTAAGCCTATTGCCACTCCTATGGAGACAGGTTTACGATTGAGTCTTCATGATGCTGGAGATGCATTTGATGCTGTTCTCTATCAGCAGGCTGTTGGATGCTTGATTTACTTATGCATTACTCGGCCAGATATTCAGTTTGCTGTCTCACAGATGAGCAGGTTTATGCATTGCCCAGGAGTCACGCATTGGAAAGCGGTTAAGCGCATCTTTCGCTACTTGAGTGGTACTCGGCTACTTGGGTTGTTTTATCCCAAGGGGGGATCACTACCGCCAGATTTGCATGCTTTTTCTGACTCAGATTGGGCTGGTTGCTATGACACTCGTGTGTCCACCAGTGGTTTTTGCTTCATGCTTGGTAGCTCATGTATATCTTGGTTGAGCAAGAAGCAGCCTACTGTGGCCACTTCCAGTTGTGAGGCTGAGTATAGGGCAGCTTTCACAGCAACTGTTGAGTGTGTGTGGCTCAGACGCCTTATGGCTGATTTGGGTGTTGGCCAGTCTTCTGCCACCACCATCTTCACTGACAGTCAGAGCGCATTGGCAGTTGCGAGGAACCCTGTGTTCCATGCTCGCACTAAGCACATTGAGGTGCATTATCACTATGTCAGGGAGAGGTTCTCTGCTGGGGAGATCAGCTTGGCATATGTGCCCACGCAGGAGAACATTGCAGACCTTTTCACGAAGGCTCTGCCTAGGGAGAAGTTTGAAGCTTTCCGCAAAGCTTTGGGCTTACTTCCTTTTGTGGAGTGATTTCCACATAGCTCGGCACTCCCTTATACATGAGTGCCAGCTCCTTGTTCACCGCATCACTCCCAGGGGGGATTTGTTGATATATTTAGGTAGTGATGTGTGTGAACACTCTAGGACCGCCGGGGCACTGTTTTCCCTCTTTAGGAGGTTTTTTTCCCCCGGCTTGTATATACGCCTATTGCCCTAATGGGCTACTTATCTTTGTACATTCTCTAGTAATACGTTCAGTCTTGTGTGTTGTGCTCCAAGCTTCTTCCTCTTCCTTGTGCTGTTCGCGTGCTTCCGCAGACGTCTAACTCCAACAGAAGCGACGACCTGCTTTGATACCAATTGTTGGAGATAGACGTCTGCGGAAGCACGCGAACAACACAAGGAAGAAGAAGAAGCTTGGAGCACAAACACACAATACTGAATGTATTACTAGAGAATGTACAAAGATAAGTAGCCCATTAGGGCAATAGGCGTATATACAAGCCGGGGGAAAAAAACCTCCTAAAGAGGGAAAAAAGTGCCCCGGCGGTCCTAGAGTGTACACATACATCACTACCTAAATATATCAACAGGCTGCCCCATGTGCTAAAAGAAACACCACCTCCATTGAGGTCCAAGCTCCAAGCTTATGTTGAATACTAGGTGAAGGATGAATACAAGTGAGTCAAGCACTTGTTATATAGTAGTGTATGTACTCCAAAAGCTATTCCAAAAGCTTAAAACACTCTTCGATCGAATGCGTTTGAGAAAAAACTTTATCATCGTACGTTCATCTGTTCGCTATCCGCTATCGTTGTTGAGTTTAATTAAAAAGCAAAAGCATCAGTTTGATTTACTTCGCGAACGCGCTGCCGACGAGGTTTGAACCCACGTGGGCTGGATGAAAGGCATGTGACTTAGCCAATGTGCTACGCGCTGTTCCTTGAAGAGGCAGTGTAAGAGTTTATACACATGCTGTGTATGCTGAGAGAAAATGGATCATGTATCATATGTCATTGTTTCCAACAATCCCCCTTGCAATGTCATATTGGTACAATGTGAACTGAATCTGCAAACTGTCACAAGCTGCAAATTATCACAAGCTCCAAATAGCCTGTCACAAGCTTCAAGCTTCTACTCCCGCACTTCAGAACTTGTTCTTCAAAAGTCTTTCGACTTTCTTTCAAAAAACCTGAACTTGCTGAATATGAACCATAATACTTGAGAAAATATGCAAACTAGATATCCAATAGTGTTCTCATCAAGCAATCACTGCTTGACAACAAATATAGCATGAACTATCTCTGAACCTGCTATCTCCTGTCTTCAAAACCTGAAAACATACACTAGGATCCATATATTTGCATTTACCTTCCAAAAAGGTTTCTCAACGTACTTCTGCTGCATCATGTAAATACACTAAACAAAATCAGGAACTGAATCCTGGAACCTGTGATTGACAACTCATAACTTAGTGTATTATGAACACTGCTGGTTCATCTCTGACTGTACTCAAGTCAAATCAGCTCAACTGAAATCAACTGAAATATGAGTCAAAAAATCTATGATGTCATCATGTCTTCATCCTTTAAATCCTTCATAGCTCTTTCCTTTAGAACTTGGTATAAACATATATGTGCGCACTTCTCAAATATACCTTTCTGAAATATCAAGTTTCTCTTCAATAGAATTTTGGAACCTTCTCCTGAACAGGAACATCCTAACAGGAACTTTCTCCAAACATTCTTCTTCTTCCTTCTTCTTTCAAAGCTGGAACATAAAGAGAACCTGACAAAGGAAATATAGGAATACCTGTAGGTATGACTCTGCATTCTTTTTACATATGGCTTGAAAATAAGTCTTCGTGTTTCATCACCCCCCTGGATGACTTAACACTAGTATCCAGTATTCTTCAAATTATATCAGACTTTATGAAATGTGGAACGTCTTCTTTCATAAATCTGATGTTCAGTGATCAATACCTATATCTGAAACAAAAGTTTAGGATCCATAATCTTCTGTAACATAACAAGTATCTTCTTTTTCTCTGCAACACAAATAGGATAGAACCTGAATCTTTGATTTACTTCTTCCAATGTTAAGAACTTCACAAAACAAAGGATAGACAACTGAATCATAAATACTCAAGATCATACATGATCATTCAAGATCAATGATCTCTCTTGTGTAGAATCTGCTCTTATCAAACCTTCATGTCTGAATGTTTGATTTGCTACCTGAATGTCTCTAAGTGTCCATTCTTCTCAAAAAGTTGTAAAACTTTTCTTCAAACAAAGCCTTTCCAAGAATCTGCAATTCTTACTTGAAACATAAGTGGACAAACTTCTCACCTTGAGAACTCCAAAAGCTGCAAGTTGATACTTCGTAACTTTTCATATTCTACCCGGGTGAAATGTGATAGTACCTGCTTGGTTTTCTTTTGGCTAACTCCACTTCTCAATCAAGTGATAGAATATGATGGAATACCTTTCTGAATACAAGCATGTATCCAAAAATCAAGATAATCACTAAAAGTAGATTCTCCATTGACTTGTACATCAACAAGATTCTGAATTTTCCGAAGTTTCGGAAAATACTGAATATGAGGTAACCTTTTCCAAACATAAAACCTCAACTTAAGCCTTCAGCATCTGCTACAAAAAACTCTTTTACCTTAAGAGTTAGATAAAGAAGAAATATACTTCTTTGCAACTTGTCATATACCAAGTAGCTCTGTATTGACACTCCAAGAATTCTTTGAGGGAACATATAAGCTGCCTGCTCAAAAGCTTCAACTAAAACATAACTCATATACATATGAGTCAAAACATATATCTGCTGCTTTTCTTTCTCTCAATGCAATTCTTTGTCAAATCTATTAAATCATGACCAAGTGTAATGCAAAACAAGAAACTGCTTCTTCTTTAAACAAGATGTTCTCGTAGACTTGTCTTTGGGTGTAGAGGATAAAATAGGAAAATTATATGGAAAGTATATGAGAAAAGGAAGCCTTCTTTTCTTTTGGAAATGATGGACTTTCTTTTTCTGCATCTTTCTTCTGCCTGATGATGTCAACATCTTCAAACTTCTCTTCCATACCTTTTGTTCTCTTCATCTTGAAGTAGCAAACACTCTTGACTTCTTCAAATGAACTTTTTCTCTTTCTCTAGTACTAAGAGTAAGAGATAAAACAAACATGGTATATAAATGGAAGTGAATATAGAATCATGTTTTATCATCTCCCCATATCTCTGAATCAAAATTCTGTTTCAAATGTCTGAAACGACAAAATTCACGAATCTTTTGTCTGAATGATGAATTACCCTTCTAGAGTTACCTTCTCTAGATACATTTGTACCTTGATATCCAACCAACTTACAACACAAAATTGGCTGAAAAACTCATCCCATCTTTGCATTTGTCTTCTTAGATAAGCTTTCTTGCCATGAAAGAGATCTCTCAAAACTCTCTAGAAAAACCTCTAGATACCTGTTTTGATGTAGTCTTTAACTTTCAAATGATGAAAGCGTATAAAAGCACTCCTTGAAACCTTCAAATCTCTTCATAACTGCTCTTCTAAGACATGACCTGCAAATGATAATCTGATAGTAAAAATTGATACCTGTGATTTGATGTTGATCTGATTTCTTCATCTTCTCTAAACCATTGTTCTTCCTTGAATTTGAAGTAGTCTTTCTTCATCAAGTCTGGGTCTTCAAACAATAATTTTGTAAAGTATTTGCATACTCGTCCAAAAATATTCGGCTGCTAACAGATCATCAACTTCATACTCCACACTGATGAATACACATGTGACTGAATTGTCTAATTCTCAAATCTCTACTCATCTAGATTAAGTGTGTATGTCAAATGTCAAATATTAGAAGATGCTTCTTAAATCGTATGTTGTAAATCTGGAATTCTGGGAACCTGGGATATGAATGAGCCTTAATGCATTGATGGCAAAGTCCTAAAGCTTTGAAACCAAAACCTTAGTGCTTTGATACCAAATGTTGGAAGTGAGGTAGGCCCTTGGCTCTTATCACAGGTCCATGGTTCCATAGTTCCAGTATATACAACATTAATTCCAACATTCTTCAATATTGACAAAACATGAACATACCACAACTTAATCATACAGATGATGAGATAAAGATAGAGAAAGAATAGACGACATGTGTAAGGTGTTACTTAAGCCATCGCTTACTCATAGTATCATATATACCAATGTTCAATGTACAATGTGGGAGCAAAACTCTCAACCACTCTATGTGATGAGAAATAGATAAATGAGTGAATGTACAAATGTAATAGACATATTCAGATGTATGGGCAGTAATCTGAATATACATGAGATGTGTGACCTTATAGGTTATAGAAGAGTGAATATGAGTGACTGAAAGAGGAAGGATTAGTGTGAAACTGATAATGAACAAACCCTCATCTAACCTTAGGCTATGGAAGACCCTAAGTCAGATACGTATGTGAAAAGATCACATACTTAAAAAGTAGCAAAGAATGCTAACAAATTTGTTGCCAGAAATCCTCAAACTCATGTGAACACACCTTCTCAAACACCTCATTCAAATATGCATAAAGCATATATGTACTGTTTCTCTTGTACCTATGCAGAATAGGACTCCTCTTAATATGAACGCCACGGGCTCCATAAAATTCAAGTAGTACATGTGTGCATAAAGAGAATATGTACCTGAATACTTAACATAAGATGTAAATCTTATGTTAACCACCATCCAATGTTTTTGAAGTAGCCCGACATCTTCTTGTAGAAGACAATCTTCAACCTGATATCTTCTTGTAGAAGACAATCTTCAAATACACCATGTAGATGGCCGATCCTCACCATCAAGCTGTTAATGACCAAGTCTTCTTGCCATGAACAAGAGATAACCTCCTCTCCATGAGCTATAGTGTGAGCACACCCTTCATCTTCTCCAAGAAGAATCATTAAGAAGAACTCCATAGCTGCTCCTCAGCATGCTTCAAATTAGCACCATGGCTGCCCCATGTGCTAGAAGAAACACCACCTCTATTGAGGTCCAAGCTCCAAGCTTATGTTGAATACTAGGTGAAGGATGAATACAAGTGAGCCAAGCACTTGTTATATAGTAGTGTATGTACTCCAAAAGCTATTCCAAAAGCTTAAAACACTCTTTGATCGCAATGTGTTTGAGAAAAAACTTTATCATCGTACGTTGATCCGTTCGTTGTCCACTGTCGTTGTTGAGTTTAATTAAAAAGCAAAAGCAAAAGCATCAGTTTCATTTACTTCGTGAACACGCTGCCGACGGGGTTTGAACCCGCGTGGGCTGGATGAAAGGCATGTGACTTAGCTAATGCGCCACGCGCTATTCCTTGAAGAGACAGTGTAACGGGTTATACACATGCTGTGTATTGTGAGAGAAAATGGATCATGTATCATATGTCATTGTTTCCAACATATACAGCCCACGACATAAAATGTCCTCGTCATTTGATAGATCATGAATTGTACACCTGTCATCAACAAATTTCACAACCAAGACAATCTTGGCTAATGCATAAACTGATAACAGGTTCTTCTTGATCCCTGACACAAATAAAGCATCTGACAAAGTGAAAGAACTACCATCAACAGTAGTCAAAATGATCTTACTGTTGGGGCTTCACTCACTAATTAGGCATGGATATATGAAGACATATGAAGGAAGGAAGAAGGAAAGGAGAAGTGAAGAAGAAGCATACAGAAAATCAAGCCTAAGTGAAGGGACAATTTCACTATTGTAAATTAGTGCAAATTAGAGTCTAGTTTTTCATTTGATCTTCAGAACTTACGAGTTCAAGTCTAGGAGAATGTAAACCATAGGTATATAAGTTAATTTGAGACAAAAACATGTAAGAGAGAACTCAATTTTGTAATCTGAGTGAGTAGAGAAAAGTCGTGTCTTTTCTGAGAGAGATGTTGAGGAAAAACTTCTGAGTCTGAGAGAGTTTTCCATGGCTATGAGCAAAATTAGGCCAAGCCATTTTGTACACATCTTCTCTGATATACAACATATGTTTGTGTAGAAGGATTGAGTCTAATTCCTCTTGTACATTGAGTTCTAAGTCATTTCATATGATTGTGTAAGGTAGTTGACAGTTACGACTTTTCTGGCGCACATTTGTCTGAACTTCTTAAGGTCAGATCTCGAAGCACACTGTAAAGTTTTCAGTAAGTGATAGCTCATTTTAAAGCTACTGTCCTCAACTACATTTGGTCAAAAGATCTTTAAGAAACAGGACGCATACTCAGAGAAATCAGCTTAACAGTGAAGGTATGTCAAATCGATGAAGTCAATTTCCAGTTTTCAGACATAGTGGAAAGGTTGGAGCAAAATCAGAAGATTTTGAAGTTATTACTTGAAAGTTTTGTTTGTTATGTGTTGCTTAACATTAGCAAGAACTTCTCTTAGCAAATGATCAAAAGATTTTGCAAAGATCAAGCTAATACAGGTCAGATTGAAGGCGTGAAGAAAAGGCGCAGATTTCTGTGAAGTGAAAATTTTGATTTTCACTAAATTCAGAGATGAAGACTCACATTGTGAGTATTGCTAAGCTAATGATGGTTATGGAGGTCTTCTAATACCACATTAGTTTAGTTCTTGTGGTGTTTTACACACCAACAAGTGGTATCAGAGCAGATAAGGTCCTCGAGAGTAAAAAGAGAGCAGATACAAGAAGAATTGAAGAGTTCTTTATTAAAGAAGGTGGAAGCTGAGGTGTTCAACAAACAAAAGTCATCAGAAGATTATTTCGAAGTTACTCCCAAGGGTAAAGATCTACAAAAGGTATCATTCTTTAACTTTATACTTACAGGTTGAAGCAGAAGCAAGGATACTATGGCAGATCATGTGTCCATTGACAAATTGGACAGAGATAACTATCCTGCTTGGGTAATGAGGATGGAAGCCTTACTTATGAGTAAGGATCTAATGGTATATGTGACAGGTGAAGAAGAGAAGCCTAAATTTGAAGATGAAAGTCATCCAAGAAAGGAAGAGCTAGAAGCTTTGAAGCTATGGCAGAAGAGAGATGCAAGTGCAAGAGCTTATATATATAACACTATTACAGATCATTTGTTGCCACATATCAGAGGGTTAGAAACAACTGAAGATATTTGGAATGCTTTGGAGGATCACTTCCAAAACACTACTAAAGCTAGGAAAGCTAGCTTATGGTCAGAGTTCACCACATTCAAGAAAAAGAAAAATCAGAGTATTAGTGATTATGTCACTAAGATGAAGGACTTGGCAGATAGCCTTGGATCCATTGATGAGGATATTGAAGATCATAGGTTAATAGCACAATTACTTGCAGGGTTAAGAGGTGATGAAAGGTGGAAGCCTTTTGTACTTTCAACAGAACTCTCATTAAACCATTATGTGCCAGAATTGAATCAATTACTTGGATTGATGCTCACATTTGAGCAAGACTTGAAGTAAGATGGAGACAAAGGTCAAAGTTCTGCAATGTACATGAAGAATAAGAAGAAAGGAGATAAAGGTAAGGCTAAGGATGAAGAAGAGTCAACAACTCAAGCAAATTATGCAAGAGGAAGAGGTATTGGCAGAGGTAAAGGTCGAGGAAATGGAAGAGGTAGAGGTAATCAGAACAATAACAAGAAGACATGTTGGATTTGTGGATTGAGCAATCATCTAGCATATGATTGTTGGCATAATCAACAAGGATCAAGCCAAAATAAAAAAAACAATGGCAGAGGAAGAGGTGGAAGATTTCAGAATCAATTTCAAAGAGGAAGACAGAATTCAAGAGGAAGTTTTGGAAGAGGTGGTGGAAGAAATTGGAATCAGAATCAATCTTACAACACCACATATTATAATTATGCAAATGATACACAGAATGACACTCATACAACATTGATGATGAATTCAATAAGTTCATCAGAGAAGGAGGATCTCAAGGTATTTTATATTGACTCTGGTTGTTCAAATCATTTGTCAGGTAATATAGAATTATTGTCAGAATTGGAAGAAGGCAATTCAAGTCATACAGTACAAACAAGTGATAATACAAAACATAATGTGCATTCAATTGGAAAAGTGAAGTGCAGGAGTGGAGCTGATTTATTAAAAAATGTTTTGTATGTTCCAACAATACCAAAGAATCTGATTAGTGTTGGACAAATAGTGGAAAAAGGTTTCCAAGTCAGATTTACAAATGAAGGGGTATTTGTTGAAGACCCAGAGGATGCATACAAACCCATTGTTTGTGGTAAGAAGGAAGGTAGACTTTTTACTCTCAAAGTGCTAGGAAATGTTGGTCAAGCCCTAATCACACATGGTGATGAAGTAATTACAGAGTTAGATCTTTGGCATAAGAGATTGGGACATTTCAATGAAAGAGGAATCAAAATTATGGTGGAGAACCAATCTGTAATGGGGCTACCAAATGTGAAGAATCAACATATGATATACAAGTGTGAAGCTTGTCAGATGGGAAAAGCACATAGACTACCATTTCAGAAGAAAGGTTTCAAGCATGATGGTTTGCTTGAACTCATACATACAGATGTGTGGGGACCAACAAAAGAAGGATCAATAAATGGATCTAGGTATTATGTTTTGTTTATTGATGATGCTACAAGGTGGATAACCCTTTATGTTCTAAAAGAAAGATCAGAAGTATTTGGAGCCTTCAAACATTTTCATGCTTATGCAGAAAGAGTTACATGTCAAAAACTCAAGAGGTTAAGGTCTGATGGAGGGGGAGAATACTTCTCTCAAGAGTTTAATGATTATCTTTGGAATGCAGGTATCAAGAGAGAGATAACTTGCAGGTATACACCTCAACATAATGGGGTGGCATAAAGGAGAAATAGAACATTGGTTGAGTTTGCAAGAGCAATGTTAAAAGAAAAGAATTGCCCTAATTATCTTTGGGCTGAGGCTGTAAATACAGCTACATACCTTGTGAATAGGCTACCATGTGGAGCTTTGAATGGTATGACCCCTTATGAAGCTTGGTGGGGTAAGAAACCAACACTTGACCATTGTAAAGTGTTTGGATCAATTACCTATGCTTATGTGCCATCACAACTCAGACATAAGCTTGAACCAAAGGCAGAAAAATATGTGTTTATTGGGTATGATGAAAAGCAAATGGGTTATAGGCTATGGAGTCCTTTAACTAAACATTTTATTGTTTCCAGAGATGTGACCTTTGATGAACAGAAGAGTTGGTACGCAGATAAAGATTGTGACCTTGAAACATTTGAAGAAGAGATAAGAAGGAGTGCAAAAGGTAAGTCACATATGCAGATAGATGGAGATGAAGAACATATGCAAGCAAGCACATCAAGAGTTGGATCATATAGAAGGAATGAAGATGGACCAATATTTGATGAAGAAGTACATCCAGATATACATGAAGAGTGTGAACCTAGAAGATCAGCCAGAATGAGGAAGCAACCTACAAGGTATTCATATGATACTTCTTACTTGACTCAGAAAAATTATGCTTACATGGTTAAGGAAGATGAAGAACCTCAAAGCTATGATGAAGCAAAGGGTAAGAGACAATGGGAAGGAGCAATGAAGGAAGAGTTTGATGCACTTGAAGAGAACAAAACTTGGGAACTTGTTCCAAAGCCTAATGGTAAGAAAGTGATTGGAAATAAATGGGTTTACAAAATTAAAAAGCATGCAGATGGAACTATAGCCAGATACAAAGCTAGATTAGTGGTTAAAGGCTATGCTCAAACTTTTGGAATAGATTATGATGAGACATTCAGTCCTGTGGCAAAGATGTCAACCATAAGGACAATCATTGCCATTGCAGCATCAAAAGGATGGACATTGAGTCAATTGGATATTAAGAATGCATTTTTGAATGGATATATATCAGATGAGGTTTACATGGAGCAACCTCAAGGGTTTGCAGATCACAAGTTTCCAAATTATGTTTGTAGATTAAGAAGAGCACTTTATGGTTTGAAGCAAGCTCCAAGAGCTTGGAATTATAGACTTGTAAAGTATCTTAATGATCTTGGATATCAAAGTTCAAAGGCAGATGCAAGTTTACTTATCAAAAGAACAGATGAAGGTATGATCTACATTTGTATCTATGTAGATGATATTATAATTACAGGTACCTCAAATGAAGGAATCAAGGAGGTGAAGAAGCTACTTGAGAAGGAACTCAAGATAAGTGATCTAGGAAAATTGTCATATTTTCTTGGAATGGAAATCACTTATGCAGAACATGGTATATATGTATCACAAGAAAGGTATCTCTTGAATCTTCTAAAGAAGTTTAACATGGAGAATTGCAGAGAGGCATCAACACCACTAGAGGTCAATCATAAACTCAGTAGATATGATGGTGCAGAGTTCAAAGACATGAGGAAGTATCAATCTTTAGTGGGAAGTTTAATTTATGCTACACTAACAAGGCCTGATCTTACTTATGCAGTGGGTGTTCTTTCTCAATTCATGCATTGTCCAAAGGATCCACATTGGATTGCAGGTCAAAGAGTTCTTAGATATATCAAAGGGACTCTGAAAGAAGGATTGTATTATCCTTTTACATCAGATATAAGATTGAGAGCCTATAGTGATTCAGATTGGGCAGGAAGTCAAGATGATAGAAGGTCTACTCATGGCTACATGATATACATTGGAGATAAGCTTGTGAGTTGGTGTTCAAAGAAACAACATACAGTGGCTTTATCATCAACAGAAGCTATACAAAGGACTTGTGGAAGCAGCAAAAGAATTAATATGGATGCAGACATTATTCAAAAGCTTGGGAATTGATCAAGGTATACCTATCATTCATGGAGATAATATGAGCTCATTATATCTTGCAGCAAATCCTGTATTTCATGCAAGGACAAAGCACATAGAAATACAGTATCATTTTCTCAGAGAAAAGGTAATGGAGAAAGAGATTGAAGTGGTGTACACTTCTACAAAAGATCAGATTGCAGATATTATGACAAAAAGCTTGGATGGAGTGAAGACAAATAAGTTCAAGGAGATGGCAGGAATAAAAGAGAAGAAGATTATGTGAAGAAGTCAAAGCATGCTAATTAGTGATTGAGGGGGAGCTGTTGGGGCTTCACTCACTAATTAGGCATGGATATATGAAGACATATGAAGGAAGGAAGAAGGAAAGGAGAAGTGAAGAAGAAGCATACAGAAAATCAAGCCTAAGTGAAGGGACAATTTCACTATTGTAAATTAGTGCAAATTAGAGTCTAGTTTTTCATTTGATCTTCAGAACTTACGAGTTCAAGTCTAGGAGAATGTAAACCATAGGTATATAAGTTAATTTGAGACAAAAACATGTAAGAGAGAACTCAATTTTGTAATTTGAGTGAGTAGAGAAAAGTCGTGTCTTTTCTGAGAGAGATGTTGAGGAAAAACTTCTGAGTCTGAGAGAGTTTTCCATGGCTATGAGCAAAATTAGGCCAAGCCATTTTGTACACATCTTCTCTGATATACAACATATGTTTGTGTAGAAGGATTGAGTCTAATTCCTCTTGTACATTGAGTTCTAAGTCATTTCATATGATTGTGTAAGGTAGTTGACAGTTACGACTTTTCTGGCGCACATTTGTCTGAACTTCTTAAGGTCAGATCTCGAAGCACACTGTAAAGTTTTTAGTAAGTGATAGCTCATTTTAAATCTACTGTCCTCAACTACATTTGGTCAAAAGATCTTTAAGAAACAGGACGCATACTCAGAGAAATCAGCTTAACAGTGAAGGTATGTCAAATCGATGAAGTCAATTTCCAGTTTTCAGACATAGTGGAAAGGTTGGAGCAAAATCAGAAGATTTTGAAGTTATTACTTGAAAGTTTTGTTTGTTATGTGTTGCTTAACATTAGCAAGAACTTCTCTTAGCAAATGATCAAAAGATTTTGCAAAGATCAAGCTAATACAGGTCAGATTGAAGGCGTGAAGAAAAGGCGCAGATTTCTGTGAAGTGAAACTTTTGATTTTCACTAAATTCAGAGATGAAGACTCAATTGTGAGTATTGCTAAGCTAATGATGGTTATGGAGGTCTTCTAATACCACATTAGTTTAGTTCTTGTGGTGTTTTACACACCAACACTTACCAACTCCCATAACAGGATAAGAGGAGTTGTTGGTGCATGTAATAGTATTCCCTGTAGGGGCAAGCTCGAGTGAAGAGAAGAAACTGCGCTGCGAGGTAATATGTTTGGTCGCCCCACTATCAAAATACCAAACACCCGAGTCTACTGCAGACATGCACTGCTCATGAGAAGATGGGTCAAAACTACAGACAGTAGTAGTAAACGCCCATTCTTCTTCCTGCATAAGATTAGGAGACTCTATTTTTGGTGTAGAGGCCTCTACAACAACCATTCCAACCTCTTTCTTCTTTACCTCTTTAGCAGCTAGTTTTGGACAGTTCTTTATGATATGATCATTTCCTTTACAACACTTACAAGAAAATTTTTGCTTTTCTGATTTCTTCTCATCTTTATCTTCTTTCTTCGAATGTGCAGAATTAGTAGATTTCTGCTTACTAGTTGAAGAGCTCCATTTTCCTTTGCCCTTTTGACTAGCCAGGAAAGCTTGATCTGCAACTCGCATAATGGACTAGTTCTACCTGGACTGATCTTCTTGCAACAGAACAGAGACTAACTCCTCAAATGATAAGGCATTTGGATTTCCTTTCATCATCAATCGAAGAGTAGAAGCAAAACTCTGATATGAATCAGGAAGACCATTCTGAACGGTCTGCACAAGTGAGCTATCTGGTATAACCTCATCAGTAGAAATCAACTGTTCCTTAAAGTCTTTGATCTTCATTAGGAAACTATCCATAGAATCACCTTCATTCATGTGCTCACTCTCCAACTATTTTCGGAGGTAAGCAACACAAGCCGTATTCCTAGCTTGGTACAATGTGGTAAGTGTATCCCAAGCATCCTTAGCTATTCTACAAGAGTGAATGTGAGGAATAATGGCACGTTTGATAGAAAAAGCTATCAATGCATGTGCGTGGGCATCTTTGCCATCCCAGCGAACCTGCTCTACAGTAGGTGCAACAAAAACTGAAGCACAAATAGGAATATGCAGAATATCACCATCTTCGACACCTTCTGCATCAACTTCAATACCTACAGTTGTAACAGTTGCAGGTGTGATATGACGTTTTTCGACACCCTGCACAATGTTCCACAATCCTGTTGCAACCAACACATATCACATCATATAAGCCCATAATGGGTAGTTGGTACCATCCAACTTATCCTCAACAGCCAACATACGGAACACATCATTGCTTTCAGCCATGGCTGGTGACTAAAATACCTTGATGCAAAAAATTGACTGTATCTCAAAAAGTTGAACAGAACTGCCCAAACGAATTCCGCTAGACCTATAGTAGACTTCGAGACGCTTATACTGGCAAACATAAATTGGTATATACCTTTGGCACAAAAAGACAAAATAGCCTGCACAAGCACTTCGATAGTGCGTTCGAAGGCCGAAACGACCCTAGATGAAGCGATGACCTGCTCTGATACCAATTGTTGGAGATAGACGTCTACGGAAGCATGCGAACAACACAAGGAAGGAGAAGAAGCTTGGAGCACAACACACAATAGGCATATATACAAGCTGGGGGAAAAAAAACCTCCTAAAGAGGGAAAAGAGTGCCCCGACGGTCCTAGAGTGTTCACACACATCACTACCTAAATATATCAATAGTTTTCACATCCTCCCTCTTCACACTTTAGATATGGTTGTGCCTCCGATTGAAGGAGAAAGTTGCTTCTAGAGAGATGAACAACCTTTGGAGCTAAGATCCTAACTTGGAGGAAAATTCTTCAAGGTTTGAAAAGTAGATGGATGTAGAGTTCTTGGTAGCAAAGGGTGCATGCTTAAATTCTCTACTTCGTCTCTCTTTCAGAGTCTATGCTCAGAAAGTGAAAGAAAGGATTCATAACCAATTACCTATAGAGTTGATGATTGCTGAGGCCCCAACCCTTAGTTGTCTCTATCTTTAGAGATAGAGAGAGAATTCTCTTAAGCACGTTAGTGATCCAATAGGCCAACACAACGATGCCTTTCTACACACATGCCACAACTCTCTGTAAGGAGAACTAGATTAACGTTTGTAAGTGACAACTTTCATCTCAGAGCACCAACAAGGCACCTTTGCCCCTTGAAGCTCAGAAATGCAGATGCATATATAGAGATACATTGACCAGCCTGAAACAATGTGTGAACTTCTCGGCCATACAACTACACTCTCATAGAGAGAGAGAGAGAGAGAGAGAGAGAGAGAGAGAGAGAGAGAGAGAGAGAGAGAGAGAGAGAGAGAGAGAGAGAGAGAGAGAGAGAGAGAGAGAGAGAGAGAGAGAGAGAGAGAGAGAGAGAGAGAGAGAGAGAGAGAGAGAGAGAGAGAGAGAGAGAGAGAGAGAGAGAGAGAGAGAGAGAGAGAGAGAGAGAGAGAGAGAGAGAGAGAGAGAGAGAGATTCGGGTGCATCTCTTCAATAGAGATTCATAACAGTGATAAGCTCTTTGAATCTAGTGCTTTGATTCATCGTTGAATGTACATTGAGAAGGGTAGCTGGCAAGTCAAAATGTCTTGAGATCATTGCTGAAGATTTCATGTGTCTTATCTACACCTAAAATGATGGATTATATTGCATATATTTTCTGAGAAGACCTTACAAATTCCTCCAAAACCCATCTTTGCATTATTTTTGTCCCACACAATAGTTTTCATAAGGTTTTCAGAGATGCCAAATAGCTCATTGTTAAGGTTTTATTTGCATGAGTTATTCCGTGCACCTTCTATAAAGTGCAAGTTGTTATGGAACTACCAACATTTTTCTCTCTACTTACTCTATAAAGAAATATCATCATCGTTAATGATTCTCTCCTTAATAAGCACTCAATATTGCATAAGTATATTTTTAGCGCTCTAAGGTGCTCTTGCTTGTGTCCATTTGATATTTGACCAACATCTCTCCAATTTTGGCCCATCTCTATGAACTAGGTGCTCACCATTGTAATAACTAAGGCTTTCTTTGTATTTTCCAAGGGCATCAACCCTCATTTTCGGCACACATTGGCACTAAGTGCCCTACATTTTGTAACCCCAAGTTATACAAGAAGGATCTTTTGTATATGTGAGTGGATATGATAACGCAAGCCATTGATGGGTCTCAAGTGTCACATGCGGCTACTATAAGGCCCCATCTTTGATGTTGACTCCAACTATCTTTGCAGGTATGATATGAAAATCCTTGAATTTTTATTTTCTTATACAAGGGCTATATGCTACCATTTCCAATGTGACTTCCTCAAGCACATTGCATAGATCATCTTTCATGGTAATGTTTATGTCCAAAGAAGAACATTTGAATTGCATAAATTATAACTTTTGGAAGGATACTATCAAAGCTTATTTTTATAGTAACATCTTGTATGAAGTTATAGATGCCACCAAACCCAAACTCAACAAGGCTAGTGATATTGACACATGGAACATATGGAATGTCAAGGATAAGTGAGCCCTAGGACAAATCTTTTTAGCATGCAATGAAAAACAAACAGGCACATTACCTCTTGTAAAAAATCTCTTGAATCTTGGAGGAAGCATAAAGACTTGTATGAGTATAAAAATCCAACCAAAATTTACACCCTAGAGGTTTAATTTCATAAACTAGCAATTAGGCCCTAGGACTATGTCATTAAAGTCATTGCCGCTTTTGAAGATTATCAATGCAAGCTCACACTATATCGAAGACAAGTTTAAATTGAAGATATGACCATCATACTTCTCAACAAACTCCCAAATTCATATGCAACATTCATCATGAACCTTTATAATAGAGGTCAAGTATTGACTTGGGATGAAGTAAGAAGACTTTTGCTCCTCCATGAATCACATACAAAGCCTTCCTTATCCTAAGAGACATCAATGAAAGCAAAGGGTCCCTTCAACAAATCTAAGCACTCTAGTCATAATTCTAGGGATTCTTCTAAGCAAGGATACAACAATTCTTCCAACAAGAAGTTCACATGTAATTATTGCCAAAAACTAGGACACCTTGATGAATTTTGTTACAAGAAGAAGAATATCTCAAAGGCATTTACATCTAGAAGTGATTCCAAGTCTTCTACACACAGGTCCCACTGTTCTAGCTAAGATCTACTCATCTCAATAGAAGCCATTTCCGAGTCTTCTAAAGCATATAGATTGTGTGATATGGAAAACCATTCCATCACTATCTCCAAAGATGTAGTGTTTGATGAGTCTTCTAAGTACTCAACTAAAGATCCGAGCTCAAGTTATAGTCCACCCATCTAGAGGGGGACATAATCATTTCCAAGCATAGTTCAAAAACAAGTATTTCCCAATAGCCTAGAAGGTCATAAGGAAAGACTTATTAAGAAGCAAAAAAGAGAACAAAGTTATTATGTAAACTATGCATTATGCATTTGATCTAATTCCAGAGCCTTCTACCAAATTTGGAAGAATGAATGAAGATTGAGATGGATGCAATTTACAAGAAATACTTGGACGCCTATACCTAAGCCATCTAATCATCAAGTCATAGGAGTCAATGGATTTATAAAATCAAGTATAAGTTAGATGGAATTTTGGATAAATACAAAGCAAGACTAGTTGCAAAAGGATACAAGCAAAAGCATGGCATTGACTATGAAGAAACCTTTGCTCCTACTCGAAGGCTCACAACCATTCGAGTATTCCTTTCCCCAAGTGCTCAATTTAGATGGACCATTTATCAAGTGAATATTAAAATTGCTTTCCTTAATGGTGATCTTCAAGAAGAAGCATATGCGGAACAACATGAAGGTTAAAGGAAAAGAAAATCATGTGTAGAAACTATGCAAAGATCGTTGCATACTCTACTAAGCTCAATGGGCATGGTATGAGAAAATACATAAGTTGTTTGAACACAAGGGATTACATTGAAGCACTACCAATGGAAACCTTTACATCTATGAAAACGAATCCATAGTAGCCATCATTATTCTTTATGTAGATGGCTTGATGTTGACAAGTTTAGATAATAATTGCATTTGATTCATCATTAAATAGCTTCACCTTGAGTATTCAATGACAATTATTGTCTGGCTTCACTTCTTCCTTGGTATGGAAGTTTTGCATTTGAAAGAAGTCATCCTCCTATCATAAAAGTAGTATTGCTTTGATCTACTTTCTAGATATAACATGGAATAGTGTTGCTCAATCTCCATAAGGTATGTGTCCCAACATCAGCTCATACTAGAGGAGACATCACCACTTGTGGGCATGCATGAATATTGACAATTAGTTGGATCTTTGCTATATCTAATTAACACCAGAACAGAAATTGCCTATGCAATTGGTATTACCAACCAATTTACATATCAACCTAGTCAAACATATTTGCACGATGCTTATTGATTACTTTGTTACCTTGCCCTTACCCAACATCATGGTCTTTGGTATAGAGAGGTCATTGATCTGGAATGATACTTTGATTCAGATTGTGTTGGTGATCCTAATTCTTGGTGGTCTACTTCTGGGTATATATTTTTGCTTGGCTCAAGACCCATCCCTTGGGCAAGTAAGAAATATCCTACAATTGTTATTTCATCCATAGAGGTCAAGTACCGAGCATCCAATTTTTGAGAATGTGATGCCATATGACTTCATTTTTTATTCGGTATTTTGTAGGATACTTCTATGTGGATCTCTATCTACAGTTAGTCAGCCTTGCCCATTGCTAAGAATCTAATCTTCCATGCGAGACCAAGCACATCAAGATAGAGTACAACTTCTAAAGGGCTTTGGTGGGCTGAGCAAGAGGAGCAAGGAGAAGATGGAGGGAGAGAGAGGAGAGGAGACATTCACACACATGTGTAGGAGCCTCAAAACCCACATAATGATCTTCTTGAGAAAATGTTCTATAAATGATATATGTATATGAATATAGGGGTAAGGTAACATGACCTTTATATTCTAAACAATCTCCCACTTAAGGATCAATGTGACCATAAGTGGAAAAACATACAAATAATGATATAGGACTATACAATAATGTGCAATAAGAGTCAAAATCTCAACCCTTACCAATCAGCCTACACTAACTACCTCAAACAAGGTGTATCCATGCACTTCAAACTGCTCTAGACTTATATCGATAAGAGTCGAGCTCACATCTAACTGATGCAAGAATTGATGAAATTCTTGCACTTCCACTCGGTCTATGCTTATGTGAATCATTGAATGACTGATAACTCCAAGGGAAAATGCTCCAATAGCAATTGCAATATCTATTCTCGAGCATCATAACTCGTATATTAGACTCTCAAATCTTGATGAGACATGTACTATTGTGGCTAACCTAAGCATTGTTGGTGCAAGTCAACCACCAATTGATGTTTTGGATGAAGGATTGAAGTCAAAGATTGAAGAAAAGATTAGTCTATGAAGTTTGAAGATAGTGCACATTCAGAAAATGAAGACTTGTATACATATGTACATCAAACTTATAGTTAGCTCACTTATACCTTTTGTATGGTCAGGAGCTTGTACATATATGCCTATATATACAAGTAAAAATTTGGAAAAGTATGAGAAAGCAAGAGATGAGAAGAATTAGAAGTCATTAGACACTTTATAAGTGAGGAATATCTCTCTCATCACTCAGATGTAAAATTCATAGAGAAGAAGAGATATTGCACCTGATCTTTTGCTAAGTACTCCTTCTATGTTTAATCTTTTGTGTAATGCTTTTGTACAAGTCTAATTCTATAGTTGATTGTCTCTGTACAAGTTTTCAAATCCTAATTGTGATCAGACTGAGAGAATTGAGAGTAGGAACATTTACATGTGTAGATGTGAAGAAGTGAAGTTGTAACAGGTGCAAAGTTCGATGCTAATATTTTGGTCAGTTCTCCTTCCACAATGTAAAGTTTTGAGGAAGCAAGCATCATTCTTTAAGTTGGAAGATAAGCTACCTATGGCTAAAATCATTTGAATAAACGGGTTGTAATTTGAGAGAAGCATGCTTTAGAAGTTGCAAGTGTCAAAGTGGACCGTAGAAAAGTACAGTTTTAGACATAGGTGAATTATAAGAATAATTTCTCATGATCTAGTGAATCTTTTGAGATGATTTAACTTGGAGAAGGTGCACAATCTATAGGCAACAACTTGTGCAAAGGTTTATTGTAGCTCAGTGATGAGTAGCACCTCCTTTAATGTCAATCCGGGAAGACGTGAGGATGGTATGAAGACCTCGAGCAAGTGGAGGCACAAGTGCGTGAGTGAGAAGCACACAAGCATGCACACACATACACACACACGCGCACACTCGGCAAGACAGAGTGAGAAGCAATGGAGTGCTTAGATTACTTTCAAAAAGCTCTTACAAGTTCATTTCAATTACAAGCTAACCTCAAAAATGAGCTCTCTAGCTCCTTTTATAGTTTTTGACTAGCTTTGGCCCTGTTCAGACCTAGTGTCCGGCCTAGTTAAAAATTAGGTTCCAGGGCTTATTTGAGGGCTCAAACGAGATCTAAAAAATACGAAAATTGGCAGGTAGATACTTATAAAGCTCCTCAAGCTCAAGGACTCCTTGGCTTGCACAAAATGGAGCTACAAAAATATGAAATGGTATTTACAATGGTGTTTAGTGATGAGAATCACTTTTAATTGGTGTAAGGTTTTTTGAAAAATTAAAGGGTTGCCTTAGTGCTAGATCTGCGTGAATGCTCATACTTGCTTCTTCATGAAGAAAATTATTGGCCTACTTGCCAGATTGTCGTTGACTCCCTTGTCTGCTTGTGCCTTCTCTCCCTTTTGACTCTCTTCTCTAACTGCCATGCCTCGTCAGTCCTTCAGTTCCTTGTCTGCTGCTAACACCCCCCCCTCTCTCGCGTCTTTCGTCCCTGACAGACCCTTGTTGTGTGGGTTTTTGGATGTAGTACTCAACGACATCTTGCGCTAAGAGATGTTCGGCAATCCTCAATCCTTTGGCTAAGTCTGTGAGTAGAGCATCCCAATCTACCGGCCCGGGAACCTCTGGATGTGGCATACGTAACTTATCTGAGTGGAGAGCTTGTTCCACTGCAAACAATTGTAATAAATGTGAGGGCCTGGGAATGAAGATCTCTGAGTGGTATTCCCAGAACCCGGTGACAAACATCTCTTCAAATGTCTGTTTGAAGCAGGCCGGTAGGTACTTTATGCGGGCATGCCATGCATAAATAACATTAATAGAGGGCGTTGTGCTCATGTCATAAACAAGATCCTGATTGCCTTCATTAAAGCCGAGCGCAGAGAGGTGAGGTTCCTTAACATTCTTGAAGGTCCGGAAGGTGACTATCATGAGTTCAAAAATTTTAAGACACATCTGTGTCATGACATCTGGTACATTTTTGAACCTGACACCCCAATGCCGAATTGTTGATATCATATACCCTACGGTAGGTTGACCTTTAGGTGGTGCTAAGTAGACATAGTTGAGCCACTTCTCGCAGCCTTTGGTTGTCAGCACCATCTTTGTGTATTCCGGCCACGACCTTCTTTGGAAAACAGGGCAGTAGCAGGGATTGTACTTGATATACAGGGGCATGTTATTCCATGTGCGATTCATTTCCGGGTAGGTTTCAAGCAGCCGAATTCTCCAAGTCGGTTGGCGAATATTTCCCTGCTTGGCACTTTCTGGGATGTCGTCTGGTGCAAACTGTGTGGCAGAGGTTGGTTCCCGTGAAGTGTGGTGCTTGATCTCAGCATTATAGTCCGCCATTAAGACACAAAATGGAACATACAAGTCGTCAGAGGTGCCGATCCACCTGTGATGAGAGAGGTTCCTAAAATAGTCGGATTTTATGACCACCTCTTCCAAGCGTGACATCAATGCTATCTGGACTGCCACCCTATCATCATGTGTTGTGGCCACCTTTTCCAATTTCTGCATCCATTCCGGAGCCTCTATTTCAAGGGTGTCCATGCCCTCATCTGTTCGCTTGCCCCCAGGTGCTGGCATCGGAACGTACGGGTCTTCAAAGGTTTCCTCTACTTCGATGGGTACTAGGTCTTCAGGTTCTGGTTCCACCAAGGGGGAGGGTTGGCGTTCATATACAAGCACTTTCTTTTGTAATTCTTCAAGCTGTGCTTTGAGCGCTGCTACTTCGTCAGTTGTGTCAGCTGTGGTTGGGACCTCTTTGGGTGGTGTTGGTTGAGCTGCCAATTGCCTTCGTAGTTCGTCTCTTTCCTTTTCTAAGGCTGCATGGGCTTCGAGGAGATCAGCATGGGTTTCCAATATGATTTGCATATTGTCCGAGGGAATGGCCTTAAACCGCTCCGGGTCAATTTCTTGTGGGGAACCGTCCATGGCTAATTCCAAGTTCTCTTTGTTTTGTGTCTGAAGCCGTCTATTTTCTTCCAGGGCTGCAGACATATGCTTCCGTAATAGAGCCATGTTGCGGCGGAGCTTGAGGTTCTCTGTGATTTGGGAGTGTAGCAGATCATCCATTTGTTGTCTTTCTTCGGCATCTGGCTGCGGTGGATTTGCCACTAATTGCTCATGTTGTTCTTGCAATACACTAAACTGCTGTTGTAATTGTTTCTTCTCTTGCTCTAAGTCAATGAATCTTCCTTGTAATGCTTCATGACTCCTGAATAAACTTGTATGCTGAGCATCGAGGTGCTGATAGTGTTGTTGTAACTGAGACATGCACCGATACATGTTATTAAATACATTATTAACGGGGGTGGATGCAGGGAGGGTGTTAAGTGCAGAGGGGAAGGGAAAGGGGAAGGGAAGTGTGAATGCGGTGCTGGAAGGTGGTGAAGTGGGTGGTGGGGGAATGGGAGATTGTGGCCGTATGGGGGGAGGGAGAGGTGCAGTGGGGGGTGATATCTCCATAAAATCCATGGTGGAAGCAGTAGTGGGAGTGATTGTGAATAGTGGAATTGTGGGTGCAGTGATTGTGGTGAATGTGTACAGTGTTGTGTGCAGTTGTGAATGTGAACTGCCCGAAAGTGTGAGTGGGGGAATGGGGATGTCAGTAGCTGCCGTTAGGATTACAGTGTTAGTGGGGGTGTATACACGGGAGGTGTTGAGAGGGTGTGTGGGTTGATTGGCGGTTTGTGCTTCAGTCATGGCGGTGGACTCGGAGGCGGTAACGGTGGTTGTTACATTGGTAAGGGGAGGTGAATGTGGCGGGTGTGGGGGCGAAGGTGGTAAGGGAGGTGATGGAGGTACACTTGATGTATGGGCTTCCTCGGTGTCGTGAGCGGTTTGTGCAGTGCCCGTGGTTGTGGGGGTGCCTTGTGGTCCTGATCCTAATACGTTCATTTGTTTCCCTGCTCGTGGGGGACGTCTTCCGTATCTCCTTTCCATTCTGCGTGATTGTGCCAGGGCCGTCCGCACTGCCTCAGATACTCCTAAGGCATCAGAGATCATATCCAGTGTGGCCCGATACTGTTCGTCAACTCCTTCCTCCTCAAGGATTTGGTGCATGATAGCCTTTCTTGCTGCTAGGGATAACTTATGTTGTTGTTGGACCCTGTCAATGGTATCGTAGAGATTTTTCAACTCCTTTGTATATGCTGGGGCACCCTCTAGCTCCTGTATAACTTCTTGCTCATAGTCATGCGCCTCCTCATCAGAAAATCCTTCCTGTTCATCCTCTTGGCCTTCTTCTTCTTCATCCTCCAATTCCACCACTTCTGGTTGTCTTGGCTGGGGTTGTTCTGTAGCCGTTTGTTGTCCACTACCCTGCTCTGCTTCGACTTCCACATTAACAGCTTCAATGATTCTGGCAACTTCTTTATCCGTTAGATCTTCCAAAGTGAACCCGTGAGGAAATTCCAGATCAGTAGGTACTGGTGGAAACACAAGGTTAGGGCCATCTGTGCTGTGCTTGGGTAACCTGATAGTAAATGGTTGTACTCGTCTGGGAAGCCTTGGGGTTGTTTCAGGTGTTAGGGTTGCACCGCGAGCTTGTGCACAAGGCATCTGGACAGCGCCTCTCATCTTCTTTGAGGGAGGCCCTACGGCTGACAATCTGCGTTGAAACTCCTGTGCTCTCGTCCAAATGAGAGCCCTTTGCACCGATAAATCATATGCGAGACATCTATACACAATTCTTGTAAGCGCACAGCATCCATACAGTATAGATTTTTGTTTCTTATACCACCTTTGATGAGCCAAATGAATTTGGTCGATAATCCAGTGTGGCATATTGATTGTCAAATCAAAAGCATCTGCTAAGTAGAGGCTAAACCAGATCTTTTTGGGAGGCATCGTGAACCTTTCCTGCGCGGGAAATGCAAAATGTTGCATGACCATGCGTAAATGAATGGCGATCGTAGGTGTCATCGCGACCATGTCCTTTAAATTCGTCAGATTCCTGTTCTTCATATTATCGGGGACCATTGTCTCTTTCTCCGTAGGAATGTGCATACCTTTCATGTCGAGAGCTTCTCTTACCAAGTTGATAGTCAAGCGGAAACGCTTCAGCTCGTTGCCCCTTGTGAGTGATGGGAGTACAAAGGAGCTGTATCCTTTTTTGTCTTTGCTTGGAGTGAGGGTGCTAATCAAATATGAGCACCTTAGAAAATCGGGCTTTGGTAGTTGGAACTTGAAATAATCATAGAGCCCGGCCTTCTTCCATATCGGCTTCAGTCCTTCATTATTCTGTAGCTTTTCAAACTCCCTGGTAAAGAAGTGGTATCTGCCCCAACGTCCATTGAATTCTACCTCGGACTCCCACATGTATGTGCCTTCACCCAGAGGTCCCGCAACGTCACTGAACCAGTGTGAGGTTTTGCCCACAGGCATTGTGTGACCCTGTGGAGGATTCTGAATCGGTATGGCATGTAATGCCCTTAATGCCGCTGGTCGTTCCTTTAATTCCTCCTCGACCGGAAGGCTTTCAATGTCCACAACTTGGGGGCTGGTGCCTGCCTGGGAGCTAGTTCCTACCGTATCTGCCATGCTACTTCTTGCTGCCTATCTCTGTAGAATATACAAACATGTGTTAACATTGTACAGGACAAGAGAGAACCGTTGTTGTTCCCATTACAACATTAACATGAGGGTCGGGAGAGATTAATGGGTTAGTAAGTGCTCGGTGTGAGAGTGTGTGTGGTTAGGAGTTCAGTAGACCTAAGAGCTAAGTGGGATGATGTAGTGTGATAGTGATGTGGTTAGTAGGTTGTCATGGATTTACAAATGGGGTCCGGGGGTTTGTTACAAGTCTTAGGCCGCCAAATGCAGTGGATGGGTTTTGCTCTTGGTTTCGTAGAGACTCTCGAGAGCTTAATAGGTGTGTCGGCTTGAAAATGAGGCCTTTTAGGGACCCATTTACAAGTGATTCTGTTCGTGCTCATGGGCCTTGGTGTGTTCCTGAGTGTTGAAAACGAGTGGCTGCCGGCTGTGCGAGTGAATGGATCATGCTGTATAGGATGTGGTCTTGGTGTAGCTATTTGAGCCCTCAAACAAGCCTTAGGCACCCAAATTTGTCTTGATTGTGGGCTGGCCTTCATCGACTTCTTGGGCACCCAAATAGACTTCACGTTAGCAGAGGAACTTCTGAAAGACTTCTTATTGGTGTCGTGTTGTTGGTCACTAATAAGAGGCTTTGCCCGTGTGGTTGGCTTGAGTGCAACCGGGTGTTCGCCTTTCCGCACCCACACTTGTTTCACTAGCTGAGACATTTTGCTGCGCAGGTACTTTTGATCTCCGACGTAGATAGTACTCTGCTTCTTCTGCCTTTGATCCACCTTTGGTTGCTGCCTCCCTCTGGCCTTTGGAAAAGAAGGGAGTTCCGTTGTGGTTCTGACTCCTTTTTTGAGATCTTCATTCTTCTGCATCACATAGCCTTGGACAAGAACAGCATGGTCAACTTCATGTGCACCCCTGGAGGGACCAGGAGTCTGTGCCTTTCCTAGTTCCTTGAGTGCTCCAGTATCTAACTCTATTGTAATTCTAGTCTGATTCACCCATACCTGAAGAAGTCCACTTCTTAGGTTTAAGTTGACTACTTGGTCATAAATCCAGTCTTGACACGGGACAAGGGGTTCCGTGAGGTCCTCATCTTGGCATACTAGCACTTTAACTGTCATTGCCTCATCATGAATATAGAGGGGAAGTTCCACCTCGCCCATGCAAGGGGTTTCCACGCCTCCCAATCCTATGAGATATGCTTCCACAGGATTGACAGTTAACTGCAACTCTTGACAGTAAGACAATTTAACAGCACTAGAGGCTGCGCCTGAGTCAATCAAGGCTCTTACAGTCCTTGCACTCTTTCCTTGTCCTATATCTAAGGTTATGAAAGGACGTCGATCAGTTATCCTATGTGAGCTTGTTCCTGCGACTTCACACATCGCCATATGATATCCTTGATCTGCATAGTCATTTGTTCTAGGCTGATCTCTACCTTGCCTTCGCAACTTCATCCTTCTGATGCGTTCTAAAGCTTCTGCTTGAGCTTCTTCTCGAATTCGCTTTTCTTCCTCTTTACGTTGCTTAGCAGTATTGAGTCGACTTAGCATTTCATCTGTGAGAGGTTCCTGATACAACTTGACTCTGCATCCGCTAATATAGTTTGGGAGAACATCACACTCTAAAGTGGCTAGTTGTACTGCTCCACTCGTGGAGATCCTATTGATGATCATAGGTCCGTAGCCTCTCTTTTCTAGCTTCCTTGCATGTTGTTTCAATGTGTAGACTAAAACTAGATCTCCTGCTTTCAAGCCCTTATCCTTCACATGGGCATCAAAGTATGCCTTCTGTCTCTTCTTAGCTGCATATATCCCTGCAGCTGCTCTCAGTCTGGTTTCTCCTAATCGTTCAAGGTCAAAAAGTCTAGAGGAGAGTTCATGACCCGTCCATTCGTGCTCTTGTGCTACCTTCAATGTAGGTATCAAGAAGTCCAAGGGTAGCACCGTGTTTTGGCCAAATACCATCTGAAAGGGGGTGGCTTGGAGTACCGTTTTGTAGGCAACTCGGTATGCCCAAACAGCATGGTGTAGCTATTTGTCCCAATCAGAGCGTTTAGTGTTCACTAATTTCGTTAGTACATTGCATAGGATCTTATTGGTGCTCTCAGCTTGTCCATTAGCTTGAGGGTGATAGGGGGCAGACTTCTTATGTATTACCAAGAATTCTTGGAGTAGATTTTCAATCACTTCGTTCAAGAAGTGAGTGCCTCTATCGCTTACAAGCTCTATAGGTAGCCCATATCTTGTGAATACATTCTCAAACAAGAATTTAGCCGTTGTTTGAGCATCGTTCTTCGTTGTGGCTTTTACCTCTACCCACTTAGTTAGATAGTCTGTTGCAACAATGATATATTCCGCATGGGAACCCTTAGCTGGGGGATTAATAGGACCTACGAAGTCTATTCCCCACTTAGAGAATGCGCGTCCACCCATCATAGGTTTCAGTGGCATCTCATCTTTACGTATAGGATACTGAGTTCGCTGACAGACGTCACACCGTTTCACATAGGTATGTGCATCCATGTGAAGGGTCGGCCACGAGAAGCCCACAAATAGTATTGCCTTGATCACCCGATCTGGTCCAAAGTGTCCTCCTACTACACCTTGGTGAGCAGTTTCCAAGATCTTAAGATATTCACTCTCATGGACACACAGTCTCAGGTAGCCATCTTTACCACGCTTGTATAGATTATCACCAATGAGTGAGTAATCCAAGGCTTCTTGTTCTAAACTCCTTTTCCTAGCCAGAGTCATGTTTGGAGGGAATGCTTTCGTCCTTAAGAAGGATACTAGAGGTTCACTCCAATCTGGCACTATGGACACTTGATAAAGAGTGGCATGTTCCACAGGTGGTTTAGTGCAGCAGATTGGGCATTCCTTGCACAACCTTTGGACATCAGCTTCCATAGTTGGCCAATGTACTCTGAGTCTCCTTAGCGTCTGTAAGGTTCGTTGCTTTGAGTAGTGTTGCTCTAATGCACCTACATATGCTACTTGCAACCATTTAGCGTACTCACCCTCTTCCACACAACAAGCCAAGATCCCTTGGTCTGTGTGCTTGTACATACTTCCTGCCATGATGTGGTACTTTTGGGCTTTCACAACCTCTCTATTCTGTGTGTTTAATACTGGATGGTTAGGCCCGTATGTCAATACTGGTACCAATGGCTTAGCCCACTGCGGCACCACTTCCAAATTAAACAAGTAAGCATCAGGAAGATCATCTGATACTCCTTGTGGGGCTTCTCCAGATGTGAGCCTAGAGAGATGATCTGCTCTCAAATGAGTCCTCCCTTTTCTCACCACTACCTCAAAATCATATTCCATTAGTAAGAGAAACCATCTTACTAATCTTCCTGTATTGCATGGCTTGTTTACGAGATATAACAATGCTTGATGGTCAGTAAAAAATTTAAACTTGTTTGCAAGCAAATAGTGTCTAAATTTCTTAACTGCATATACCATGCCTAAGCCTTCTCTCTCCGTAGTGGTGTAATTTCGTTCAGCTGCATTCAATTGTCGACTAGCATAGGCAATTGGAAGATCCATATTACCTTCACCGGTAGGTTGTGCTAGTACACATCCAATGGCATAATTGGATGCATCCACATGAACGTGGAATGACTTATTCAAATCTGGTGTGGTCAAGATTGGTGCTGAACATAATCTTCGTTTAAGCTCCTGGAAGGAATTCTCACATTCATCCGTCCACTCAAAGTTAGCCAGAAGTCCGTACATGGGCTTTGCAATGACAGCATACATGTGTATAAATCGTCAGTAATAACCACAATGCCCCATGAAAGCTTGTACTTCCTTGACGTTCCTTGGCCTAGGTAGCTCTGCTATGGCTCTCACTTTCTCTTTGTCAGTAGATATGCCATTCTTTGACACTATGTGTCCTAGAATCTTGCCTTGCCTGACCATAAAAACGCACTTTTCTGGGTTCAGGCAGACTTGATATTCTCTACATTTGTCAAAGATTTGTCTGAGTTCAGGAATATGGGTTTGTCTAATGTTGGAGTGAGCACAAAGATCATCAACATAGACTTCTAAATTCTTCCTTAGGAACTCCTTAAACACATGGCACATTAGTCTCTGGAAGGTTGCGGGGGCATTGGTAAGACCAAATGGCATTACTCTAAAGGCAAAAATGCCCCATTCTGTGGCAAAGGCTGTCTTATGCTGATCCTCTGGAGCTATGGCTACTTGATTGTAACCCGAAAATCCATCAAGGAAGCTGTACACTTCCTTGCCTGCCACTCTTTCTAAGAGATGTTCTGTGATGGGAAGCGGATAGTTATCTCAAATCGTGGCTGCATTGACCTTCTTCAAGTTAATGCATACACGCAGCTTGCCATTCTTCTTGGGCACCACTACGATGGGGGATACCCACTCAGTGTGCTCAATTTCATAGATAAATCCAGCTTCGACCAGTCTATCTATCTCCTCTTTGATCTTAGCAGCGTAATTATCGTTATATGTGTAGGGCTTTTGCTTAGAGGGTTTAGCATCTGAGGTCATGGGGATAGTGTGTGAGCATATATCAGGGTCAACACCTTTCAAATCCTTGTAACTCCAAGCGAATACATCTCTGTATTCTCTTAGCAAGGCAATTAACGCATGCTCTTCTTCCTCTGTTAGGTCATGGCCTATGTACGTGCATCTCTCCTCTCCTTCTTCTATGGCCACTACTATTTTCTTGGTGGTTTCTTTGTTATCATAGGCCTCTCCTGATTGTGCCTCTCGTTTCGGCATTCTGATCATGACTCTCCTGTCATCTATCTCATACTTCTTAAAATTTTCTGGGACCTCAAACAAAGATTCTTCCTCTTCTGGTGAGACTTCTCTCTTCTTTCGTTTCTTTACTTCTTCCTTCGGGGTCACATGTGTGGCCAATCTTACATCGTTTGTAAGCTCTCCATGCCTCTGGGGTTGAAATTCTACTTCGTGGAAGTATTCTTCATCTGATGCAAAAGGTGGGTCCATAATGATTGACTCTAGATCGGAGTCACTAGCATCCTCAAATGCATCAGGACTAGGTTCGCATTCTTCTAGAACTGCCTCTCCCATGATTGGCTCTATGGAGAAGACTGAAATGTCATAGCCATCCTCATCACAGTGAGGTGTCCATTGTTCCTCATTGATGGCTACATCCATTGTTGCTAAGATTTCTGCCCAGCCATGGGGTTCAAATTCCTCATCAGGAAAGACTACAGGTGCATAGGCTGGGTCTTGAATTGATCTATGGTTTTCTTTTGCACCTACCTCTCTGGCTTTTTCTCTCTTCTCTTCGTCCACTGCTACTTTGCACATCCATAAGTGGGTGTCTTCATGCATCCATGAGGATCCTGAGCCTATGGAATGCACAGATTCCGTATCATCTTTGGCTCTATGGATGGGATTCCATTGGATAGGAGGTACATCTCTATGAGAGTAATCTTTGAGATTCACTTTGGTCGTAACACCTAAGTGCTGCAGGTACAAAGAATTGGTTCCCCAATCGTGTACCACTTGCAACTGTCACGTAAAAGGTCGTCCCAAAATCATCTCATAGGCATGATTTTTGCTGAAGTCACATATAGCAAATGTATGCTCAAACTCGACACCACAGGTGGTGAGAGTTATTCCTTCTAACAATCCTAGTGGTCTCTCTATGTGACCATCGGCCATCTGCAATTTCATTCTCGTTGGCCTGAGTGCAGGCTTGCCCCAACGCTTCCATAGGGAAGTGGTGGCAATTGCAACTCCTGCGCCTGAGTCCAAAATTGCCTTGGTGGTGTACTCCTGGTAGGTAATGGGAAGATAGGTATTACCTTCTTCACCTTCACACATATCTCCTATCTTATCCAAGGGTATTTCTGGCACTGTTCTCTGGGATCCTACTTGGGAACGAGGTTTAGCTATTTCTGGTACTTGTTTGGCGACATGTTTCCATAATTCAGGTCTAACCTTGAGTAGCTCTTCTAACTTGAGATTACACTGCACTCTAGTGTTTTTCACTACCTCTGTGTTCCTAGGTAAGACTGAGTCCTCATTTCGTACCATGACCGTGGGTGCCCTCATACAAGTAGACTTAGTTTCCCATGGACCCGTAAAGTGGGGTAATTCTTGTAGAGAGTTAGACTCAAAGTCTAATCTTTCCTGAGATTGGGTGCTCTCCTGCTCATAAATGGATGGGATATCTTGTGGGAATTGGTCATGTGCATCATCCACAAGTTCAATAGGAGGAGGGATTTCACTCTCTTTGGCCCATTTGTCTTCTTGAATCTCGCGTAGGACTTCTGGTGTGATTCATAGAACATGATGTGTCTGGCTCCGTAGAGTTAGGCACATAGGTTTCAGGCACATAGGTTTTCTGGGCAGGAAGACTTGCTCTTTCACTTGCCTTGTCCTTATGTCGGGAGGTGGGTTCCTTCTCGGATTGTGCAATCAGCTTCTCTATGTTGGAGACCTTTTAATCTCCAAAGATTTGATCTACACTGACTTAAGAACACTTCTATGTCAGTTATAAATCAAACTTTACACAAATATTGTTCTTCTTTACCAAAACTTCCATCAACACTTCTCTGAGTGAAGAAATAGTTACTTCAGAAAATCTGCTTCAGAAATCAACTTCATTACCTGCACATAACTTCAAATTTCTTCAAGTAAATGATGCACAAGTATTCTCAATATCTTTGCGCAATCATACTAGTCATTAGTTCTCAAAACTAATCACCAAAAGTTTAATTTGATCATTAAGATCAAAAGTATGTCATAACTGTCTCTCAAAAGTAGCACCTTCGACATAGTCAACTTCTTAAGTTGATTTCTCTCAATACAAAACCCGTTTTGCTAAATGCTTTTAGACATAGCTTCCCTATCTTCTAACTTAGATTTTAAGTGCTCACTCATCAAAAACTTTACAGTATACACTCAGATCTAAGCAAAACACTGAGACGGAAAAATGCGCTACTCTCAGACTTCAGTTTCACATTCTACATATGAATGTTCCTATTGATCATTCTCACAATAGGAGAGGAATTAGATTTTGAAACTTTGGACATAGCTTCATTAGCTTCTCAATTAGATGTGTACAAAAGGAATTCTGATCCACATGATCAGACAGAGAGCACTCAGAGAAAAACCCGTCGCTATTTTCTGGGAAAAAACTCTCTACACATCTCTAAGGAGTTTATCATCTACAAATAACTCTCATACATATTTCTTGTCATCATTAACTTATATATACATGACTTTAGACTTATCTCGCATCTATGACACTACTCCTTATCATCCTAAGATTTAGTTCTACTCAGATTACAAGGATTTCCACATATATGTACATATGTGTACAAGACATCATTCTGAAATTTTCTTCACTTTGACAAGAGTCTTTCTTTGCTTCATTCTGACCATAAGCTTTCTTCAAGATTTGTATAATCATCAATTTGTGATTGGCTTGTTCCAACACTCTATTCTTTCTAACAGTCCATCAAAGTGCAACTGTGTCTTAGCTGAACTAGAGATGTTAAATAGGCGACTAGCCTCAAACATGGTCTGAGCCAATTCCACCATTTTGGCACAAATTTTAGTTCGTTCAAGCTCTAATTCTGCTCTTGGGTAACATTTTTCATGATCAGTTACGTTTGGCCCTTCTTGGATTCTGGCCTGATATGCTTTAAGCATCATATTAAGGTCTTCAGGAGTGGGATCAGCTAATACTGATCTCGCTTGGGGTGGTGGGTGGGTTACGTGGGGTGTATTAGAGGGTGGAGGGATGGAGGGTGATGGGGATGGTAGCGGTGGGAATGGTGGAGGTGGTGGAAGTGGGGCGGTGTGAGAGGGAGTTTGAGATGTGAGTTCAGTTATCCTGGCTTTGGTTTCTCTTATGCTTTCCTCAAGTTCACTCATCTTTTTAGCCCATTGTCTTTTCATTCTTTCCCGACTATCTTTCCATGCTCTAGTTCTTTTCTTTGTCATGCTCTCTGTTTCACTAACTTCTAGGCTTTTTTCCTGACCTACACCTTGGTTTTGCTGCAGATTACTTGTACTCGTGCAGTGGAAGTCACGCTCCCTGTGGAGTCTACCACTAACCCAACAACGTTGATAGGAGTGATTTTTGGCATATTATTGGGGTTCTTTGGGCAATCTCGTAAGAGATGCTCTTTTCCACAATCTTGGCAAAAGTCTTGGATCGTCACTGACTGGGGTTGTGTAGGTGGAGGCAAGGGACAATCACGAATGAGGTGATCTCCTTGACATCTGTAGCATGGTCCTCTAGGGAATGGGGGTCTTACCTGCCTTGGTTGAGGTCTAGGATTGGGGTTCGCATACATGACGTTTGTGTAATCTGACTCCCAACTAGGTTCACTTGGCTCTTCACTATAGTAAGACTCACCATGCTCAGGAGATTGCATGTAGTAAACATGGGGGCTATCGACGTGTGTAGAATCAAAGCTATGGTCACTGGGGTCACTTTCAGAAAGCAAGGATGTTACAGGGACTATAGCTCTATTCAGGTTCTCTTCTGCAACAGTATACTTTACCGGAATCACATTAGCTGGAGCTAGGGGTTGTTGTGCTAGCACAGGCTGAGGCCTTTGTTGGTTTTGATAAGGTTGGTAAGTTTGTTGAGGCCTAGCATACTGCTGAGGTGGGTACTGGTTCTGGTATCTTCCTTGTTGAGGGTATGGCTGTGGGTATGTCTGCCTCACGGTTTGCTTATTGTAGGGGCAATCTTGCGCGGTGTGATTGGTGTACCTTCGTTCTATAGTGCAGTACTGGCTACTAGGATTAACTTGGGGTTGGGCCATAATGGGACATACATTCGCCATGTGGTCGCCACCACAAGTATAACACCTTTTCACAGGGGCAAACCTTGGGATTTGTTTGCTAGTTACACCTAGTTTCTGAGCAACTTTCTCTGCAAGTTCCTCAATCGATGTGGATTGCGTGGACGAGAGACTAGAGGCACTATCTGAATCTTTGTATATCTTGGAAAGCTCTAACTCCTCCCCTAGGTTATCCTCAATGTCAATACACATGCGTACACACTCTTCTATGGTCCTAGGGTCCTTCAAGTACACCTATGATCTTAATTTGGTACTTAGCAATCCATCCAAGAATAAAGCCACTTGCTTGGCTGGTGTGGGTAACTCCGTAACAGGGCATCTTTCAAGATATTGCCTAAATCTCCTTCCTGCGAGTCTCACGGTCTCTTGTGGGGTTTGCTTGAAGCTGTGAATCAGCAAGGAGGTATTATGCCTTATCCCACTCTTAGAGAATTCAATAATGAAAGCTTCTAGGAGTTGTTCTATGCTTCTGAACTGCCTCTCATTTAGAGGCTGAAACCATGTCAAGGCAGTGTTCCTGAGGGTCAGACCAAAGGCATTGTACTGCGTGAATAGATCCTCCACTTGTTCAGCTCTCAGGACTTGTCTAAACTCAGCCACATGATCGTATGGATCTCCAGTGCCATCGAAGTAGTTCTTCATGGACTTAAGTAGCTGAGTCGGTCTCAAAGTCCTTGTGTGCTCTCTAGGTCGTGGTAGAGGGAACTCATCCGCATTTCTTTGATTCCTCTGAGCTCTAAGCATCTCAGATTCTACTCTATTCGTTTCCGTCCTCGTCCTTTCTCTGCCCACTGGGTTAGCAAAGCTGACTTCTGGTCTATCTCTACTTTTGTCTCTTTGCATTCCATGAGCTTGGGATGTTCCAGCACCCGGGTGACCATATGATACGTTCGATCTTGGTTGGGGGAAAACGAATTCACCCTTCCAAGCGTAGGCATGCCTATCATTTTCCGTAACCACAAAGATCCTTTCTGAAGCGTGATCTAAGTAGGTCACTCTGCCTGGGCTGTCAGGATCCTTAAACTCATAGATCATGATAGTTCCTATATCCATTGGCCGATCAGATTTATACCTCCAAAAGGCTTCGTCAGTCTCTCGGTTCAGAAGCAAATCTATGCTCTTATTATCCTGAGGAATCCACTCTGGTGTGATGATCCTAGTGAGAACCGATTTGCCTCGAGGGGTTCTAGGTTCTGCCCCCATGTTTCCTTGCTCCAGGTCACCTAAGTCTGCTTCTGGGATCACATTTCCAAATTCATCCGTCCTATCTGGGTGACTGGTGACTACGTATATGGTTCCTTCTTTGTCCAAGTATGCTCCGTTTTCGAACTTGACAGCTGGGTGCTCTAGTCCAATGGATTGATCGGGATTCTTAATCTGTACCACAGATCTTCCTAAGCTGTCCTCATAGATGCTAGCACCTAATCGGTTGGTCCTAAGGTATTCCAGCTGAGTCTTGTACGTGCCTTCTACCCTGTACAGGTATGGCACTCCTGAGCTGCCTGTAGGTCTCTCCATACCTTGAGACATCACTGATTCACTAGTCTCAAAACTTGGGTAGTATGAGGGGTGACTCAACTGCTGGGCCCAAGACCTAGCAGTGTGGTTGACACTAGCCTCTGAAGACCTAAGGCTTTGTCTATCTCTTACTAGGTGTCGTCCTGATCTAAGGTTCATATGCCTGTTTAAGTAGCCCGATTTTTGCCCAGAGTACCACCTCGTTGCTGATCAATTGGTATCCGTTACTTGATTCTTTTTAGTTATTTATCGTGTTTAAGGTCTTGTCTGATGTTACGTCGTCAGGAATACTTGAGTGTAGTTCCGCACTTAAAGTTGATCGTTCCACGTTAAGTTCTTTTCCTTTAAAGTTCTCGATAGTACAAAGATTATGTCCTTAGCTTGAACTTGAGAGTTTAGGTCTGCTTCAACTTGATAATTGCCTATCGTCGCCCTGACTTACTCCTACCTCTAGTCGTTCTTAGCCTAAGCTAGGAATTGACAAAGGGAGTTGAGAATTTCCAACCTTTTGTTTCCTTCTTGGTTGCCCTTGAGTGCCCAGGAAGTGTGTTCCCAAGCTTGCACTTACACTTGCTTAGAACGCCTTTCGATGCTCTCAATAGATCTGTAAGAATTCCAAAGTTTAGCTCAAGACCAATTTGCACTGTGAGTTTTTGAAAAACAATTCTAGAGATCCCAAAATTTTGTTCCCCCTGGGTATGTTCTACTTCAAAATACCCTATCTGAAAATCAACGCATTATCTTTATAAAAAACAGTTGAGGGCGTGTAGTATATGCCACGAGCTTTCCAACAAGCCCTAGAGCTCAGAAAATTGATTTCGTATGAAAAAGTTATGACTGTTCAGGGTTTAGGGGGTTAAAACAGGATTCAATCTGGCTGACAGATCCTAGGATTTTCTCCCAAATCTCAAGTGTAGGAACCTCCAGAAATGCTAATGGATTGACTATTTTGCCCCAAAATTATCCCAAATTTTGAACAAAAGCAAACCCTAATTTTTGGCCAAAAAGCCTGTCAATCGCGATCGATAGGTCTGTCAATCGCGATTGACAGAGGTGTCCATCAGGCCTGTCAGTCGCGATCGACAGTGTCAATCGCGATCGACAGAGTCGATCGTGGCTGTCAATTGCGATCGACGGTATCAATCGCGATCGACACGTTTTCCAGGTTTTTCGCCAAAATTTCAGTCAATCGGGGGCCTATCAGTCGCGATGGACACGTGGCTACGCGTAAAAGTCAATCAATCGTTGAATTTCAGTCGGTCGCGATCGACGGTGTCAATCACGACTGACAGAGGTGTCGGTCGTGGCTGTCGATCGCGATCGACGGTGTCAATCGCGATTGACAGGGTCCTACGTGGTAGTCTGTCGGTCGTGAAGTCTGTCGGTCGTGATTGACAGGGTCTGTCGGTAGCGATTGACAGAGGTTGTCGGTCGCGATTGACAGAGGCTGTCGGTCGCGATTGACAGAAAAACACAAAATTTTTCTACTGTTTTAGGTGATTTGGGATGTGCTCATCATGCTTGTGCTAGTGGTGAACTTTGTTTTACCAAATGATCGAATTTTCTGTCGATCGCGATCGATAGAGGCCGGCGACTGCGAGACAGATTCGACGAGTTTCGTACCTGCGCAGAGAGCTGGGGATGATGATTCAGCAAGATCCTGCAAAATGCTCAAGAAACATGCAAGAAACCACACACGCAATATCGCTCTCTCGCTCTCTCTCACAAGTGAAATGAGGGAAATGAGGTGGAGAAGGTGATATAATCAAAAAACAGAAATTTTTGCGATGATGAAGATGGAGGTGGGAGATGGTGATGATGATGATGGTGATGAAGATGGTGAAGGAAAAACAAGAAAATAGATGAAAGTGAAGAAAATACCTACAATTCCAACGCGTCAACTC
Source organism: Ceratopteris richardii (assembly GCA_020310875.1). Classification (NCBI taxonomy): domain Eukaryota; kingdom Viridiplantae; phylum Streptophyta; class Polypodiopsida; order Polypodiales; family Pteridaceae; genus Ceratopteris; species Ceratopteris richardii. Next base: position 3,247,483 of record CM035438.1, read on the forward strand.
TACGTCTTACCATCACACGCTCGTCCTCAAAGTTCGATCCCCGGCAACGGCGCCAAAATTTGGTGTAGCTCGGTGATGAGTAGCACCTCCTTTAATGTCAATCCGGGAAGACGTGAGGATGGTATGAAGACCTCGAGCAAGTGGAGGCACAAGTGCGTGAGTGAGAAGCACACAAGCATGCACACACATACACACACACGCGCACACTCGGCAAGACAAAGAGTGAGAAGCAATGGAGTGCTTAGATTACTTTCAAAAAGCTCTTACAAGTTCATTTCAATTACAAGCTAACCTCAAAAATGAGCTCTCTAGCTCCTTTTATAGTTTTTGACTAGCTTTGGCCCTGTTTAGACCTAGTGTCCGGCCTAGTTAAAAATTAGGTTCCAGGGCTTATTTGAGGGCTCAAACGAGATCTAAAAAATACGAAAATTGGCAGGTAGATACTTATAAAGCTCCTCAAGCTCAAGGACTCCTTGGCTTGCACAAAATGGAGCTACAAATATATGAAATGGTATTTACAATGGTGTTTAGTGATGAGAATCACTTTTAATTGGTGTAAGGTTTTTTGAAAAATTAAAGGGTTGCCTTAGTGCTAGATCTGAGTGAATGCTCATACTTGCTTCTTCATGAAGAAAATTATTGGCCTACTTGCCAGATCGTCGTTGACTCCCTTGTCTGCTTGTGCCTTCTCTCCCTTCTGACTCTCTTCTCTGACTGCCATGCCTCATCAGTCCTTCAGTTCCTTGTCTGCTGCTAACATTTATCAAAAAGCATACACATTTGATTAGTCAATGAGTGAGTTATGTGCAGCAGACTTTCTGAGTAGTGATTCTCTTCACAGTTAGTTCAAGATTTTGATAATTTAGTATTGATCCTCCAAATCGGTAAAGGTTTTGAGTTGTTCTTGATATAGAGGTGCTCTAAAATCAAGGATATCGTATTCTTTTGGAGATTAACACTCTCCATTAGTGGTATCAGAGCAAGAATCATCAAAATTGAAGAAAAGAGGACCCCGATTGCTGCAATCATACAGAAATCAACCTTTGAAGGTTCAAAAGGTGAAAGTTTAAAGAGAAAGCTTGAGAAGGAGGCCTCAGGCTATCAAGAAGATCAAAAGGAACTTCATTTGAAGTAAGGGTACACTTATTTCTTATAAAGTTTGAAGAATTTAATACAGAGGTGAAGAAAGGATGGGAGATTCTCTTCAGATAGAGAAATTGGATAAAGAAAACTATCCAGCATGGTCAATGAGGATGGAAGCTCATCTCATGAGAAAAGACTTAATAGGTTACATTACAGGTGAAGAAGAAAAACCACAATTCAGAGATCCTAGTGTTCCAACTAGGGATGAACTCTCAGATTAGTCAATGAAGGCATCTTTGTGGGCAGAGTTTACCACATTCAAGAAGAAGGCATCTCAATCTATTTTTGATTATGTAACAAGGATGAAGGACATTGCAGATACATTGGGAGCAGTTGATGAAGATATTGAAGAGGATAAATTGGTAAGGCAAATCCTCATAGGTTTGAAAGGAGATGAGAAATGGAAGCCATTTATTTTGTGTACTGAATTGTCACTATATCATTTCACTCCCAATTTAAATCAATTGCTAGGACACATGCTAACTTTTGAGTAGGATGTCAAAGGTGATGGTGATAAGAGTGCAGGTCAAGCAATCTATAAGAATAAGAAGAAGAATAGCAAAGGCAAGCAACAAGAAAATGAAGATGAAGGTACAACTAGCCAAGCCAACTTGATAAGAGGAAGAGGAGGTGGCAAAGGTAGAGGAAGAGGTAGAAGAAATTAAGATGGAGCCAAAGCTTGTTGGATTTGTGGTAAGACAAATCATTTAGCTCATCATTGTTGGCATAATAATCAAAATAATGGAGAATATAATCAAGATTTTAATTCAAGAGGAAGAGGTGGCACAAATCAAAGAGGTAATTTCAGAGGTAGAGGTTACTTTGGAAGAAATGCAGGTAGAGGATTCCAAAGTCAATCCAACAATACCTACTACAATTATTGATGGAGAGTGTTAATCTCCAAAAGAACAAGTTAACCTTGAAGTTAGATCACCTCTATATCAAGGTTAACCTTAGACTCCACCAAACTTAGAGATCATTCACCAAATTATCAGAAATATTGAAAGTTCTGAAAAATTCAACTTCTCTGAAAAGTCTGCTGCAGATTAGTCACTCATTGACTAATCAATTCTGTAAAGTTTTAGATAAAACTTTGCACAACACTTCGCCTTAAGGTTGCGCAACTTTGCCAAGTTAAATCTCTCAAAAAGATTAACCATACACTGAGAAATGTGTGAAACACTTTACCTATGTCTGAAAGTGCTTCTCTGCAATGGCGACTTTGACACCTGCAACTTCTTAGCACTGGTTCTCCCAACTCTGAACCCGTTTGATCAAGATCTTCTAGCCATAGATGGCTTACCTTCCAACTTAGATTTTAAGTCCTCATTTGTGTAAAACTTTACACTGTGAACTGAGCAATGATCATTTCATTGAAAATGAAATGTGCGCCAGATTTCTCGACTGTTAGAACATTCTTACATATGAATGTTCCTAATCAAAATTCTCACAGCCTGATTACAATTAACCTTTCAAATTCTAGCCATAGATAGATTAGCTATGGACTTAGATACGTGCAAAAGGATTTCTCAAAAGATTGAACACAGAAGGAGCAGACAGCAAAATATCGGGCACAAAAATTCTCGATTTCTCAGAAAATTTACATCTAAGTGAGGATGGACAATTCACTCACTCTTCATGTGTCTAATGACACTAATTTCTCTCTCTCCCTATTCTCAAATCTTCTTCTGCTCTATTTGCCCGACATTTTCAAACATATTTATAGATGAATATATACAAGTGTATAACTTAAACAAGGGTATAAGTCAGCTAATGTACATATGTGTACATATCTTTGAGTTTTCTGAAAATATCCTTCCTTCAACCATCTGACTTTGTTTCCTTCTTGACTCCTTGACTTCATTTCTCCATAATCCTTCAATTGATGATTGTCATGCACCAACAGCTCCCCCTCAATCATTAATTGAGGTTCTTCTCTATCTTCTTTACTCCAGCCATATCCTTGAATCTTTGTAGTTTTGGTCCATCTAGACTTTTAGTCATCATATCTGCAACTTGATCTTTTGTGGGAGTGTGTATGACTTCAATCTCTTTCTCAATGACCTTCTCTCTCAGAAAATGATACTGTATTTCAATATGCTTAGTTCTAGCATGAAATACAGGATTAGCTGCCAAGTATAATGAACTCATATTGTCTCCACAAATAATAGGAGTACTCTGAATCACATCAAAAACTTTCAAAAGTGTCTTTAGCCATATTACCTCTTTTGCAGCTTCCACCATACCTTTATATTCTGCCTCTGTAGATGACAAAGCAACTGTATGTTGCTTCTTGGAACACCATGAAATCAATTTGTCTCCTACATAGCACAAGTATCCATGTGTTGATCTTCTATCATCCACATTACCTGCCCAATCTGCATCACTATATATCTTGATTCTTGTATCTGAAGTAAACCCATAGTACAATCCTTCTTTGAGTGTACCCTTGATGTACCTAAGTATTCTTTGTCCTGCAATCCAATGTTCCTTTCTAGGACAATGCATAAATTGTGAAAGCACACCAACTGCATATGACAAGTCAGGCCTTGTCAATGTAGCATAAATCAAGCTACCAACCAAACTTTGATAGAGTTTCATATCTCTGAACTCTTCTCCTCCAAACCTAGACAATTTATGGTTCACTTCCAAAGGTGTAGGTGCAACCCTGCAATCTTCCATTTTAAATTTGGTTAGCAAATTTTTAAGATACCTTTCTTGAGTCACATATACTCCATGTTGAGTATAAGTGATCTCCATTCCCAAGAAGAATGATAGGTTCCCCAAATCACTGATTTTGAACTCTTTCTCCATCTGCTTTTTGATCATTTGTATCCCCTTATCATCTGTTCCTGTAAGTATTATGTCATCAACATAAATACACACATAAATGAACCCATCTTCACTTGCTTTGACTAGCAAGCTACTATCTGCCTTTGATGCTTGAAAACCAAGATCATTCAAGAATTTTACAAGCCTATAATTCCAAGCCCTTGGGGCTTGCTTCAACCCATACAAAGCTCTCTTGAGCTTACATACATAATTTGGACTCACTTGATCTTTGAACCCATCTGGTTGCTCCATGTAGACTTCATCTGAAATGTAACCATTCAAGAAAGCATTTTTAACATCTAATTGAGACAACTTCCAACCTTTACAAGCAGCAATTGCAATGAGTGTCCTGATGGTTGTCATCTTTGCCACAGGACTATATGTCTCATCATAGTCCACTCCATATGTCTGTGCATACCCTTTCACAACAAGTCTAGCTTTGTACCTAGACACACTTCCATCTGCAAATCTTTTAGTCTTGTAAACCCACTTACATCCAATGATTTTCTGGCTATTAGGTTTAGGAACCAAATCCCATGTTTGATTCTCTATCAATGCATCATACTCCTCTTGCATAGCATCTTCCCAATTCTTCTTCCCTTTGGCCTCTTCATATGTAGAAGGGTCTTCATCTGCTTTTACCAAATAAGCATAATCTTTAGTAGTCAAGAATGAAGTGTCATAGCTATACCTTGTAGGTTGCCATTTGTGCCTAGATGATCTCCTAACTTCTGCACTTCTTGAAGTTTCTGGTTCATCACATTCTGAATCAAACCTTGGCCTCTCTTCAACTTCAACCTGCACTTCATTACTCTCACTTTCATCAAGTAATTGAATCTTTGCTTTACCTTTCCTTTGTTCCACTACTTCTTCATCATCTGCATGTACATTATATTTACCTGCATACCAAGTACCTTGCTTATCAAATGTAACATCCTTGGATACAATAAATTGCTTTGTGGATGGACTCCACAACCTGTATCCCATTTGCTTATCATCATAACCAATGAATACATACTTTTCTGCCTTAGGCTCCAACTTATGCCTCAATTGAGATGGCACATATGCATATGCCAAGCATCCAAATATTCTGCAATGATCCAAGGTAGGTTTCTTACCCCACCAAGCTTCATATGGTGTCATACCCTGCAAAGCTTTACAAGGCAATCTATTAACCAAATATGTAGCTGTATTAACAGCCTCAGCCCACAAATAATTTGGGCAATTCTTCTCTTTCATCATGGACCTTGCAAACTCAACAAGAGTCCTATTTCTTCTTTCTGCTACCCCATTTTGTTGAGGAGAGTACCTGCAAGTAACTTCTCTCTTTATACCTGCATTCCACAAATAATCATTGAACTCATTTGAAAAATACTCTCCCCCTCCATCTGACCTTAGTCTCCTCAATTTTTGACCTGTAATCCTTTCTGCATATGCATGATAGTGTTTAAATGTATTAAACACTTCTGACTTTTCCTTAATCACATAAATTGTGATCCACCTGGTAGCATCATCAACATATATGACATAATATCTTGAACCATTTACACTAAAGTCCTTTGAAGGACCCCACACATCTGTATGCACCAATTCAAGTCTTTCTGAATACATAAATCCATGCTTGGAATAGGATTGCTTATGAGCCTTACCTAATTGACATGCCTCACATCTGTATGTCATGTGTTGACCTGCAATGTTAGGCATTCCAAGCACTGAATCATTGTTAATCATTTCTTTGATACCTCTTTCATTAAAGTGTCCAAGTCTTTTGTGCCAAAGATCCAACTCTGACACCTTTTGCTCTCCATATGTGAACATAGCATGTCCAACATTTCCTTGTACCTTCAATGTGAAAAGCCTTCCTTCTTTCTTTCCTGCAATAACTTGTTTATACCCTTGACTAGGGTCTTCCACATAAACTCCATCATTTGTGAACCTTACCTCATATCCTTTTTCCACAATTTGACCTACACTGATCAAATTCTTTGGAATTGTGGGAACATAAAGTACCTTACTCAGAAGAGTGCTCCCATCCTTAGCTTTGATTGAACCAATTGAATTTACCTTATGCTTTGTATTATCACCTGTCTGCACTGTATGATTAATTGCATTGTGATCTAGGTCAGTCATCAAAGCAATATTTCCACTCAAATGATTACTACATCCTGAATCAATATAAAACACTCTCATGTCCTCATGTGAAGTTTCACATGTATTCATAATGAGAGTCGAATCCTCCTTTTGATCTGATGCATAGTTGTAGTAGGTGTTATTATAGGATTGATTTTGGAAGCTTCTTCCTCCACCTCTTCCAAAAGAATTCCTACCACCTCTACCTCTGAAGTTTCCTCTCTGAAATCTACCACCTCTTGCTCTTTGATTAAAGTTCTGATAATTACCATTGTTTTGATTATTATGCCAACAATCATGAGATAGATGATTGGTCTTACCACATATCCAACAAGCTCTTGCATTCTCTTTGTTGTTTCTGCCTCTTCCTCTACTTCTGCCATTTCCTCTTCCTCTTATGAAGTTTGCTTGGTTTGAAGTACCTTCTTCTTCACCTGATTGTTGCTTTCCTTTGTTGGCTTTCTTCTTGTCTTTAGAATACATTGCATGACCTGCACTCTTATCAACATCTCCTTTGATATCATTCTCAAAAGTTAGCATATGACCTAACAATTGATTCAAATCAGGAGTAAAGTGATCTAATGAAAGTTTTGTAGATAAAATGAAAGGCTTCCATTTCTCATCTCCTCTTAGCCCTGTGAGTATTTGTCTTACCAATTTGTCTTCTTCAATATCTTCATCCACTGCACCTAGAGAATCTGCAATGTCCTTCATCTTTGTCACATAATCAGAAATTGATTGTGAGGCCTTCTTCTTGAAGGTAGTAAACTCTGCCCACAGTGAAGCCTTCCTTGATTTGGTTGTATTTTGGAAATGCTCTTCCAAAGCATTCCAAATGTCACAAGCACTCTCAAGTCCTCTAATGTGAGGAAGCAAATAGTCATTGACTGCCATGTAGATGATGCTTCTTGCTTGAGCATCCTTCTTCATCCAATTCTTCAAGTCTGCAAGCTCCTCCCTAGTTGGAACACTAGGATCTCTGAATTCTGGCTTTTCTTCATCTCCTGTGATGTATCCTATCAGATCTTTGCTCATAAGGTGAGCTTCCATCCTCATAGACCATGCAGGATAGTTCTCTCTATCCAACTTTTCAATTTGGAGACTATCTCCCATCTTTACTTCACCTGTAGCTTCAAATCTTTAACCTTTACAGATAATAAATGTACCTTTACTTCGAATGTTGCTCCTTCTGATCCTTTTGATACTCTTTGTGTGTCTTCCTTTGATCTTTCTTCAACCTTTACCCTTCTGCACCTTCAAAATGTAAAATTTTGTATTTCTGCAATAGTCGGAGTCTTCTTCACTTCAATTTTGACACAACCTGCTCTGATACCACTGATGGAGAGTGTTAATCTCCAAAAGAACAAGTTAACCTTGAAGTTAGATCACCTCTATATCAAGGTTAACCTTAGACTCCACCAAACTTAGAGATCATTCACCAAATTATCAGAAATATTGAAAGTTCTGAAAAATTCAACTTCTCTGAAAAGTCTGCTGCAGATTAGTCACTCATTGACTAATCAATTCTGTAAAGTTTTAGATAAAACTTTGCACAACACTTCGCCTTAAGGTTGCGCAACTTTGCCAAGTTAAATCTCTCAAAAAGATTAACCATACACTGAGAAATGTGTGAAACACTTTACCTATGTCTGAAAGTGCTTCTCTGCAATGGCGACTTTGACACCTGCAACTTCTTAGCACTGGTTCTCCCAACTCTGAACCCGTTTGATCAAGATCTTCTAGCCATAGATGGCTTACCTTCCAACTTAGATTTTAAGTCCTCATTTGTGTAAAACTTTACACTGTGAACTGAGCAATGATCATTTCATTGAAAATGAAATGTGCGCCAGATTTCTCGACTGTTAGAACATTCTTACATATGAATGTTCCTAATCAAAATTCTCACAGCCTGATTACAATTAACCTTTCAAATTCTAGCCATAGATAGATTAGCTATGGACTTAGATACGTGCAAAAGGATTTCTCAAAAGATTGAACACAGAAGGAGCAGACAGCAAAATATCGGGCGCAAAAATTCTCGATTTCTCAGAAAATTTACATCTAAGTGAGGATGGACAATTCACTCACTCTTCATGTGTCTAATGACACTAATTTCTCTCTCTCCCTATTCTCAAATCTTCTTCTGCTCTATTTGCCCGACATTTTCAAACATATTTATAGATGAATATATACAAGTGTATAACTTAAACAAGGGTATAAGTCAGCTAATGTACATATGTGTACATATCTTTGAGTTTTCTGAAAATATCCTTCCTTCAACCATCTGACTTTGTTTCCTTCTTGACTCCTTGACTTCATTTCTCCATAATCCTTCAATTGATGATTGTCATGCACCAACAATTATGCTTCAGATCAGAAGGATGATTCAACCTTAATCATGAATGCAACTTGTGAAAAGCAAAGTGAAGACCAAAGAGTCTTCTACATTGACTCAGGGTGTAGCAATCACCTGAGTGGTAATATAGCCTTGATCACTGATTTGGAGAATAAGGTAACTAATCATGTGGTTCAAACAGGTGATAATACAAAGCACAATGTGAAGTCAGTTGGATCAGCAAAGGCCAAGGATGGAAGTACTCTTCTGAGTAAGGTCTTGTATGTTCCTACAATTCCAAAGAATCTGATAAGTGTAGAACAAATTGTTGAAAAAGGTTATGAAGTAAGGTTCACTAATGATGGAGTTTTTGTGGAAGACCCTAGCAATGGGTATAAACAAATTGTTTCACCAAATAAAGAAGGAAGACTTTTCACATTGAAGATTCAAGGTAATGTTGGTCATGCCATGTTCACTTATGGAGGACATAAGATCTCTGAGTTAGATCTTTGGCATAAAAGGCTTGGACATTTCAATGAAAGAGGTATTAAAGATATGGTTAACAATGGTTCAGTGCTTGGATTGCCTAATGTTGCAGTTCAACATATGACATACAAATTTGAGGCATGTCAATTAGGTAAGGCTCATAAGCAATCATATTCTAAGCACGATTTCATGTATTCAAAGAAGCTTGAATTGGTACACACAGATGTGTGGGGACCATCAAAGGATTTGATTATAAATGATTCAAGATATTATGTGACTTATGTTGATGATGCTACCAGGTGGATCACTATCTATGTGATCAAAGATCAATCAGAGGTATTTAATACGTTCAAGCATTATCATGTGTATGCAAAAAGAATCACAGGTCAAAAGTTGAAGAGACTAAGGTCAAGTGGAGGGGGAGAGTATTTCTCTAATGAGTTCAGTGATTACTTATGGAATGTAGGTATAAAAAGGGAAGTTACTTGCAGGTACTCTCCTCAATAAAATGGTGTAACAGAAAGGAGAAATAGAACTCTTGTTGAGTTTGCAAGATCAATGATGAAGGAGAAAAATTTTGCAAATTATTTGTGGGCTGAGGCTGTAAATACAGCTACATATTTGTTCAATAGGTTACCATGTAAAGCTTTGAAGGGGTATGACACCATATGAGGCATGGTGGGGTAAGAGACCTACCTTAGATCATTGCAAAGTGTTTGGATGTTTGGCTTATGCATATGTGCCATCTCAATTGAGGCATAAATTGAACCTAAAGCTAAAAAATATGTGTTCATTGGATATGATGATAAGCAGATGGGATATAGGTTGTGGAGTCCTTCCACAAAGGAACTCCTTGTATCAAAGGATGTTAGATTTGATGAGCAAGGTACTTGGTATGTAGGTACAATCAATAATCATGCAAGTGATGAAGAAATTGTGCATCAAAAGAAAGGTAAATTAAAGGTTTAAATATTTGATGAAGAAGAGAATAATGAAGTACAAGTTGAAGTTGAAGAAGTGCTAAGGTTTGATCCAGAGTGTGATGAACTAGAAACTTCAAGATGTGGAGAACTCAGAAGGTCATCAAGACACAAATGGCAACCTACAAGGTATAGCTATGACACTTCTTTTTTGACTACTAAAGATTATGCTTACAGGGTGAAAGCAGATGAAAACCCTTCTACATATGAAGACGCAAAAGGTAAGGAAAATTGAGAGAAAGCTATGCAAGAAGAGTATGATGCATTGATAGAGAATGAGACATGGGATTTGGTTCCTAAACCAAATAGTAAGAAGATCATTGGATGCAAATGGGTCTACAAGACAAAGAGGTATGCAAATGGAAGTGTGTCTAGGTATAAAGCTAGACTTGTTGTGAAAGGGTATGCTCAGACATATGGTATAGATTATGATGAGACCTATAGTCCTATGGGAAAGATGACAACCATCAGGACACTCATAACAATTGTTGCATGTAAAGGTTGGAGTTTATGTCAATTAGATGTGAAGAATGCTTTTCTTTTATATTTTAGATGATGTTTTCATGGAACAACCACATGGGTTTAGAGATGAAAGGTATTCAGAATATGTATGCAAGCTCAAGAGAGCTTTGTATGGTTTGAAGTAGGCCCCAAGGGCATGGAATTATAGACTTGTAAAGTTCTTGAAGGAACTTGGTTTTCAAGTATCTAAAGCATATAGTAGCTTGCTTGTCAAAGCAAGTGATAATGGGTTCATTTACATGTGCATATATGTTGATGACATAATTCTTACAGGTACAGATGAGAAAGGCATAAAAAGCCTAAAGAAGCAAATGGAGAAAGAGTTCAAGATTAGTGACTTGGGAGACTTGTCATATTTTTTGGGCATGGAGATTTCATATACTCAACATGGAGTGTATGTGACTCAAGAAAGGTATTTGAAGAACTTGTTGATCAAGTTTAAAATGGATGATTGTAGGGTGGCACCTCCTCCAATGGAGGTGAATCATAAGTTGAGCAGATATGGAGGAGAAGAATTCAAGTACATGAAGCTATATTATAGTCTGGTTGGTAGTCTAATCTATGCTACATTAACTAGACCTGATTTGTCATATGAAGTTGGAGTATTGTCTCAATTCATGCATTGTCCTAGGAAAGAACATTGGATTGCATGACAAAGGGTATTGAGGCACACTAAGGGTACACTCAAGGAAGGTTTGTATTATGGTTTTACATCAGATACAAACCTCAAGATATATAGTGATACAGATTGGGCAGGTAATCTTGATGATAGGAGATCAACATATGGATACTTGTGTTATGTGGGAGATAAGCTAATCTCTTGGTGCTCTAAGAAGCAACACACAGTTGCTTTATCATCTACAAAGGCAGAGTACAAAGGTTTGGTTGAAGGTGCAAAGGAATTCATATGGCTAAAGACTCTTATGAAGAGTTTTGACATCATTTAGAGTACACCCACTATTCATAGAGATAACATGAGTTCATTGTATCTAGCTGCTAACCCTATTTTTCATGCCAAGACTAACCACATTGAGATTCAGTATCACTTTCTAAGAGAGAAGGTGATTGAAGTCATACATACTTCAACAAAAGATCAGATTGCAGATATGCTAACCAAAAGCTTTGATGCACCAAAGCTACAAAGATTTAAAGACATGGCAGGTATAAGGAAGATAGAGAAAACCTCAATTGATGATTGAAGGGGAGTTGTTGGTGCAAGTCAACCACCAATTGATGTTTTGGATGAAGGATTGAAGTCAAAGATTGAAGAAAAGATTAGTCTATGAAGTTAAAGATAGTGTACATTCAAAAAATGAAGACTTGTATACATATGTACATTAGACTTAAAGTTAGCTCACTTATACCTTGTGTATGGTCATGATCTTGTACATATATGTCTATATATACAAGTAAAAAGTCAGTACAAGTATGATAGAGCAAGACATGAGAAGAATTAGAAGTCATTAGACACTTTAGAAGTGAGGAATATCTCTCTCATCACTCATATGTAAAATTCTTAGAGAAGAAGAAATATTGCATTCAATCTTTTGCTGAGTACTCCTTCATCCAGAATTATCACACAAGCTTCAAGCTCCATTAGAATACTCTTCTAGCATAAAATCCAATGAAATTTCAATAACATCTCCTTTGTAAAATGGATAAGGAACCAAAATAACCATGTGGTAATCACATATAATAATCAATAATATGGCTCAATGCAAAGCCAACATAGGTGATAAAATGATATATAGTTGAGACTTCAATTGGATCATATATCTGCATAAAAACAAGAAAACAAATACTAATCAAGGTCCAAAATCAACTCTCATAAATTATATGTAATCAGGAAGCCTAGACATATCCAAGTAGAATAAGCAAGATATAGACTAAAATACCAATATACATCCATTGATGATACTATGATCAAAATCATGATGACATAAACCTGAAAGATAAACTACTTGACAAGATCACACTCTACTCTCATATGGGGGGAGATATCAAAGTGAAAAACAAGACGAAAGCATAAGAGTTCAAACACACTTCTTCTAATAATCTTTGCACCAATGAGCCTCTAAACCAAGAGTCCAAAACAAATTTGAAGATAATTTTAATCTTTAACTATCTTTAGGATTGCAAAGAAAAAAATATGATCTTTTGTATATTATTTTTAATGCTCCAAATTTTAAGATAATTCTTTGATATCTTCAAAGTACAAATCATCAATGATCGAGGGGAGTGAAAATCATTATCCAATGTTTTACTTGTTCCTAACTTGTGCATGAATTTAGTATAAGTTAGGGCCATTATCGATTAGGATAAACAAGTATTATTCGATAACAGTTTTGTAAAGGTGATTGACCCAAAAACCAAATACATCATCATCCAAGGCGTAGAAGAAAAAGGGCTATACAAACTCTCTTGATTTCTATCTAAGGAGTCACTTTCCAACCTCTAGCATCAAAGGTATGGATACACATCATATTTACTAAAGATTTCTGCATCATAGATAGTCAAATGATTGCCCAAGATGAGACAAGCCACTGTTGTCTACCAAACTTGCACCCAAGGCAAGCAACATCGGGCTCCCATTCCCAAGGAGGCTTCCATACAAGCTAGAAACCCTTTAGTCCTAGAGCACATGGATCTCTGTACCCATGAATACCCCTTTTCTTAGTTGATCAATCTACTGCTTTCTTCCAGTAGATGACCACTCAAGATACATTTGGGTATATTTTTTTTAAGTCCAAGATAGATACTTTTTCAAAGTTTAGAGAATGGATATCTCAAGTTGAGAATGAAGCATCCAAGTTAGTCAGAACTATTAGATCAGATAGAGGTGGTGAATTTATCAATTATGACTTTGAAAATTTCTTAAAGCAAAAAGGGATAAAAAGACAATTCACTCAACCTCACACTCCATCCCAGAATGGAGTATCTGAGAGAAAGATCCAAAGTGTAATGGAAATGGTGTGTACCATGCTTTACAAAAAAGAATTACCCTTCAAGTTTTGGGCAAAAGTAGTACACACTCTAGTCACATACTCAATTGAGGCGTCACTAGTGCATTGAATAACATGGACCAATGTCACTGAGTATCTATACCACAATCCAAACATCAAGCTCACACTCGAGGATTCATCATCACTTGTGGATGTGCATACTTATCGACAACTTATTGGCTCATTACTCTACCTCGCCAACACTAGACCAAATATTGCCTATCCAATTGGTATTCTAAATCAGTTTGCACATCAACCTCGTCAGACGATGCTGCTCGAAGAATACTTCGATATCTTGCCCTCACCGGACATCATGGTCTTTAGTATAGAGGGGGCATCGAACTCGCCGGATATTTTGATTCAGATTGGGTTGGTAATCTTGATTTTAGACGGTCTACTTATGGGTACATATTCTTTCTTGGCTCGGGACCTATCTCCTGGGCAAGTAGAAGAGCCTACAAATGCTCTGTCATCCACCGAGACTGAGTACAGAGCATCTAACTTCGCAGCATGTGAGGCCATCTAGCTTTGATGATTATTATCAGACATTGGTGTTTTGCAGGTTAATTCCAACATGCATCTGCATGGACAACCAGTAAGCCTTGACCATTGCCAAGAATCCAGTGTCCCACACTCAGACGAAACACATCGAGATCTACTACCATTTCATCTATGAGAAGCTTGTATCTCAAGAGATCAGTTTGGAGCAGTGTACCTCTCAAGAGAACCTGGCGGACATGTTCACAAAGGCTCTACCTCCAATTTTGCTCCAACACCTTCAACATTGAGCCGCTCCAAAATGAAGTTGTAGACGGGGTGTTGACAACATGATTGCTTCTACATCATTTCCATTTGTATCCGCATGAGTGCATCTCCATTTTGTGTCCAGGAGGTACTCCATTTCTAGTTTATTTCCATTTTATATTATCCTATTTTGTATTTGGGTACCTTGCCATTTGGTTCTACGGGTGTATTCATTCTCCTTCAAGAAAAAATATCCCACATGTGATGTACTTTGGAAAGCCCCTCCCAATTCTATACAGGGAGGGCCTCTCCCCCTATTTTGTACTTGGTTAGAAGCTAGAGGAGTCTATTCCATGCTCTTGGCAAGATCATTTCTAATCTATGTGAGTTTACCCATTTCTTGGTCTACTCACTTTGAGTCTCTCCTAACTCTTTCTTTTGTGTGTACACTCTTCTTTTCATTTTGCTTTCACGCACGTACTCTCTACACATCTATCACCTGTGTAGACAACCACATGTGATGTCACCTTCTTCTCTCTTTGTTAGAGCTTTAGCTATCTCTAGCATGAATGGGAGTGCTGCATCGGATGTTCTATACAGTAAAATAGAAACATAGATGCATCTCTCTCTCTCTCTCTCCCCACATTAGTCAGGATGCAATATCATACACCAACATTAACAACTATGTATAATCAACCAAAATCATACACTCAAGTGAATAATACAAAATCTACAAGGCATACCTGTAGTTTCTTATCGATGACTAATCTTGGATCATGATTCGACTCCACACTACACCCTCAAGCATGCAGCACAACTCCAATTCCACCAATAGGTTGTAAGATTAAATAGTTGATTCAATGCTTGTCAATGGTCACTCTTTAGTGAGTGGTGAACTATGAGAGTCGAGAGAATTAAGATAGCAAACACAACTTACTTTATTCACAATTTGTGTCCGGTGCTCATCGCTCAATGTCAAAGAACGAACACGTTGCTGCGAGTTAAGACTCATTCTCTCTCTCTCTCTATCCATCTATGTATCTATGTTTGTATGTATGTATGTCTGTATGTCTTGTTGATGACACGACAAAGACTCGAACCTTATCAAGCCTGCGGAAAACACCACGTCATCGAAGTTGGCTAAGATAGAGTGATATTAGAACACCTCTAAAATTAGCAGTAGCTTAGCAAAGTTTCCGACACTCAAACATATAAGTTTTGAATTCACTGAAATTCCACTAGAACTTCATCGGACTGTCAACCGTAATTATACCGGAATCAACTGCGATTCAGTTTATAATTACTTCAAGTATATAAGGAAGTGATGCGCAAACTTCCTTCACTGAATGAACTCTTTCTGAAGTTTAAGGTAAAACTTCATCAGTTCAGAATGCCTCTTTCCGGTCGGACTTTGTACTGTGTGTACATATCCATTTCACCGAAATCTTTGATGAACTGATAGTAGAGATGTCTAGCTACAAGATAAGCTATCTCTCATACAAAACTTTAATTTATTCTGTGAGATATACTTCGTTGTTCTACCGGAAAACATGTTTACTGAAAGAACTGTAACTGACCGAAAAAAACGTTTACTCAGAGAACTATAACTGTTAACTAACTTTATACCGTAACATGAAAATACTCAGGTTTCTTCACATACGAACGAATGCGCGCAAGCTTCCACATGAACATGTGTTTTCTATTAGAGAAGATGTGTACAAAACTAGCTTGGCCTCTTCTTGCTCAAGCTATAGAAACTCTCCTACACTGAGTAGTTTCTTCTTACCATCTCTCTCAGATGAATACCTGACATTTCAGGTTTCTGTTATTCATCTTTACATACGTGATCTCCGGCGTCTTCTAGACCTATTCTTGATTTCTATGTGCGCTCTATTCGCACTACGTGCTCTTCTCATGCACGTTCTTGCTCACACACTTTTTCTGTTCTTGTCTCTCTTTATATACAGTTTTGATCCGGTGTAACAGACTCTAACAAACTCTAATTCTGGAAGTTTCTTCGCTGTACATTACATTCGTGAATTTGTCCCTTCACTAAGGCTTTGATTTTCTGAATACTTTGATTTTGCTTCTCTTTATCTTTCTTTATTTTTATGTCTGTCTGTATGTCAAATTCGTGAGTGATTCTTCAACAGCTCCCCCTCAATCACTAATTTGACTCTTCCTGTCTTTCATATATTTTTCTTTCTTTTATACCTTCCATTTCTTTGAATCTGCTTGTCTTTGTTCCATCCAAGCTCTTTGTCAAAATATCTGCAATCTGATCTTTTGTCGGAGTGTATACTATTTCTATCTCCTTCTCCATTACCTTTTCCCTCAGGAAATGATACTGGATCTCTATGTGCTTTTTTCTTGCATGAAATACTGGATTTGTTGCAAGATACAATGAGCTCATGTTATCTCCATGTATGATAGGTATACCTTGATCAATACCCATGCTTTTGAACAAGGTCTGCATCCATATCACTTCTTTAACTGCTTCTACAAGTCCTTTATATTTTGCTTCTAATGATGATAAAGCCACTGTGTGTTGTTTCTTCGAACACCAACTTACTAGCTTATCTCCTATGTATATCATATACTCAGGTGTTGATCTTCTGTCATCTTGACTTCCTACCCAATCTGAGTCACTGTATGCTCTCAACTTTATATCTGGCATAAAAGGATAATATAATCCTTCCTTTATAGTTCTTTTGATGTATCTAAGAACTCTTTGTCCTGCAGCCCAATGTTGATCCTTCGGACAATGCATGAACTGTGAGAGAACTCCCACTGCATAACTAAGATCTGGTCTTGTTAGTGTAGCATAAATTAGACTTCCCACTAACGATTGATACTTCCTCATTTCTTTAAACTCTGCACCACTATATTTGCTGAGTTTATGATTTACTTCAAGCGGTGTTGAAGCTTCTCTGCAATTCTCCATATTAAACTTCTTCAGTAAGTTTAAAAGATACCTTTCTTGCGAAACATATACACCATGATCTGTGTATGTGATTTCCATTCCAAGAAAGTATGATAACTTTCCTAGATCACTGATCTTAAACTCCTTTTCAAGCAATCTCTTTACTTCTCTAATTCCTTCATCTGAGGTACCTATGATTATAATGTCATCTACATAAATACAAATGTAGATCATACCTTCTATTGTTCTCTTGATGAGTAGACTTGCATCTGCCTTCGAACTTTGGTATCCAAGTTCATTGAGATATTTCACAAGTCTGCAATTCCAAGCTCTTGGAGCTTGCTTCAGTCCATAAAGTGCTTTTCTTAATCTGTAAACAAAATTTGGGTATCTGGAACTTACAAACCCTTCAGGTTGTTCCATATAGACTTCATCTGATATATATCCATTCAGAAATGCATTCTTGATATCCAGCTGACTTAGCTTCCATCCTTTTGATGCTGCTATAGCAATCATTGTCCTTATGGTTGACATCCTTGCCACCGGACCAAACGTCTCATCATAATCTATGCCATGCGTCTGAGCATAGCCCTTGACAACCAGTCTAGCTTTGTATCTGGCTATCCTTCCATCTGCAAGTTTCTTAACTTTGAAAACCCATTTATTTCCAATCACTTTCTTACCATTTGGTTTAGGAACAAGTTCCCATGTCTTGTTCTCCTCCAGTGCATTGAACTCTTCTTCCATTGCTTCTTACCTTTAGCTTCATCATAGTTCTGAGGTTCTTCATCATCTTTGACCATATATGCATAATTTTTCTGAGTTATATACGAAGTATCATAGGAATACCTTGTTGGTTGTTTCCTTACCCTATTTGACCTTCTTGGTTCAAACTCTTCATAAGTGTTTGAATACACTTCTTCATCAAATCCCTGTTCATCTTCATTTCTCATACCTGATCCGATCCTGGACGTACTTGCCTGCATATGATCTTCATCTCTATTCACCAGCACAATTGATTTCCCTTTCTCTTTTCTTCTTACCTCTTCTTCAAGTGTTTCAACACTATGTTCTTTATCTGTATACCAGATTTTTCCTTCATCAAATGTAACATCTCTGGAAACAGTAAACTGTTTTGTTAGAGGACTCCAAAATCTGTAACCCATCTACTTTTCATCATATCCGACGAACACATATTTCTCTGCTTTTGGTTCAAGCTTATGTCTGAGTTGTGACGGTACATAAGCATAAGCCATTGATCCAAACACTTTGCAATGATCAAATGTTGGTTTCTTTCCCCACCAAGCTTCATAAGGGGTCATTCCTTCTAAAGCTGTACACGGTAATTTGTTTACCAAGTATGTAGCTGTATTTACAACTTCAGCCCAAAGAAAATTTGGACAATCTTTTTCTTTTAGCATAGCTCGTGCAAACTCAACTAGAGTTCGGTTCCTTCTTTCTGCTACACCATTTTGTTGTGGTGTATACCTGCAGGTTATTTCTCTATTAATACCTGCATTCCAAAGATAATCATTGAACTCTCGGGAGAAGTATTCTCCCCCTCCATCAGACCTTAGTCTCTTAAGCTTTCGACCTGTGAGTCTTTCAGCATATGCATGAAAATGCTTGAAGGTTTCAAATACTTCTGATCTTTCCTTCAAAAACATATAACATTATCCATCTCGTAGCATCATCAATGAATAAAACATAATACCTTGAGCCACTGATTGATCCTTCTTTTGTTGGTCCCCTGTTGAAGCTCAAAGTCAAGGACAAAGCATGGAAGCACATCAAAAGGTGGACACACAAGGAAAGGGAGCAAGTAGGGAGCTCCAAGAAGTGTATGTCAAATTTCCAGAAGAATCCCCTACAAAAATAGTGATTTTCATCACTAGAAACCATTGTAAATACCATTATCTATTTTTAGTAACTCCATTTTGTTCAAGCCGAGGAGTCCTCGAGCTTGAGGAGTATTAGAAGTACCATCGTACCAATTTTCATAATTTTTAGACTTCGTTTGAGCCCTCAAATAAGCCCTGGAACCTAATTTTTAACTAGGCCGGACACTAGGTCTGGACAGGGCCAAAACTAGTCAAAAACTATAAAAAGAGCTAGAGAGCTCATTTTTGGGGTTAGCTTGTTAGAGAATAGAACTTTTGTAAGAGAACTCTTTTGCAATCTAAGCTTTCCATTGTTCCTCTCTTTGATCTTACTTTGTGCGCGTGTGTGTGTATGTGTGTGCATGTTTGTGTGCTTTCACTCACGCACTTGTGCCTTCACGTGCTCGTGGTCTTCATACCGGTCCTCACGTCTCCGCGGATTGACAAGTAAAGGAGGTGGTGCTTACGCTTGAGCTACACCAAATTTTGGCGCCGTTGCCGGGGAGAGTGCTTCGAGGACGAGCGTTGTGATGGTAAGATCGTAGATTAGCGACGTTGGAAGGTAAAAAAACTGTCATTTCAGTTCATTTTCTGTTTTTTCCTCTTCATCTTCATCATCATCATCATCTCCACCTCCTTCCATCTTCTTCTTCATAGAAATTTCTTGTTTTTTAGTGCATTTTCACCATTTTCATACCATTTTTCATGCATTATTGTGTGGGAAGGAGTTGGGAGGTGCAAGGGAGAGCAAGCGCTGTGTTTTTTTTTCATGATTTTCTACTCATACGGAGCTCGCCATAGCCGGCGGTCATAAATTTGAATTTCCCGCCAAAAAACGCGATTCTGTGATGAAAATCGCGATTCTGTGAAAATTCAAAATTTTTTGAAAAATCACGATTTTCAGTTTTCCCGCCTAAAAGTTGGGTGAAAAGAATCGCGATTCTGTGTTTTTTCTCAAAAAAACACGATTCTCTGCTCAAAATTGCGACTCTCAAAAAACACGATTCTCTGCTCAAAATCGCGATTCTCACCAATCACGATTTTCAGCAAAAACACGATTTTGAGAAAAACACGATTCTCTATGACAAAATCACGATTTTCATGTCAAAAACACGATTTTGAGAAAACACGATTCTGTGATTGTGCTCAAAATCGCGATTTTCAGAAACACGATTTTGTGATCAACATCGCGATTTTCAGAAACACGATTTTGTGATCAAAATCGCGATTTTCAGAAACACGATTTTGTGATCAACATCGCGATTTTCAGAAACACGATTTTGTGATCAACATCGCGATTTTCAGAAACACGATTTTGTGATCAACATCGCGATTTTCAGAAACACGAATTTGTGATCAAAATCGCGATTTTCAAAAACACGATTTTGTGATCAACATCGCGATTTTCAAATCACGATTTTCTGCTCAAAATCGCGATTTTCAAAAACACAATTTTGTGCTCAACATCGCAATTTTTTGACTTCACAGCATCGCGATTTTCAGAAAGTTCACAAAATCGCGATTTTCTCCAAAGGTCCTGTTTGCCTGTTTTGACCCCCAAGAGCCTGATTTGACATAACTTTCTCATCCAAAGTCCATTTTTTGAGCTCTATAGCTTGTTGGAAAGCTCGTTTCAAATCCTACACGATCTCAACTGTTTTTTTCAAGAATAATGCGTTGATTTTGAGATGGGATAATTTGAAGTTGACCCTCAGGTGGGACTAGGGAACCAAGGGGGCTCTAAAGAATTTTGAACCATACCAAGGGGAAAATTTGGACTCTTGACTAAAGCTTATGTACCTGAGATCTGGTAGACACTTAGGCAAGGATAAACAAAGCATTAGATCTTCTGAGGCTAGTGTCAACCATACATCCAAGTCTTGGATACAACAACTAAGTGGTGATCTTTTACTAAGTTCAGACACAAGTGATTCAGAAATGTCTTTTAGCATGGGAAAACCTGCAGGTGGCTCAGGGATTGCCCATCTACAAACACCAGAAGGTCCCTATAAGACACAGTTGGAATATATTCGGACCAACCAATTAGGTGCTCGCATCTATGAGGATGGTCTGAGGCGATCAGTGGTCCAACTCAAAAATCCAGATCAATCCTTTGGACTTGAACACCCGGTGGTCAAGTTCGAAGAGGGTTCATACATTGATAAGGAAGGAACCATGTACGTGGTCACCAACCTACCAGATAGGACTGATGAGTTTGGAAATGTCATTCCTGAGAATGAAATAGGAGACCTAGAACAAGGAAACGTAGGACAAGGACCCCAGACTCCTAGAGGTAAGTCAGTTTTGACCCGAGTGATCACTCCAGACTGGATCCCTCAAGACAACAAAAGCATAGAACTATTTTTGAATAAAGAAACAGAGGAAGCCTTTTGGAGGTTCAAGCCAGATCAACCTAGCCAATTGGGCATAGTTATCATCTATGAATTCAAAGATCCTGAGATACCAGGCAAAGTTGTCTACCTGGATAACACATCAGAGAAAATTTTCTTGGTAACAGAACATGATAGACATGCATATACTTGGAAGAATGAATTGATTTTCTCCCCACCAAGATCCAATGTTTCCCATGGCTTCCAAGGAGTAGGGTCATCCCACGCTCATGAAGCCCAGAGAGAAAGAACTAGAGAGAGACCTGAGGTAAGTTTTGCACACACCGTGGGCAGGAATAGATCAGGATTTGAAAATGAAAGACCTGAAAGAGAGAGACATCAAGCACATAGGCAAAAAAGAGATGAACATGATTTTCCGTTGCCTAGACCCCGAGAGCACCCAAGAACCCTTAGACCCACTCAAGTGATCAAGGCAATGAAGAATTATTTTGACGGGTCAGGAGATCCTTATGATCATGTGGCCGAGTTCAAACAAGTGTTAAGAGCTGAACAGGTTGAGGATTTATTCACCCAATACGAGGCATTTGGTTTGACTCTTAAGGGCACTGCCTTGGCTTGGTTTCAACCATTGAGTAGTCGCAACTATCGCGATATAGGTCAACTGCTAGACGAATTCGTTGTAGAATTTTCCAAGAGTGGTATCAGGCATAAAACATCATCCTTGATCCACAGTTTCAAGCAGACACCCCAAGAAACAGTGCGACTAGCAGGTAGAAGGTTCAGACAGTACCTAGAAAGATGCCCTATTCCAGAGTTACCCACACCAGCCAAACAAGTGGCTTTGTTCTTAGATGGCTTACTGAGCACAAAGTTAAGATCATATGTGTACTTGAAAGATCCTAGATCCATAGAAGAGTGTGTGCGGACGTGCATAGACATAGAAGATAACTTGGGTGAGGAGTTAGGATTGTCCAAACTCTACAAAGATTCGGATAGTTCTACTAGTCATACTTCAAAGATCTCCACAGAAATAGAAGAGATAGCTGAGCAAGTTGCCAAGAAGCTGGGAGTCCAAAATAAACAAACACAGAGAGTCACTCCATTGAATCGGTGTTATACTTGTGGGGGCGACCACATGGCTAATGTATGCCCAATGCAAAACCAAAACATTAGAGAAAGGAATGCTCCATATTGCACTATTGAGAGAAAATACACAAACCACACGGCTCAAGATTGTCCCTACAATAGGCAGGCTGTTAGACAGAATTATCAGCAACCTTACCCACAAGGTAGGTATCAGAACCAATACCAACAGCCATATTATAGACCACAATAGCAATATCAGGTACCATATAGGCCACAACCTGTCTTGGGAAACCAACCACCAGCTCCAGCCAACGTGATTCCAGTCAAGTATGCTGTGGGAGAGGAAAATCCAAATAGAGCTTTGGTGCCACTAACCCCATTGATACCAGATAATGACTCTCATGCTCATAGTTCAGACTACTCCCATGAAGGTAGTCCACATGCTTATTACACAGAGTCACCTGAACATAATGAGATTTACTCGTATCAATATGAGGCACCGCCTATGGAGCAAAATTGGGAGCCAGAATACTCCAATGTCATGTACACAAATCCTAACCCTAGGCCCCAGTTGAGACAAATGAGACCACAAGCCCCTAGAGGATCTTGTTTCAGATGTCATGGTGACCATTTCATTCGTGATTGTCCCCACCCACCATCTCCGAGCCAAGGACAGGCTATCACAATACAGGCTTTTTGTCCTGATTGTGGCAAAGACCATCTCCCCAGAGATTGTCCAAGAAACCCCTCTAGTGCACCCAAGATTACACCCATTAATGTGGTAGGCTTAGTGGCAGATCCAAGTTCAAGTAGTAGCAATGTGGCTCCTATACAAGCTGTCACTAGAGCACAAGCCTTAAAACAGGATAAACCAGTAGAACAATCAGAGTCGAGTGAATCGGGAGAGCCTAGTAAAAGGAAAACAAGAACATGGAAGGATACCAGAGAGAAGGCCAATTGCAAGTGGAATAAAAAGTTATCGGAACTAGAAGAAAGCTTAAAAGAAGCGAAAACAAAAATAGAAGACATTGCATCTCAAAGCCCCTCGCATGCCGAAACTCCATCCACTCCACCTCATCCCACCCCACCACCCATTGTAAATAGACCGCAACCAGGGTCTGCTCTTGCAGATCCAACCCCAGAAGGCTTGGACATGATATTCAAGGCCTACCAGGCTCGACTTCAAGAAGGGCCTACAGCGGCAAACCTAGACAAGAGTTACCCTAGAGCAGATTTAGAGATTGAACGGATGAAAATGTGCATGAAAATGGTAGAACAAGCTCAAGCCATACTTGAGACTAGTCAAAAGTTCAATCAGACAAACTCTATCAAATCAGATTTGCATTTCCAGGGCTTACTAGAAAGATTAGAGCAATTGGTAAACAAACCACAAGTTTCTTTACCTCCACAGGCTCAACCAGTTATTGAAAGAGGAAGCTCACCACCAATGGGAGCTTATGTTCCTAATTCCACGGATCCAGGAATACCTCCTTCAATTCAACAGTACTCTCAAGAATTCTTGCGGGAAATACAAGAAGAGAAATGGGCCAAGGAGAAGGGTAATTCCCCTCCTATTCCTGAGATTGATGATCTTCATGATCAATTTCCCCAAGACATCCCATCTATTTACGAAGATGAAGCAGAACAACAAGAAGACGAAAGGTTAGATTTTGAATCTAATACCTTAGAAGAACTGCCTCAATTTCCCGGCCCATGGGAATCTGAATCTCTCCAGATTAGAGCTCCCACAATACTAGTAAGAAATGAAGACTCAGTGGTTCCAAGGAACACGGATGTCGTGAAGAACACTAAGGTTCAGTGTCATCTCACTGTAGAAGAGCTGCTCAAAGCAAAACCTGAGTTATGGAATCATGTGAAGGATCAGGTCCCAGAACTTGACTCCAACATGCCAAAAGCAGGCTCCAAGCAAAGGGTGCCAGAGATACCTCTAGACAAAATAGGGGACATGTGTGAGGGTGAAGAAGGTAATACTTATCTTCCAATCACCTACCAAGGTTACACAACCAAAGCAATCATAGATTCAGGTGCTGGTGTTGCTATTGTGACCACCTCCTTGTGGGAGCAATGGGGCAAGCCCACATTAAAACCAACTAGAATGAAGCTTCAAATGGCTGATGGTCATTTTGAAAGACCTCTAGGATTGCTAGAAGGGATCACTCTAACCACTTGTGGTGTAGAGTTTGAGCACACATTTGCTATATGTGACTTTGAGAAAAATAATGTCTATGAGATGATCCTAGGAAGACCCTTCCTACGACAATTGCAAATAGTACAGGATTGGGGAACTAACTCCTTGTACATACAGCACTTAGGGGTTACCACCAAGGTCAATCTGAAGGATTACACCTTCAGAGATGTACCACCCCTACAGTGGAATTCTATCCACAAAGTGAAAGAAGATTCCATCTCTGTGCATTCTGGAAGTTCACCTGATCCATCATGGCTGCATGAAGATACTCATTTGTGGATGTGCAGAGTCGCAAAGGAAAAGGAAAAACGTTTAAAGGCAAGGGAAGAAGGAACTTCACTAGGAGATAGACCAGTTAGAGACCCAGCCTACACACCGATGATCTTTCCAGATGAGGAGTTTGAGCCTCATGGCTGGCCAGAAATCTTAGCCACCATGGACATTGCTGTCAATGAGGAACAGTGGACACCTCATTGTGATGAGGAGGGTTACGATATCTCAGTTTTCATGTGTCAACCCTTGCTAGAAGAATGTGACCCTAGTGATGTCATAGAAGAAGAAGAGAATGACGATGATCTGGAGTCTATTGTGATGGATAGTTGCTTTAACTCAGAGCAGCACTATCTAGAAGATATAGGAGTGCTCACCCAGAAAGAAGAAGAACCTCTCACAAGTATTAAAACAGTAAACTCAAAGGATGGAAGTGAGAGTAGTCAAAAGAAAAAGAAAAGAAAAGCATTGAAACAAGAAGAGGAGGAATCATTGTTTGAAGTACCAGAAAACTTCAAGAAATATGAAGTTGATGACCGCAAAATTTTGGTACGAATGCCTAAGAGAGAGGCCATCATAGGAGAATCATATGATAATAAAGAAAAGACCAAGAAGATTGTAGTGACCATTGAAGAGAACGAAGAGAGATGCACATATATAGGAGATGACCTAAGTGCAAGAGAAGAAATGGAGCTCATAGCTCTATTAAGGGAATATAGGGATGTGTTTGCATGGCACTATAGAGACTTGAAAGGGGTAGATCCAAGAATTTGCTCTCATACTATCCCCATGACTGCTGATGCTAAGCCCACCAAACAGAAGCCCTACACATATAATGATACCTATGCAGCCAAAATCAAAGAAGAAATTGATAGGTTGATTGAGGCTGGATTCATCTATGAGATTGAGCATACTGAATGGGTGTCCCCCATTGTGGTGGTACCCAAGAATAACGGGAAGTTGCGAGTGTGTATTAACCTTAAAAAAGTTAATGCCGCTACGATTAGAGATAGTTATCCACTTCCAATCACAGAACACCTTTTGGAGCGTGTTGCAGGCAAGGAAGTTTATAGCTTCCTTGATGGATTTTCAGGTTACAATCAAGTAGCCATTGCCCCAGAAGATCAACACAAAACAGCTTTTGCTACAGAGTGGGGAATCTTTGCATTTCGGGTGATGCCATTTGGGCTCACCAATGCACCTGCAACATTCCAAAGGCTCATGTGTCATGTCTTCAAAGAGTTCTTGCGAAAGAGCTTAGAAGTGTATGTGGATGATTTATGTGCTCATTCCCAAGAAAGAAGGGTTCACATCCCTGAGCTCAGACAAATCTTCAACAAGTGTAGAGAATATCGAGTGTGTCTAAACCCAGAAAAGTGTGTGTTTATGGTGCGTCAAGGTAAAATCTTAGGTCATATTGTTTCTAAGAATGGAATCTCAACAGATGAAGATAAGGTACGAGCCATAGCGGAGCTACCAAGACCAAGGAATATTAAAGAGGTACAAGCCTTTATGGGCCATTGTGGATACTACCGTAGGTTTATCCACATGTACGCGATCATAGCTAGACCCCTTTATGCCTTGTTGTCTAATTTTGAGTGGAACGACGAATGCGAGAATTCTTTCAACGAACTGAAGAAACGTTTGTGCACGGCGCCAATACTCACCACTCCTGATTGGAATAAACCATTCCATGTCCATGTGGATGCATCCAATCATGCCATAGAATGTGTGCTAGCACAACCCACAAGTGAAGGAAACTTAGATTTGCCCATAGCATATGCTAGTAGACAACTCACTGCAGCTGAACGGAACTATACCACAACTGAGCGAGAGGGCTTAGGCATGGTATACGCTGTGAAGAAGTTTAGACACTATTTATTGGCCAACAAGTTCAAGTTTTTCACTGATCATCAAGCTTTGTTATATTTGGTCAATAAACCTTGCAACACTGGACGCTTAGTAAGATGGTTCCTCTTACTAATGGAGTATGACTTTGAAGTTGTTGTCAGGAAAGGTAGAACCCACCTTCGGGCAGATCACCTTTCTCGCATTACTTCAGGAGAGTCACCACAAGGAGTGTCTGATGAACTACCTGATGCTTATCTGTTCGATTTGGAAGTTGTTCCTAAATGGGCAAATAAGTTGGTACCAGTCCTAACCTTCGGCCCTGCAAGTAAGAATGTGAAAACATCACAAGAAGAAATTGTGAAATCACAAAAATATCACATATTGGCAGGAAGCATGTACAAAGAAGATACTGAGGGTGTATTAGCTTGTTGTGTCGAGGATGATGAACATAGTAGTTGGTTGTAGCAAGCTCATGAGGGATTGCTAGGAAATCACTATTCTAAACAACGAACATTGCAGAATTTGAAACGTTTAGGAGTGTATTGGCCTAGCATGGACAAAGAAATACATGAGTGGATCAAGAATTGTCCAATGTGCAGAGAGAGACCACCAGTGGAGCATGCGACCCTTTATCAAGTATCATTAATTCCAGATTGGAGTGCTCCATTGGTAGAGTTTATGAGATCGGGAAGATTACCCAAAGAGGCCAGTCTAGCAAGAAGACGAAATATGGAGCAAGAGGCTCAAGGCTATGCCTTAGTAGGAGAGAACCTATACCGAAGAGGTAAAGATGGTTACTTAAGACTGTGCGTTCACGAATCAGATTATTTGAAAGTCTTAGAAACTGCACACAGCGGTGTTGCAGGTGGACATTTTGGTCCTGACCGAGTGATCAAGACCATTCTATTCTCAGGACTTTGGTGGCCCACTCTTCATATGGATGCACATACCTATGTGAAGAAATGTGACACATGCCAACGTGCACAATATCCAGTTAGAAAAGACGAGATGCCCTTGAGGCCAATGATGGGAGGACGTGCATTTTCGAAGTGGGGCATAGACTTCATAGGTCCTATTAACCCCCCAGCCAGAAACTCCCATGCAGAGTACATCATTGTAGCCACAGATTACCTTACAAAGTGGGTAGAAGTCAAAGCCACAACAAAGAATGATGCTCAGACTACGGCTAAGTTCTTATTCGAGAATGTGTTCACGAGATATGGACTACCAATAGAGTTGGTGAGCGATAGAGGCACACACTTCTTGAATGAAGTCATTGAAAATCTTCTCCAAGAATTCTTGGTGACACATAAGAAATCTGCCCCCTATCACCCACAAGCCAACGGACAAGCCGAGAGTACCAATAAGATCCTCTGTAACGTATTGACAAAACTGGTAAATAATAAACGCTCTGATTGGGACAAACAACTTCATCATGCTGTTTGGGCTTATCGAGTTGCCTACAAAACGGTACTCAACGCCACCCCATTTCAGATGGTCTTCGGACAGAACGCTGTGCTACCATTAGATTTCTTAATCCCTGCCTTAAAAGTAGCACAAGAGTATGAGTGGAATGGGCATGAATTGTCCTCTAGGATCTTTGATCTCGAACGCTTGGGTGAGACGAGGCTACGAGCGGCAGCAGGCATCTACGCTGCAAAGAAGCGGAAAAAGGCATACTTTGATGCACACATCAAGGATAAGGGATTGAAAGAGGGAGATCTAGTGTTGGTATACACACTAAAACAACATGCCTGTAAGTTGGAAAAAAGAGGATACGGACCCATGATCATTAATAGAATTTCCACTAGTGGTGCAGTTCAGTTGGCCACTCTAGAAGGAGATATCTTGCCAAACTATATTAGTGGCTGTAGAGTCAAGCTATATCAAGAACCTCTTACTGAGGATATGCTAATGAGACTCAACACTGCTAAGAAGCGAAAATATGAAGAGTTAAGAGTGAGAGAAGAAGCACAGGTAGAGGCCAGAGAGCGTATTAGGCGAAATAAGTTAAGGCGATTAGGCCTAGAAGTCAACTCAAAAGCCCCAAAATATCACATGGATATGTGTCAAAAGTCAGACATAGCGACTTCTCAGGTCATTGACCGAAGACCCTTTGTGACCATAGAGATAGGACAAGGGAAGGGTGCAAGGACAGTGAAAGCATTGATTGACTCAGGTGCAGCAAGTAGTGCAGTTAGACTTTCCTACTGCCAAGACTTGCAGTTGAACATCAATCCCATAGAAGCTTATCTCATAGGATTGGGAGGTGTGGAAACCCCTTGTTTGGGCGAGGTGGAACTTCCCATCTACCTTCAAGGTGTTCCAATGAAGGTCAAAGCGCTAGTATGTCAAGACGAGAACCTTACAGAACCACTTGTCCTGGGTCAAGATTGGATCTATGACCATGCAGTTAACTTAAACCTAAGAAGTCAAATTCTTCAAGTTTGGGTACAGGAACAATGCATTACATTAGAATTAGAAAACTGCATGCTCCTAAATCATGGCACCACACACTCTCTTAGTTCTTCCAAGACTAATCATATGAAAGAAGATGTTGTATGTGTCAAAAGCTCTATGATGCAGAAGGAGTCAATCGTGGAAGACCAGGTTCGAAGGCGGATGGATCTTTCTTCTTCTCCAAAGAATCAAGTAGCCACAGTTGTGAGTCCACCACACAAGCAAACACAACCGTTCACGCCAACTACTACATCAAACAGAAAGACACCATTCGATAAAAAAGCAATTCAGAGCATGAAGCAGATATGGGTACGCAAAGGAGAGAGACCACCAACCTCGCCCCCACAAATTCCATCCAGGCAAGCCAACCAAGTCAGAAGACGAAGAAAGCAGCTCGGACAAGCTCAATCACAAGGTATCCAACAAGTTTGGGTGTCTAAGAAGTTAGCTGCAGCTCAACAAGGGCAATTGCAAATGTGGGTACCTAAGAAGCTCTTACATCCACAACAACCTATGTTCTCCCACATGCGAAAGGTCTCAACCAAGAAGCCAAAAAGAGAAGAGGGTAAGAACCACGTACAGAGACCGAAAGAAGATCAAATCAGCTCTTCAAGAAAAGTAGGAAGACGGGCAAAAAGGATATGGGTTTGGAAGCCAAAAGTACAAGCAGCCTCCATCGAACCAAAGCGCCAACCACACTGGACACCACAGTTCAGAACGCATCCAAAGAGGAAGCCGCCTGAAGTGATCTCTACAGTGCCAAATACTGTTCTAAAATGGACTCCAATAAGGAGGATTACATCAGTTTGAGACTCAATGGATACCTCCACCAAGGTCGGCATCAACCTCCGCAAAGAACATCAAAAACCTCGACGAGCGACAACCATGTGCTCCTTGCGCAACCTTATCTTTTGCACCATTCAGGTCATGCATTTCCAAAGTATGCATTAATATAGGGCCACATTACATGGCCGTGCATAGACACAGTTGAGAGTCCCATGCACAAGAGCACATTGACATATGTCAAATTTTTTCTGATACTAACATCTCTCTTCTTGTGTGTGACATTAAAAAAAAAAAAAAAAAGGGAGAAGGAAGAGTCAAAACTTAGTCCCAGGTTTCGCCCATGGAACAGGAATGAGACATGCTTAGTTGAAGATGGAACTATTGATTACTGGGCATTTATCACTTTGGATAGAAGTGTGTCTCGGCTAGCAGATGATGTTATTGCTGCCTTATCTGGTAGATGGCAAGCACTTGGCATGAACATGGCATCTACAACTATGATTTTCTCTTACCATGGTAGGAATGAAGAGCTTGAAGGTCCGCCACTTGAGTGATGCTTAATTACTTCATGTACCAGAGCATCCAAGGAGATATTTGCAAAAGGTAGTTCTGGAGGAGAAGACTCCTGCATATGGCAAGCTAAAGAGAATATGTGAAACTCAGCTTGGGGTAGTTACCCGATGTTGCCTGCCAAGGAATATAAAGCAATTCAATTCTCAGTATTTCCTGAACCAGTATGGAACAGTAGCACTGGTGAATGGTCTATGTCAATCAGCATGGTAATCTCTTAGAAACCGGCACGTGTCCAATATTCCTCTGAGGGGCAATATAGGGAAGTGAACGTGCATGAGCCCAAGCTCAGAAATACACATTGTTAGTGACAAATGTTGCTTTGAAAAGAGGAGAGGAGATCCACCACTCAAACGATCTCATCACTGGACAAGCAACAAGGAAATTCATCAACAATGTTCCATCCCAAAGGCCGAGTGTACAACACGAAGAGACAAACATCCATCAACCTTCTCCATGGTAAGTATCTTTACTCTGGAAACACCATAACCATGATAGTTTAGGAAACCTCTTCGTCAGCATACCCTTGAGCACTTAGCTCAAGACCCGCAATTTTTGCACCATACTTCTTCCAATGCATTTTTTCCAAGTAAGCATGCGTAGGGCTACATTACAAGGCCGTGCACAAGGCACATACCTTTTTCAACCCAGGCACGAACACACTTACCCATCATTCATTATGGGTTATGAGTAGTTGGCATGACTGCTCTCAACATCATCTTTGGAAGAGCTAGCGGACGTCATGGGAACAACACCCATATCTCGGAAGCAAATTGAAGCCAGTAGTTGCTCCAAATCACTCTTGACAACCTCTCTTGAGCAACTTGCAGTTTTGAAAGCTCACAACGACACATTCTTGCTGGAATCCAAGGAACCAGCTCATACAACGGATGGACACCACCTCTCAAAGCACTACATGGAACAGCCCTTCCAACAAGGGTCTGTCAGGGACGACAGACTCGAGAGGGGGGGGAGTGTTGAAGCTCAAAGTCAAGGACAAAGCATGGAAGCACATCAAAAGGTGGACACACAAGGAAAGGGAGCAAGTAGGGAGCTCCAAGAAGTGTATGTCAAATTTCCAGAAGAATCCCCTACAAAAATAGTGATTTTCATCACTAGAAACCATTGTAAATACCATTATCTATTTTTAGTAACTCCATTTTGTTCAAGCCGAGGAGTCCTCAAGCTTGAGGAGTATTAGAAGTACCATCGTACCAATTTTCATAATTATTAGACTTCGTTTGAGCCCTCAAATAAGCCCTGGAACCTAATTTTTAACTAGGCCGGACACTAGGTCTGGACAGGGCCAAAACTAGTCAAAAACTATAAAAAGAGCTAGAGAGCTCATTTTTGGGGTTAGCTTGTTAGAGAATAGAACTTTTGTAAGAGAACTCTTTTGCAATCTAAGCTTTCCATTGTTCCTCTCTTTGATCTTACTTTGTGCGCGTGTGTGTGTATGTGTGTGCATGTTTGTGTGCTTTCACTCACGCACTTGTGCCTTCACGTGCTCGTGGTCTTCATACCGGTCCTCACATCTCCGCGGATTGACAAGTAAAGGAGGTGGTGCTTACGCTTGAGCTACATCCCCATACATCTGTATGAATGAGTTCAAGTACTCCATCATGTTTGAATCCTTTCTTCTGGAAAGGTAACCTGTGGGCTTTTCCCATTTGACATGCTTCACACTTATGAATCATATGTTGGTTCTGTACATTCGATAATCCCAGTACTGACTGATTCAAAATCATAGCTTTAATTCCTCTTTCATTAAAATGACCTAATCTCTTATGCCAGAGATCAAGTTCTGTAATCACCTTTTCACCATGTGTGAGCAACGCTTGACCAATGTTCCCTTGTACTCTTAAAGTAAAGAGTCTACCTTCTTTCTTACCAGAAACGATCTGATGATATCCCTTCTTGGGATCTTCTACAAATACTCCTTCATTTGTAAATCTGACCTGAAAACCTTTCTCAACTATCTGTTCCACACTAATCAATTTTTTTGGTATTGTCGAAACATACAAAACATTGGTTAGCAAATCTGCTCCACTCTTACATTTCACTTTCCCAATTGAATGTACACTATGTCTCGTATTGTCACCTGTTTGAACAGTATGATTGGAACTACCTTTTTCCAATTCTGACATCAGTTCTGTATTTCCTGACAAATGATTGGAACATCCAGAATCAATGTAAAATACCTTTAGATCTTCGTTATCTGATGTGACGATTGAGTTCATCATCAATGATGTATGACTTTCATTCTGTGTGTCATTTGCGTAGTTGTTGTAGGTGGTGTTGTTCTGTCCCCAACTTCTTGCTCCACCTCTACCATAGCTTCCTCTTTGATTCTGTCTACCTCTTTGATAATTACTCTGATATCTTCTGCTTCTCCCTCTGCTATTACTGTTCTGATTTTGATTTGATGCTTGTTGATTGTGCCAGCAATCATGAGCCAGATGATTATTTAATCCACAAATCCAGCAAGCCTTCTTGTTGATATTCTGACTACCTCTTCCTCTTCCAAAACCTCTTGCTCTTCCTCTGCCAGTGCCTTTGCCTCTTGCATAATAAGCCTGGGAACTCGACTCTTCTTCATCTTTTGACTTACCTTTATCTTTCTTCTTGTTCTTCATGTACATTGCGGAACTTTGTCCTTTATCTCCATCTCCTTTCAGGTCTTGCTCATATGTGAGCATCAACCCAAGCAACTGATTTAAATCTGGTACAAAGTGATTTAAAGAAAGTTCAGTTGAGAGTACGCAAGGTTTCCACCTTTCATCTCCTCTCAAACCTGTGAGCACTTGCGCTATCAATCTATGATCTTCGATATCTTCATTTATGGATCCAAGACTATCTGCTAGATCCTTCATCTTAGTAACATAGTCACTAATGCTTTGATTCGATGTTAGCAGCGGACAAGGGAGAGAAGGCACAAGCAGACAAGGGAGTCAACGAAGATCTGGCAAGTAGGCCAACAATTCTCTTCAGGAAGAAGCACTTATGAACATTCACGCAGATTTAGCACTAAGGCAACCTTAATTTTTCAAAACCTCTACACCAATTAAAAGTGATTCTCATCACTAAACGCCATTGTAAATATCATTTCATCTTTTTGTAGCTCCATTTTGTGCAAGCCAAGGAGTCCTTGAGCTTGAGGAGCTTTAGAAGTATCTACCTGCCAATTTTCGTATTTTTTAGATATCATTTGAGCCCTCAAATGAGCCCTGGAACCTAATTTTTAACTAGGCCGGACACTAGGTCTGGACAGGGCCAAAACTTAGCCAAAAACTATAAAAAGAGCTAGAGAGCTCATTTTTGAGGTTAGATTGTAATTGAAACAAACTTGTAAGAGCTTTTTGGAAGTAATCTAAGAACTCCATTGATTCTCACTCTTTGTCTTGCCTTGTGTGCGCGTGTGTGTGTATGTGTGTGCATGCTAGTGTGCTTCTCACTCACGCACTTGTGCTGCCACTTGCTCGAGGTCTTCATACCATCCTCACGTCTTCCCGGATTGACATTAAAGGAGGTGCTACTCATCATTGAGCTACACCAAATTTTGGCGCCGTTGCCGGGGAAGTCTTGGGGTTGTCTCAGGCGTCAGGGTTGCACCGCGAGCTTGTGCACAAGGCATCTAGACGACGCCTCTCATCTTCTTTGAGGGAGGCCCTACAGCTGACAATCTGCGTTGAAATTCCTGTGCTCTGGACCAGATCAGAGCCCTCTGCACCGGTACATCATATGCGAGACATCTGTATACAATTCTTGTGAGTGCACAGCAACCATACAACACAGATTTTTGCTTCTTATACCATCTCTGATGAGCCATATGAATCTGGTCGATAATCCAGTGGGGCATATTGATGGTCAACTCAAAAGCATCCGCCAGGTAGAGGCTAAACCAGATCTTTTTGGGAGGCATTGTGAACCTCTCCTGCGTGGGGAAGGCGAAATGTTGCATGACCATGCGTAAGTGGATGGCGATCGTGGGTGTCATTGCAACCATGTCCTTCAACTTCGTCAGATTCCTGTTCTTTATGTTGTCTGGAACCATAGTCTCTTTCTCTGTTGGAATGTGCATACCAGTCATGTCGAGTGCTTCTCTTACCAGGTTGATAGTCAAGCGGAAACGCTTCAGCTCGTTGCCCCTTGTGAGTGATGGGAGCACAAAGGAGCTGTATCCTTTCTTGTCTTTGCTGGGGGTGAGGGTACTAATTAGATATGAGCATCTTAGGAAATCTGGCTTTGGTAGTTGGAACTTGAAGTAGTCATAAAGCCCAGCCTTCTTCCATATCGGCTTCAGTCCTTCGTTGTTCTGTAGCTTTTCAAACTCCCTGGTAAAGAAATGGTATCTGCCCCAACGTCCATTGAATTCTACCTCGGACTCCCACATATATGTGCCTTCACCCAGAGGGCCAGCAACGTCATTGAACCAGTGTGAGGTTTTGCCCACCGGCATGGTATGACCCTGTGGAGGATTCTGAATTGGTATGGCATGTAATGCCCGTAATGCCGCTGGTCTTTCCTTTAATTCCTCCTCGATCGGAAGGCTTTCGATGTCCACCACTTGGGGGCTGGTGCCTGCCTGGGAGCTAGTGCCTACTGTATCTGCCATTTTACTTCTTGCTGTCTGTCTCTGTGAGAATATACAAACATGTGTTAATATTGTACAGGACAAGGGAGGACCGTTGTTGTTCCCATCACAATATTAACATGAGGGTCGAGAGCGAATAGTGGGTTAGTAAGTGTTCGGTGCACGTGTGTGTAGTTAATGCTTGGGTCGTCCTAGGAGACTAATGAAGTTAATAAGTGGGGATGAATTTACAAATTGTGGTCGGGGGGTTTATTACAGGTCTTAGGCTGCCAAATGCAATGGATGGGCTTTGTTTTTGGTTTCGTAGAGACTCTAGAGAGCTTTATCGGTATCTGGGTTTGAAAATGAGGCCTTTTAGGGACCCATTTACAATTGATTATATGCATGCTCATAGGCCTTGGTGTGTTCCTGCGTGATGAGAACGAGTGAATACTGGCCGTACGAGTAGATGGGTTAAGCTGTATAGGCTGTGGCCTCGGCGTAGCTACTTGCCCCTGCAAGCAAGCCTTAGGCACCCAAATTTGTCTTGATTGTGGGCTAGCCTTCATCGACTTCTTGGGCACCCAAATAGATTTCACGTTAGCAGAAGAATTTCCGAAAGACTTCTTATTAGTGTCGTGTTGTTGGTTACTAATAAGAGGCTTTGCCCGTGTGGTTGGCTTGAGTGTAACCGGGTGTTCGCCTTTCCGCACCCACACTTGTTTCACTTGCTGGGACATTTTGCTGCGCAGGTACTTTGGATCCCGGACATAGGTAGTACTCTGCTTCTTCTGCCTTTGATCCACCTTTGGTTGTTGCCTCCTTCTGGCCTTTGGAAAAGAAGGGAGTTCCTTTGCTTCCCTGACTCCTTTTTTGTGAATATCATTCCTCTGCAACACATAGTTTTGGGCAAGAACAACATGGTCATCTTCATGTGTATTCCTGGAAGGACCAGGAGTCTGTGCCTTTCCTAGTTCCTTGAGTGCTCCATTGTCTAATTCTACTGTTACTCGACTATGATTGACCCAAACCTGGAGAAGTCCACTTCTTAGGTTTAAATTGACTGCTTGGTCATAGATCCAATCTTGACCCAAGACAAGAGGTTCAGTGAGATCCTCATCTTGACACACTAGTACTTTAACAGTCATTTCCTCATCATGAATGTAGAGGGGAAGTTCCACCTCGCCCATGCAAGGGGTTTCCACGCCTCCCAATCCTATGAGATATGCTTCCACAGGATTGACAGTTAACTGTAACTCTTGACAGTAAGACACTCTAACAGCACTAGTGGCTGCGCCTGAGTCAATCAAGGCTCTTACGTTCCTTGCACTCTTTCCTTGTCGTATATCTAAGGTTATGAAAGGACATCTATCAATTATCCTATGCGAGCTTGTTCCTGCGACTTCACACATTGCCATAGGATATCCTTTACCTGCATAGTCATTCGCTCTAGGCTGATCTCTACCTTGCCTTCGTAACTTCATCCTTCTGATGCGTTCTAAAGCTTCTGCTTGAGCTTCTTCTCGAACTCGCTTTTCTTCCTCTTTGCGTTTCTTAGCAGTGTTGAGTCGGCTGAGCATTTCCTCTGTGAGGGGCTCCTGATACAATTTGACTCTGCAACCGCTAATATAGTTTGGGAGAACATCACCCTCTAATGTGGCCAATTGTACTGCTCCACTCGTGGAGATCCTATTGATGATCATAGGTCCGTAGCCTCTCTTTTCTAGCTTCCTTGCGTGTTGTTTCAGTGTATAGAATAAAACTAGATCTCCTGCTTTCAAACCTTTATCCTTCACATGGGCATCAAAGTATGCCTTCTGTCTCTTCTTGGCTGCATAGATTCCTGCAGCTGCTCTCAGTCTTGTTTCCCCTAATCGTTCAAGGTCAAAGATCCTAGAGGAGAGCTCATGACCTGTCCATTCATGCTCTTGTGCTACTCTCAATGTAGGAATCAAGAAGTCCAAGGGTAGCACAGCGTTTTGGCCAAATACCATCTGAAAGGGGGTGGCTTGAAGTACCGTTTTGTAGGCGACTCGGTATGCCCAAACAGCATGGTGTAGCTGTTTGTCCCAATCAGAGCGTTTAGTGTTCACTAATTTCGTCAGTACATTGCATAAGATCTTATTAGTGCTCTCAGCTTGTCCATT
This sequence comes from Ceratopteris richardii, assembly GCA_020310875.1. Taxonomy (NCBI): domain Eukaryota; kingdom Viridiplantae; phylum Streptophyta; class Polypodiopsida; order Polypodiales; family Pteridaceae; genus Ceratopteris; species Ceratopteris richardii. The sequence continues at coordinate 3,284,763 of CM035438.1, forward strand.
AGCTTGAGGGTGATAGGGGGTAGACTTTTTGTGTATTACCAAGAATTCTTGGAGTAGATTTTCAATCACTTCGTTCAAGAAATGAGTGCCTCTATCACTTACAAGCTCTATAGGTAGCCCATATCTCGTGAATACATTCTCAAACAAGAATTTAGCAGTTGTTTGAGCATCGTTCTTTGTCGTAGCCTTTACCTCTACCCACTTAGTTAGATAGTCTGTTGCAACAATGATGTATTCCGCATGAGAACCCTTAGCTGGGGGATTAATAGGACCTACAAAGTCTATTCCCCACTTAGAAAATGCACGTCCACCCATCATAGGTTTCAGTGGCATCTCATCTTTGCATATAGGATACTGAGTCCTCTGACAGACATCACACCGTTTCACATAGGTATGTGCATCCATGTGAAGGGTAGGCCACCAGAAGCCCGCAAATAGTATTGCCTTGATCACCCGATCCGGTCCAAAGTGTCCTCCTGCTACACCTTGGTGAGCGGTTTCTAAGATCTTCAGATATTCACTTTCGTGGACACATAGTCTCAGGTAACCATCTTTACCACGCTTATATAGATTATCACCAATGAGTGAGTAATCCAGGGCTTCTTGTTCTAAACTCCTTTTCCTCGCCAGAGTCATGTCTGGAGGGAATGCTTTCGTCTTTAGGAAGGATACTAGTGGTTCACTCCAGTCTGGCACAATAGATACTTGATAAAGAGTGGCGTGTTCCACAGGTGGCTTAGTGCAACAGATTGGGCATTCCTTGCACAACTTTTGGACATCCGCTTCCATAGTTGGCCAATGCACTCCGAATCTCTTTAGTGTCTGTAAAGTTCGTTGCTTTGAATGGTGTTGCTCTAGTGCACCTACATGTGCTAATTGCAACCATTTAGCGTACTCATCCTCTTCTACGCAGCAAGCCAAGATCCCTTGATTTGTGTGCTTGTACATACTTCCTGCCATGATGTGGTACTTTTGGGCTTTTACAACCTCTCTATTCCGTGTGTTTACCACTGGATGGTTAGGCCCGTATGTCAATACTGGTACCAATGGCTTAGCCCACTGCGGCACCACTTCCAAATTAAACAAGTAAGCATCAGGAAGGTCATCTGATACTCCTTGTGGGGCCTCTCCCGATGTGAGCCTAGAAAGATGATCTGCTCTTAAGTGAGTCCTACCTTTTCTTACCACAACCTCAAAGTCATATTCCATGAGCAAGAGAAACCATCTCACTAATCTCCCTGTATTGCATGGCTTGTTTACAAGGTATAGCAATGCCTGATGATCAGTAAAAAATTTAAACTTATTTGCAAGCAAATAGTGTCTAAATTTCTTAACTGCATATACCATGCCTAATCCTTCTCGCTCTGTAGTGGTGTAATTCCGTTCAGCCGCATTCAATTGTCTACTGGCATAGGCAATTGGAAGATCCATATTACCTTCACCAGTAGGTTGAGCAAGCACACATCCAATAGCATAATTGGATGCATCAACATGAACATGGAATGGCTTATTCCAATCTGGTGTGGTCAAGATTGGTGCTGAACACAATCTTCGTTTAAGCTCCTGGAAGGAATTCTCACATTCATCCGTCCACTCAAAGTTTGTCAGAAGTCCGTACATGGGCTTTGCAATGACAGCATACATGTGTATAAATCGTCGGTAATAGCCACAATGCCCCATGAAAGCTTGGACTTCCTTGACATTCTTTGGCCTAGGTAGTTCTGCTATGGCTCTCACTTTCTCTTCGTCGGTAGATATGCCATTCTTTGACACTATGTGTCCTAGAATCTTGCCTTGCTTGACCATAAAAACGCACTTTTCTGGGTTCAGGCAGACTTGATATTCTCTACATTTGTTAAAGATTTGTCTGAGTTCGGGGATATGGGTTTGTCTAATATTAGAATGAGCACAAAGATCATCAACATAGACTTCTAAACTCTTCCTCAGGAACTCCTTAAACACATGGCACATCAGCCTCTGGAAGGTAGCTGGTGCATTGGTAAGCCCAAATGGCATTACTCTAAAAGCAAAAATGCCCCATTCTGTGGCAAATGCCGTCTTATGTTGATCCTCTGGAGCTATGGCTACTTGATTGTAGCCCGAAAATCCATCAAGGAAGCTGTACGCTTCCTTGCCTGCCACTCTTTCTAAGAGATGTTCTGTAATGGGAAGCGGATAGTTATCCCGAATTGTGGCTGCATTAACCTTTTTCAAGTTAATGCACACACGCAGCTTGCCATTCTTCTTGGGCACCACTACGATGGGTGATACCCATTCAGTGTGCTCAATTTCGTAGATAAATCCAGCTTCAACCAGTCTATCTATCTCTTCTTTGATCTTAGCAGCATAATTATCGTTATAAGTATAAGGCTTTTGCTTAGAGGGTTTAGCGTCTGAAGTCATGGGGATAGTGTGTGAGCATATGTCAGGGTCAACACCTTTCAAGTCCTTGTAACTCCAAGCGAATACATCTCTGTATTCTCTTAGCAAGGCAGTTAACGCATGCTCTTCTTCCTCTGTTAGGTCATGGCCTATGTACGTGCATCTCTCCTCTCCTTCTTCTAGGGCCACTACTATTTTCTTGGTGGTTTCCTTGTTATCATAGGCCTCTCCTGATTGTGCCTCTCGTTTAGGCATTCTAATCATGACTCTCCTGTCATCTATCTCATACTTCTTAAAATTTTCTGGGACCTCAAACAAAGATTCTTCCTCTTCTGGTGAGGCTTGTTTCTTCTTTCGTTTCTTTCCTTCTCCCTTTGGCGTCACATGTGTTGTTAATCTTACATCATTTGTAATCTCTCCGTGCCTCTGGGGTTGAAATTCTACTTCATGGAAGTATTCTTCATCTGATGCAAATGGTGGGTCCATAATGATAGACTCGAGATCGGAGTCACTTGCATCCTCAGATGCATCAGGGCTAGGTTCGCATTCTTCTAGAACTGCCTCTCCCATGATTGGCTCTATGGAGAAGACTGAAATGTCATAGCCATCCTCATCACAGTGAGGTGTCCATTGTTCTTCATTGATGGCTACGTCCATGGTTGCTAAGATTTCAGCCCAGCCATGGGGTTCAAATTCCTCGTCACGAAAGACTACAGGTGCATAGGCTGGGTCTTGAATGGGTCTATGAGTTTCGTTTGCACCTATTTCTCTGGCCTTTTCTCTCTTCTCTTCCTCTACTGCTACTTTGCACATCCATAAGTGGGTGTCTTCATGCATCCATGAGGATCCTGACCCTATGGAATGCACAGATTCCGTATCATCTTTGGCTCTATGGATGGGATTCCACTGGATAGGAGGTACATCTCTATGAGAGTAATCTTTGAGATTGACTTTGGTTGTAACACCTAAGTGCTGCAAGTACAAAGAATTGGTTCCCCAATCCTGTACCACTTGCAACTATCGCATAAATGGTCTTCCCAAAATCATCTCATAGGCATGATTTTTGCTGAAGTCACATATAGCAAAGCTATGCTCAAACTCAACACCACAAGTGGTGAGAGTTATTCCTTCTAGCAATCCTAAGGGTCTCTCAATATGACCATCGGCCATCTGCAATTTGATCCTCGTTGGCCTGAGTGCTGGCTTGCCCCAACGCTTCCATAAGGAGGTGGTGGCAATTGCAACTCTTGCACCTGAGTCCAAAATTGCCTTGGTGGTGTACTCCTGGTAGGTGATGGGAAGATAGGTGTTCCCTTCTTCACCTTCACACATATCTCCTATCTTATCCAAGGGAATTTCTGGCACTGTCCTATGGGATCCTATCTGGGAACGAGGTTTTGCAACTTCAGTTACTTGACTGGCTACACATTTCCGCGCTTTTGGTCTATTCTTAGGCAGTTCTTCCAAAGTGAGATCGCGCTGCGCCTTGGTGCTCTTTACTACCTCCGTGTTCCTTGATATGACTGAGTCGTCGTTCCTTACCATGACTGTGGGTGCTCTCATACACGTGGACTTTGCTTCCCATGGGCCTGTGAAGTGGGGTAGCTCTTGTATGGAATTAGACTCAAAGTCCAATCTTTCGTGAGACTGAGTACTCTCATGTTCCCCGTAAATAGATGGGATGTCTTGTGGGAATTGGTCGTGTGCATCATCCACAAGTTCAAAAGGAGGGGCGACTTCCCTTTCATTATCCCATTTGTCTTCTTGAATCTCTCGTAGGAAGTCTGGTGCCAACCGATTCATAGAAGAAGAAGTGTCTGGCTCCGTAGAATTAGGCACATAAGCAACCTGGGAAGGAGGGCTTATTCTATCGTTGGCTCTCTCCTCGTTCTCATAGATGGCTGGAGCACAGGATTCCTGGGAAGGATTACTTATTCTATTACTCTTCCGAGCAGGCTCATACGCTCCCTGAGGAATGTAGGCAACCTGTGGAGGTACGTAAGCTTTCGAGGGAGGCTCATCTGCCTTTTGGGGGGGAAGATAAGCTTCTTGAGGAGGCACATGGGCTTCCTGAAGAGGCTGGCTTATCCGTTCTCTTGCCCTTTCCTTTCTTTGAGGGGTAGGTTCCTTTTCTGATTGTGCAATTAGCCTCTCTATTCTTTCTAGCAGTCCATCAAAATGTAACTGCGTCTTAGCTGAGCTAGAGATGTTAAAGAGGCGGCTAGCTTCGAACATGGCTTGAGCCAATTCCACCATCTTTGCACAAATTTTGGTTCGTTCAAGCTCTAGCTCGGCTCTAGGGTAACACTTTTCATGATCGGTTATGGTTGGCCCTTCTTGGATTCTGGCCTGATATGCTTTAAGCATCATGTTAAGGTCTTCGGGAGTGGGATCTGCTAGGACTGATCCTACTCTAGGGGGTGGTGGGTTTAGGTGAGGTGGGTTGGAAGGTGGTGGGTCGGATGGAGATGGGAATGGTGGTGGTGGAGTAGTGTGAGAGGGAGTTTGAGTTGTGAGTTCGGTTATCCTGGCTCTTGTTTCCCTTACGCTTTCCTCAAGTTCACACATCTTTTTAGCCCATTGTCTCTTCATTCTTTCCCGACTATCTTTCCAAGCTCTAGTCCTTTTCTTGGTTATGCTCTCAGTTTCACTAGCCTCTGGGCCCTTTTCCAGGCTTGTCTCTTGGTTTTGCTGCAATGCCTAAGCTCTAGTGACTACCTGTACTGGTGCAGTGGAAGTGACACTTCCTGAGGAATCTACAACCAACCCAATCACATTGATAGGAGTGATTTTTGGCATATCATTGGGGTTTTTTAGGCAATCTCGTAAGAGATTCTCTTTTCCACAATCTTGGCAAAAGCCTTGGATCGTCACGGACTGAGTTTGTGTAGGTGGAGGTAAGGGACAATCACGAATGAAGTGATCTCCTTGGCATCTGTAGCACGGTCCTCTTGGGAATGGAGGTCTTACTTGCCTAGGTTGAGGCCTAGGGTTGGGGTTTGCATACATGACATTCGTGTAATCCGACTCCCAACTTATTTCATTTGGCTCTTCACTATAGTAGGACTCACCATGTTCTGGAGACTGCATGTAGTAAGCCTGGGGACTATCGACATGTGTAGAATCAAAGCTATGGTCACTCGGGTCACTTTCTGAGATCAATGGGGTTACTGGTACTATGGCCCTATTCAGGTTTTCTTCTGCGATAGCATACTTTACCGGAATCACCTTAGCTGGGTTTGGAGGCTGTTGAACTAGCACCGGTTGGGGTCTCTGTTGGGCCTGATATTGTGGTTGGTAGGTTTGTTGGGGTCTAGCATATTGTTGTGGTGGATTTTGGTTCTAGTATCTGCCTTGTTGGTAGGGCTGAGGGTAGGGTTGCCTAACTGCCTGCTTGTTGTATGGGTAATCTTGTGCGGTGTGATTGGTTTATCTCCGTTCTATGGTGCAGTACTGGCTACTAGGATTTACTTGGGGCTGAGCCATAATAGGGCAGACATTCGCCATATGGTCACCACCGCATGTATAGCACCTTTTCACAGGAGCAAACCTTGGGATTTGTTTGCTAGTTACACCTAATTTCTGAGCTACTCAATTGATGTGGATTGCGTGGAAGAGTGACTAGATGCACTATCTGAATCTTTGTAGATTTTGGAGAGCTCTAGTTCTTCCCCTAGGTTATCTTCAATGTCAATGCACATGCGTACACATTCTTCTATAGTCCTAGGGTCCTTCAGATACACATAGGATCTCAATTTCGTACTCAGCAATCCATCAAGGAATAAGGCTACTTGTTTAGCAGATGTGGGTAGCTCCGAAACAGGGCACCTTTCAAGATATTGTCTAAATCTTCTTCCGGCCAATCTGATAGTCTCTTGGGGGGTCTGTTTGAAGCTGTGAATCAATGAGGAGGTATTGTGTCTTATGACGCTCTTAGAGAACTCTACAATGAAAGCCTCTAGGAGTTGGTCTATGCTCCTGAACTACCGCTCATCCAATGGCTGAAACCATGTAAGTGCTGTGTTCCTAAGGGTTAGACCAAAGGCATTATACTGCGTGAATAGATCCTCCACTTGTTCAGCTCTCAAGACTTGCTTGAACTCCGCCACATGATCATAGGGATCTCCGGTGCCATCAAAGTAATTCTTCATGGACTTAACTAGCTGGGTCGGTCTCAAAGTTCTTGTGTGCTCTCTAGGCCTCGGCAGAGGGAATCCATCCACATTTCTTTGGTTCCTGTGAGCTCTGAGTATCTCAGGTTCTACTCTATTCGTCTCCGTCCTCGTTCTTTCTCTGCCCACTGGGTGGGCAAAACTTACTTCTGGTCTATCTCTACTTCTGTCTCTTTGAGTTCCATGAGCTTGGGATGTTCCAGCTCCAGGGTGACCATAGGATACATTCGATCTTGGTTGAGGGAAAATGAATTCACCCTTCCAAGTGTAAGCATGCCTATCGTTTTCTGTCACCACAAAGATCCTTTCCGACGTGTGATCTAAGTAGGTCACTCTACCTGGGCTATCCGGATCCTTAAACTCATAGATCATGATAGTTCCTATATCAGTTGGCTGATTAGCTTTATGCCTCCAGAAGGCTTCGTCAGTTTCTCGATTGAGGAGCAACTCTATGCTCTTGTTGTCTTGGGGAACCCACTCCGGCGTGATAATCCTAGTGAGAACAGATTTGCCTCGGGGGGTTCTAGGTTCCACACCCATGTTTCCTTGCTCTAAGTCCCCTAAGTCCGCCTCTGAGATTACATTTCCAAATTCATCCGTCCTATCTGGGTGACTCGTGACTACGTATATGGTTCCTTCTTTGTCCAGGTATGCACCGTTTTCAAACTTGACGGCTGGGTGCTCTAGTCCAATGGATTGATCAGGATTTTTAATCTGGACCACGGATCTTCCTAGGCCGTCCTCATAGATGCTAGCACCTAATCGGTTGGTCCTAAGGTATTCCAGCTGTGTTTTGTAAGGGCCTTCTACCCTGTACAAATATGGCATTCCTGAACTTCCCGTAGGCTTGTCCATGCCTTGAGACATCTCTGACTCACTGGTCTCAGAGCTAGGGTAGTACGAGTGGTGGCTCAACTGCTGGGTCCAAGACCTAGCAGTGTGGTTAACACTAGCCTCTGAAGACCTAAGGCTTTGTCTCTCCCTTACTAAATGTCGTCTTGATCTAAGGTTCATATGCCTATCTAAGTAGCCCAATTCTTTGCCCAGAGTACAACCTCGTTGCCGATCAATTGGTATCAGTCACTTGATTCTTTTTAGCTATTTCTCATGTTTAAGGTCTTGTCTGATATTACGTCGTAAGGGATACTTGAATGTTCTTCGTGCTTCTAGGTTGATCGTTCCACGTTAGGTCCTTTTCCTTTATGTTATCGACATTATCGAGATTAGGTTTTTAGCTTGAACTTGAGTTTTTAGGTAGTCTTCAACTTGATGCCTACCTATCGTCGCTCTGACTTACTCCTACCTCTCGTCATTCTTAGCCTAAACTATGAATTGACAGAGGGGGTTAAAAGTTTCCAACCTTTTGTTTCCTGCTCGGTTGCCCTTGAGTGCCCAGGAAATGTGTTCCCAAGCTCGCACTTACACTTGCTTAGAACGCCATTCGATGCTCTCAGTAGATCTGTAAGAGTTCCAAAGTTAGCTTTGAAATTTAAGTTCCAAAGACAGAACCAATTATTTTCATTCCTGTAGCACAAACACAAACTTGCATAGTGATTTTCAAGAAAACAATCCTAAGGACCCCTGACTTTGATCCCCCTGGATATGGTCAACTTCAAAATACTCTATCTCAAAATCAACGTATTATCTTTATAAAAAATAGTTGAGGGCTTGTAGTATATGCCACGAGCTTTCCAACAAGCCCTAGAGCTCAAAAAATTGATTTCGTATGAAAAAGTTGTGACTGTTCAGGGTTTAGGGGTTAAATCATGATTCAATCTGGCCGACAGATCCTAGGATTTTCTCCAAATCACAAGTGTAGGAACCTCACAAAATGCTAATTGATTGACTATTTTGCCCCAAAATTATCCCAACTTTTGAACAAAATCAAACCCTAATTTTTGGCCGAAAAGCCTGTCAATCGCGATCGACAGGTCTGTCAATCGCGATTGACAGAGGTGTCCGTCGGGGCTGTCAGTCGCGATCGACAGTGTCAATCGCGATCGACAGGGTCGATCGTGGCTGTCAATCGCGATCGACAGTATCAATCGCGATCGACACGTTTTCCGGTTTTTTCGCCAAAATTTCAGTCAATCGGGGGCCTATCAGTCGCGATGGACACGTGGCTACGCGTAAAAGTCACTCAATCGAGGAATTTCAGTCGATCGCGATTGACGGTGTCAATCGCGATTGACAGAGGTGTCGGTCGTGGCTGTCGATCGCGATTGACGGTATCAATCGCGATTGACAGGGTCCTACGTGGCAGTCAGTCGATCGTGGAGGTCTGTCGGTCGCGATTGACAGGGTCTGTCGGTCGCGATTGACAGAGGCTGTCGGTCGCGATTGACAGAAAACCTCAGAATTTTTCTACTGTTTTTAGTGTTTTAGGATGTGCTCCTTGTGCTTGTTCTAGTGGTGCACTCAATTTTGTAAAAAACCAAAAATTTCTGTCAGTCGCGATCGACAGAAGCCTGCGACCGCGAGACAGTTTCTTTGAATTTCGTACCTGCGCAGGAAGCTGGGGATGATGATACAGCAAGAACCTGCAATGAAACTCAAGAAACATGCAAAACCCGCACACAATATCGCTCTCTCGCTCTCTCACAAGTGAAATGAGGGAAATGAGGTGGGGAAGATGATATGATCAAAAAACAGAAATTTTCGCGATGATGGAGATGGAGGTGGGAGATGGTGATGATGATGATGGAAATGAAGATGGAGAAGAAAGTAAAAGAAAATCGATGAGAGTGAAGAAAATACCTACAACTCCAACGCGTCAACTCTACGTCTTACCATCACACGCTCGTCCTCAAAGCTCGATCCCCGGCAACGGCGCCAGGTGTTAGCAGCGGACAAGGGAGAGAAGGCACAAGCAGACAAGGGAGTCAACGAAGATCTGGCAAGTAGGCCAACAATTCTCTTCAGGAAGAAGCACTTATGAACATTCACGCAGATTTAGCACTAAGGCAACCTTAATTTTTCAAAACCTCTACACCAATTAAAAGTGATTCTCATCACTAAACGCCATTGTAAATATCATTTCATCTTTTTGTAGCTCCATTTTGTGCAAGCCAAGGAGTCCTTGAGCTTGAGGAGCTTTAGAAGTATCTACCTGCCAATTTTCGTATTTTTTAGATATCATTTGAGCCCTCAAATGAGTCCTGGAACCTAATTTTTAACTAGGCCGGACACTAGGTCTGGACAGGGCCAAAACTTAGCCAAAAACTATAAAAAGAGCTAGAGAGCTCATTTTTGAGGTTAGATTGTAATTGAAACAAACTTGTAAGAGCTTTTTGGAAGTAATCTAAGAACTCCATTGATTCTCACTCTTTGTCTTGCCTTGTGTGCACGTGTGTGTGTATGTGTGTGCATGCTAATGTGCTTCTCACTCACGCACTTGTGCTGCCACTTGCTCGAGGTCTTCATACCATCCTCACGTCTTCCCGGATTGACATTAAAGGAGGTGCTACTCATCATTGAGCTACACCAAATTTTGGCGCCGTTGCCGGGGATGCTCTCCTGACAGATTTGGCTAAAGGGTTGCGAATTGCTGAACATCATTTAGCGCAGGACGTCGTCGAGTACTACATCCAAAAACCCTCTCAACAAGGGTCTGTCAAGGACGACAGACGCGAGAGAGGGGGGGGTGTTAGCAGCGGACAAGGGAGAGAAGGCACAAGCAGAAAAGGGAGTCAACGAAGATCTGGCAAGTAGGCCAACAATTCTCTTCAGGAAGAAGCACTTATGAACATTCACGCAGATTTAGCACTAAGGCAACCTTAATTTTTCAAAACCTCTACACCAATTAAAAGTGATTCTCATCACTAAATGCCATTGTAAATATCATTTCATCTTTTTGTAGCTCCATTTTGTGCAAGCCAAGGAGTCCTTGAGCTTGAGGAGCTTTAGAAGTATCTACCTGCCAATTTTCGTATTTTTTAGATATCATTTGAGCCCTCAAATGAGCCCTGGAACCTAATTTTTAACTAGGCCGGACACTAGGTCTGGACAGGGCCAAAACTTAGCCAAAAACTATAAAAAGAGCTAGAGAGCTCATTTTTGAGGTTAGATTGTAATTGAAACAAACTTGTAAGAGCTTTTTGGAAGTAATCTAAGAACTCCATTGATTCTCACTCTTTGTCTTGCCTTGTGTGCGCGTGTGTGTGTATGTGTGTGCATGCTAGTGTGCTTCTCACTCACGCACTTGTGCTGCCACTTGCTCGAGGTCTTCATACCATCCTCACGTCTTCCCGGATTGACATTAAAGGAGGTGCTACTCATCATTGAGCTACATTCGACTTCTTTTTGAACGTTGTGAATTTGGACCATAAGCTAGCCTTCATAGCTTTTGTAGTATTTTGGAAATGATCTTCCAACGCACTCCATATGTCCTTCGATTTCTCCAGACCTCTAATATGCGGAAGTAGATGATCTGTAACTGTATTATAAATGTAAGCTCTTGCCGTTGCATCTTTCTTCTGCCACAGCTTCAAGGCTTCTAATTCTTCTTCCTTTGGTTGTCTAATGTCTTCAAAAGTCGGCTTCTTTTCTTCTCCGGTCACATACATCATTAAGTCCTTACTCATAAGTAAGGCTTCTATGCGCATTACCCATGCGGGATAATTATCTCTGTCCAATTTGTCAATAGAAACATGATATGCCATAATCTTCTTTCTTTTTCTTCTGGTGAGTGTAACGTTAAAGAACTTTACCTTTTGTAAACCTTTACCTTGAGAATGACTTCGGAATACTTCTTGATACCGTTTGCTATCGATCTCTTCAACTTTCACCTTTCCTTATGAAAGTTCTTCGAATTCTCTTGTATCTTCACTTCCGTTTGCTCTTTGAGAATCTTTCTGCTCTTCAGAATCTTTTCGCTCTGATACCACTTGTTGATGACACAGCAAAGACTCGAACCTTATCAAGCCTGCGGAAAACGCGCGTCATCAAAGTTGGCTAAGCTAGAGTGATATTAGAACACCTCTAAAATCAGCAGTAGCTTAGCAAAGTTTCCGACACTCAAAACATATAAGACTATATTTTGAATTCACTGAAATTCCACTGGAACTTCACCGGACTGTCACTGTAATTATACCGGAATCTTACCGGAATCAACTGCGATTCAGTTTATAATTACTTCAAGTATATAAGGAAGTGATGCGTGAACTTCCTTCACTGAATGAACTATTTCTGAAGTTTAAGGAAAAACTTCATCAGTTCAGAATGCCTCTTTCCGGTCGGACTTTCTACTGTGTGTACATATCCATTTCACCGAAATCTTTGATGAACTGATAGTAGAGATGTCTAGCTAAAAGATAAGCTCTCTCTCATACAAAACTTTAATTTATTCTGTGAGATATACTTCGTTGTTCTACCGGAAAACACGTTTACTGAAAGAACTGTAACTGATCGAAAAATACGTTTACTCAGAGAACTGTAACTGTTAACTAACTTTATACCGTAACATGAAAATACTCAGGTTTCTTCACATACGAACGAATGCGCGCAAGCTTCCACATGAACATGTGTTTTCTATTAGAGAAGATGTGTACAAAACTAGCTTGGCCTCTTCTTGCTCAAGCTATAGAAACTCTCCTACACTGAGTAGTTTCTCCTTACCATCTCTCTCAGATGAATACCTGACATTTCAGGTTTCTGTTATTCATCTTTATTTACGCGATCTCCGGCGTTTTCTAGACCTATTCTTGATTTCTATGTGCGCTCTATTCGCACTACGCGCTCTTCTCACGCACGTTCTTGCTCGCACACTTTTTTCTGTTCTTGTCTCTCTTTAGATACAGTTTTGATCCGGTGTAACAGACTCTAACAAACTCTAATTCTGGAAGTTTCTACGCTGTACATTATAGTCGTGAATTTGTCCCTTCACTAAGGCTTTGATTTTCTGAATACTTTGATTCTGCTTCTCTTTATCTTTCTTTATCTTTATGTCTGTCTGTATGTCAAATTCATGAGTGATTCTTCAACATGTCTGTATGTCCGTATGTGTGTATATATATATATATATATATATATATATATATATATATATATATATATATATATATATATATATATATATATATATATATATATATATATATAATGACAAGCATTTGAAAAAACAGAGCCTGTCAAAAAACAGGTAAAATTAATCCTCACTCCTTAGTCACATGACTGAGAAATTATATTGACTTATTTATCATTTGACAAGTAATCTTTAAAAGACATGGAAAAATGGCCCTTGATAGGCATTTTGCCCGTCAAAATTTATGCCCTGCTTTCCACGATACTTGAAAGACATGGACAAATGGCCTTTGACTGCATTATATTGACTTAAAAGACATGGAAAAATGGCCTTTGATAGGCATTTTGCCCGTCAAAATTTATGCCCTGCTTTCCACGATACTTGAATTAATTGAAAGTATAGACATAGTCCCCATGGGACCTTCGCATTTTCAAAGCACTGGTTGGACGCTCAACAGGTTTACTAAAACAGAACTTGGAAATGGACAAGCTGTTCAACCAGTGAAAATTCTCAAGGAGAGAACTTTTCTTTTTAATGCAGACCCAAAAGCCTACTATGGAGAAGCATGCGGATGAAGAGAACTTTTCATTCTAATGCGGACCCAAAAACCTATTATGAAGAAGCAGGCGAATGAAGGAGATGGTTTCTTTATACTTTATAAATAAGCAGGCGTACTTGTCTACCGGTATTCACTGATATGAAATGGGACATGTTTATTCTCGAGGAGAGAATTGTTCTTTCTAATGCGGACCCAAAAGCCTATTAAAAAGAAGCAAGCGGATGATGAAGATGATTTTTTAATATTTCATGGATAATGAAGAAGGCGTACTTGTCTACCGGTTTTCTCTGATATGAAATGGGAGCAGTTTGTGACTACGGTAGCTGTTTACATGCAAGTCCATCGTTTCAGTAAAGCATTTATGAGCATAAAAATGCACGCTGCAGATGACATTGTATGTGCTTCGGTCCAAGAATGTCCTAAAATCCTCTATATATACGCGTTTAGTATCTGAATGGATCAACGCATTGGCTAAATTTTTCCTGCACTAGGTCACGCTCTGAACTCTTTGGAGAAAGCCCTGAGTTCGATCCCAGGCCAGATATATCCATGTGATTTCTAAGGTGGGTGCCTCCTTACTAGCTCACGAGTCAGGTGTGTGTCTCTTTCAAATTCATTGTACGTTCCCCTCAAAAAAAAAAAAACTGAATTTGTTCTGCATACGCCTTGAATATCTTGGTTGTTTCCTACCTGGAAGTGCCAAATTTTCCTCATATATGTAATTACAGGACATTTCTTTATAGACTTACAGCCTGAATACATGTGAGTCGTGACACTCCGATCAAAGGAGGAGGTAGCGACCCAATGTTAGTGCCTAATATTTGGCTAGTAATAACAGGTTTTTAAGAACCTCCCTCTGAAGCAGCTTGAGAGACGCCATATGCTTCAGCTTTAGCATTACGAAGTGCGTATCTAGGCGACATTCATGACAAATTGACGTTTCCTCAAAGAAAACTTTCGGAATGTAGCAAGAAGCAACCCCAAGTCTCTGAATTAGTTTTTGCTTAACGTCTACCAGTTGGCGAATACCTCTCATTCTTGATAATGAGTTCATGAGGGAAAAACATGGCTTTAGCATCAGAGTGCGTATTTAGATAACGTTTAGGAATCAACACATGCTTTGAGCTCATCCTAATCACAGACTTCAAAACGATGTGCATTCAAAAAATCTCTCTCTCTCTCTCTCTCTACACACACACACACACACATATATATATATATATATATATATATATATATATATATATATATATATATATATATATATATATATATATATATATATATATATATATAAGACAACAAATTTATCTTATATAATAAAGATATTCAATAACAGAATTATGGGGTACACTCGCATGCTAGGCTTTTACATACATTGACTTGCTATAAAACAATGGGCAAGATCCCAATTCCGAAATTGATATACGGAATTCGTATAGTTCAGAACAAGTTTTTCAACCCTATCCTGAAAGAACATCAACAATGTCTGACAGTCTGGATGTATATGGCAGAAACTATGCCATAACTTGAAAGAGTGCTATTTCATCAGAAATAAACACGAAGTCCAAAAACTGATACGCATCCACAGCAATTCGCTGCACAGTCAATGGGATTCAGTCTGTTGTAGTTTCCTTGAGGTATGCTATAAGATCAGCTCTCTCTTGAGGCTTCTTCAGACCGGGGAACACCATCTTTGTCCCTGGCACATACTGCATATTTCAACATAGCCGTCACAGTCAATATTATTTCTATTATGCGAGATGGTGTTAAAAATGCGCAGAGACACACACACCACGCATTGACTCATGCAGGACCGAAAATAGAATCAGCATTCCCGAATATTGATCGACTCATACCTTCCTAGGGTTGAGTAGATATTCATACAAGGTCTCTTCACTCCATATAATTGCTTTCGATTTATTAGCGGCAGAATAGGAGTAGCCCGCAGTTGTGCCAGACTGTCTCCCTAACAAACCATGAAGATTCGGCCCTGCCAGACTT
>CM035438.1:3307401-3387401 GCA_020310875.1 Ceratopteris richardii
CTACGTGATTACTCAGAGATGTCTGATGAGGAGCTGGACTATACGATCCAAATGCTTACCCAGCGATCAGACGAGGGCTCTTCTGCGGCTCCACATGTAGGAACAGAGCTATCTGCTCATAGGTATGTTTTTTTTCAGAAACTTTTTTAATGATATTATAACACATATTTTTATTTATTTTTATCTATCTATTTTCAGGACACTTATACCACCTCCAAATCGTGGTATAGCCTTCTGTGTACATAGGGAATGGATTGGAGTTCAAGAGAAGAATGCGGGCACTATGCGACTCTTACCTGCGCTTTGTCCACTGTAGTGAGCATGATGAGAGGGATAAAAAATACGTACTTAGTTCACTTGAGATAGAGTTTGGGACAGGATGGTCGCTTAAGTGGCATCTAAAAGAGATGCAGACACTTATGGCTCATCGTCGGGATAATGCATGGTATGCACTGCTTTTATGTATATATATGTGGATATGAATATGTGTGTTTATGCATGTATGTATGTATATGAGAGAGAGAGAAGAGTGAGACTAGAGGTATAAATACATGCATACACACACATATACATCATACATGCACATTTACACACATATACATATACACATACTCACATACACATACACATGCATAATCATATGTACACACACATAGAATCATATAATCATATTTACATGCATATATACATATACACATGCATATATACACACACACAACACATCACTACAACATATCGAGGGAATACTGACGGACAATGTACCAATGGTCAGCTGTCGGCATCGGTATGACCCTCGGACAATTTGGGAAAGCCGCTTTGCCTCGGAAAGATAGCGTCGCTATGAGCGTCGGTATGAGCGTCGGTAATTTGCTGGAAGTACCGACGCTCTCTTTTTAACCGGGCCCGAAACCAAAATTCGTCATTCTGAGCGTTTTGAATCTAGATCTTCTCCTTTCGGGTTTGCGCGTGCCAATAGCAAATCTCTGTTTGTCACCCTTTCTCTCTCTCTCACCCTCCCTCTCTCTCACTCTCTCTCTCTCTCCCTCCCTCTCTCTCACTCTCTCTCCCTCTCTCTCCCTCCCTCTCTCTCCCTCTCTCTCTCTATCTAAACAAACCTCTATCTTTATAGATCTAAAGTTTTGGTAAGTAGATCGCACATGTTGTAGCACTCTTTTTTCTTTCTCTATGTTTTTTCTTTACTAATATGTTCTTTGTTTGGTTTTGCAAGAGATTTTGCGATCAAATCTTTGGAAATTCGGTGAAGAAGAACTTCAAGTGGATTTTGATGACCGTGATTCAAAAAATTCTCTCTCTCTCTCTCTCTCCCTCTCCTTCCCTCTCTCTCTCTCTAAGCACACCTCTATTTTTATAGATATGACGCTTTGGTAAGTAGATCGCACATATTGTAGCACTCTGTTTTCTTTCTTTATGTTTTTGCTTTTCTAATATCTTCTCTCTTTAGTTTTGCAAGAGATTTTTGAGATCAAATCTTTGGAAATTCGACGAAGGAGAACTTCAAGTGGATTGTGACAACCTTGATTCAAAAATTACATCAATGTAAGTGAGACATATATCACTCTTTTATCTTTCTTTATGTTTTTCCTTTTCTAATATCTTCTCTCTTTCAGTTTGTTTGAGAGAGAGAGAGAGAGAGAGAGAGAGAGAGAGAGAGAGAGGGATATGCATACAAACATGTATATGCATATGCATACACACATGCATATGCATATGCATACACACATGCATATGCATACACACATGCATATGCATATGCATACAAGAATGCATATGCATATGCATACAAGAATGCATATGCATACAAGAATGCATATGCATACAAGAATGCATATGCATACAAGAATGCATATGCATACAAGAATGCATATGCATACAAGAATGCATATGCATACATGAATGCATATGCATACATATGCATATGCATATGCAAACATATACATATGCATATGCATATGCAAACATATACATATGCATATGCATATGCAAACATATACATATGCATACACTCTCTTTTTCTCCCTTACACTCTCTCTCTCTCTCTCATCCATGCACTCCTTCCCTGATTACAAGGACTGCATCCTTCTTCGACTCTTATGCATCCTTTAGAAGATTTTCCATTTCTTACAACGTGAACTCCTGTTCATACGAGTTCTATAAACCTGTTTTCCCCAAAAACTATTCAAATGTGTAGGAGCTAATCAGTCCTCCATCATATTAGTGCCGACCATCCAGTTTCCTTCTTTTACCAAGGAAAATGTATTCCAAGGCCCACACTATACTATATATGAATCCTTTCTTTTTTGAGTCCTTTACATAAGTACAATTCAAGGGGAATGCATTTTCCTTTCTCATGACAAGACCAACAGAATGATTAATAGTTATGGGATTTCTGGGTCAGTCAATAAGTGAACCTTCTCTCCATTCACTAGAAGAACCCTTCTTCAGACAGAAACTTATGTTAGAAATGTGTTGCAATTTCCACTATACTAGGAGGAAATTGATTCATAACAGCGTGGAATACAAAATCACGAATCACCTCACACCATCAAGAAACAAAAACAGAAGAAAAACTACCTGGTCACACAAACATGTAGGATTCAAACTGCTTATATGATCCTTTGCAGTCCATTCACTTTTGAAGTGACAACTTCATTTTAGATTCATGGTAAGTCTACATTCCAAACAGTAAAATCCATAATCGTGCAATAGTGATATCCTACTTTGACATCCTAGCCTCGATTCATACATTAAGCAATCATCATTCTAAGAGTGTAAAATATGAAACACCTCTACATGCATCCAGCTGGTTGCTCTAGTGTCGAGACTATTTCACAACCCCTTTCAATGGATTCACACAATTCATCCATTGTGTTGCATAAGGATATTCCCTTCCATTGTTGACATATTTCCTTCCACTTCATCTAATGGTCTCACGATCAGGTGCTGGATACTTGTTGCTTTCCATTGGAGGTGAAAATAAGGGGCTGGAACACAACAACAACTCTCATATGCGCACAATCATAGGACTTCACTCCCAAGACCATATGATCCAGTTCGGATTTTGGGTTATTGCCTGTTGAGATCGGCGTTCTCTTCCTCCTTTTCTGCCCTCTAGACTTTGAATATTCCCCCGTGGCTAGACATCATGTAGTGATGTTCTATGCGAATATAGAAGCATCCACTGGACAGGCTCTGAAATTTCCCTAAAATACCAACACATGTAGACAGGTCAAAAGAGCTTCTTCAGTGCACAACCACACAGAGTTTGCAGCACATGGGACATGACAGTGATGCTCAATGTACTGAAACCACAGCAGCACCCTCGGTCTCAGATTCTTGATCACGATTATAGAAGTGGGACTAATCTCAGAATCTCCGTTCCTAACATGTCCACTCGGATCTGCTGCTAAGATTGTTGTTATTTGGACATGCCCCTCTCGTTAGCCTTTACAACTTTGTCATATCAGACCCTGTATAAAGTTCTCAATGGCCTCTCTCCTGTTCATAACATTGGAAAATATCCAAGCCTCCTGGAAACATTAAGTGGAGGCTTCAGCAGAAAACTTAACCGCTCTATTTGAAAGATCTCCCTGAATCCGCCCTCAGCAAAGAACCTTTCACCGCCCTGATAGGCCTAGCTTCAGACCTCACCCCCAGATCCTCGGGAATATAATGCACTTTTTCCATTAACTTCAGCAACGCACTCGTAAAGTATTCTTGCTTCGTTCCATGTATGAATCCCATGCGGTCCTCTAATGCGCAGTGCTGGGATCCCTCTGCTCATCATTCTTGAACACAACTATTCCTCCTTGTAATGCTCTTGCTGCCCAAAATAAATCCAAGAAAAACTCCTCTGATCTGTCTGCTAAACCTCTTCTCCTTCGACCTCCCTCTCTTCTAAGGATAAATTGAGCGTCCTTCCTTCTCTGCTTGCTCTCCACCACAAGATCCCCAAAAAGAACTTCTATGTGGTTGGACATGCACACCTTCCCCCAAAGCTGAGCTCTTCTTGAGGACACCCCGATTGGAAGATCCACACCCTTATTGATGAGAACAATCCCTCTCTCCCTCGAGAAGTTGAATAGATGAATGGGTGTGCATGCTGCCCTCGATCCCTATGCTCCTTTAGAATCTGCTTGGATGCCCTCCATGTTCTTCTCTATACTTGCACCGACTCAAGCATGTAGAGGAAAAGAAAAACTACCCTTCGACTGCAAATGTCCTCTCTCTTGTTCCTCCTCCGACCACATGCAAAGGCACCCCATTGCTCCAGCCAAAATGCCTACAATAAGTAATTCCTGTGCAAGAGATTTCAGATCCTTCCCTCCTTCATATATTGTCACATGTGCGGCCCCTTCAGCTCTCCTAGATGCGCGCTGGAGCACCTGATTTATCCTCAGTTTCCCTTCTTCCCTTACCACCTGTACGCACCGAAAACCAAAAAGACGGGAGAGAAAATATAGAGAGAGCCCCCGACCCCTTTTTTGCTGCCGCCCTCCAGACTAACAAAAAAACAGAAAAAATGGAGAGAGAGAGTGTCCTGACAGAATAACCTCCCTCCTTTTCTGTTTCTTCCGTCAGAACAACGGAAAAAACAAACCCCCCAATCAATCCATTGGAAGACACACAATATTTTGTTTGCTGGCGATAACACGTCCATTCATACAAATCCATACAATAGGTTGCCCTTTGTCTGCTGTTTTTCTTTGCTTTGCAAGTGGATCCTCATCTTCAGCCTCTACCCATCTCAGCATGCCCTACTGTAGAGTACCTTTTAATGGATTACACACATACCAGGATAGACATATAGGATAAGATGGCATTTTATCAATGAACAAATGAATAATCCATAAACACTGGATTCACTCAAGAGAATAACTTCAATGAAAAATACATCACTTATTTGTTAGCCAATCATTCCATGCCATTTGGAGTACTCATTCCTTCCATCAGTGTCTTCTGTGAATCCCCTCTTTGGAACGCACCACTGGCTTGTGAAGAAGGTCTCTCAGGTCTTCAACGGCCCACCTTGGGCATATGTCTTTTCCGTGTGACTACTAATGGAGAGTGTTAATCTCCAAAAGAACAAGTTTTACTTGAACTTAGAACTCCTCTATATCAAGAACAACTTCAGACTCCACTTAATTTTAGAAAACAATCACCAAATTATCAGAATTTTGTCTAACTGTTGAAAACTGAAATTTCCTGGAAAGTCTGCCACAGATTAATTACTGATTGACTAATCAATCCTGTAAAGTTTTTAATAAAACTTTGCACAATGCTTTGCCTTAAGGTTGCGCAACTTCTCCAAGTTAAATTTCTCAAAATGATTGAGTATACTGTGAGAAATGTGTGAAACACTTTACCTATGTTTGAAACAGCTTCTTTGCAATGGCGACCTTAACACTTGTAATTTCTTAACACTGATTCTCCCAAAGTAAATCCCATTTGATCAAGATCTTTTAGCCATAGATGGCTTACCTTTCAACTTAGATTTTGAGCCCTCACTTGTGTAAAACTTTACACTGTGCACTGAGCAATGTTCATTTCTCTGAACATGAAATCTACGCCAGTTTTGACGACTCTCAGAACATCTTCACATATGAATGTTCCTAAACTAAATTCTCTCAACCTGATTGCAATTAACCTCTCAAATTCTAGTCATAGATAGATTAGCTATGGACTTAGATACGTGCAAAAGGATTTCTCAAAAGATTAAGCACAGAAGGAGAATGGGAGAGAAGATCGACGCGCCATATCTGAAATTTTCACTTATCTGTTTTCTTCATACATCTGATGGATAATGTGTACAATGTACATCAACTAACTCTTTTCAACTCTCTTCTCTATCTCTCATCTATCACTCCAAGCATGTACTTATATATATATATATATATATATATATATATATATATATATATATATATATATATATATATATATATATATATATATATATATATATATATATATATATATATATATATATATATATATATACAAGTCCTAACTCGTAACTACTTCAAGTATATTGAAGTATCTTAAAGAATTAATACATTTGATTAAAGAACTTTACTATTTGATTCTTTCCTTCAATTCATGACATTGATCTTCAATCTTCTCTTCATGTCTTTACTTCTACCCTTTGTATAATCACAATTTGTTGATTGTCTTGCTCCAATAGCTCCCCCTCAATCATCAATTGTGATTATCTGCATCCTTTTTATTCCTGCCATGTCTTTGAACTTCTGTAACTTTGGTCCATCTAAACTTTTTGTTATCATATCTGCAAGTTGATCTTTTGTAGGAGTGTGTATGACTTCAATTTCCTTATCAATGACCTTCTCTCTCAGAAAATGATATTGTATTTCAATATGCTTAGTTCTAGCATGAAACACAGGATTAGCTTCCAAGTATAGAGAACTCATATTGTCTCCACAAATAATAGGAGTACTTTGAATCACATCAAAAACCTTCATAAGTGTCTTTAGCCATATTACCTCCTTTGCAGCTTCCACCATACCTTTATATTCTGCTTCTGTAGATGACAAAGCAACTGTATGTTGCTTCTTAGAACACCATGAAATCAATTTGTCCCCTACATAGCACAAATATCCATGTGTTGATCTTCTATCATCCACATTACCTGCCCAATCTGCATCACTATATATCTTCACTCTTGTATCAGAAGTAAATCCATAGTACAGTCCTTCTCTGAGTGTACCCTTGATGTACCTAAGTACTCTTTGTCCTGCAATCCAATGTTCCTTTCTAGGACAATGCATGAATTGTGAAAGCACACCAACTGCATATGACAAATCAGGCCTTGTTAATGTAGCATAAATCAAGCTACCAACCAAACTTTGATAGAACTTCATGTCTCTGAATTCTTCTCCTCCAAATCTAGACAATTTATGGTTCACTTCCAATGGTGTAGGTGCAACCCTGCAATCTTCCATTTTAAATTTGGTTAGCAAATTTTTAAGATATCTTTCTTGGGTCACATATACTCCATGTTGAGTATAAGAAATCTCCATTCCCAAGAAGAATGACAAGTTCCCCAAATCACTGATTTTGAACTCTTTCTCCATCTGTTTCTTGATCATTTGTATTCCTTTATCATCTGTTCCTATAAGTATTATGTCATCAACATAAATACAAACATAAATGAATCCATCTTCACTTGCTTTGACTAGCAAGCTACTATCTGCCTTTGATGCTTGAAATCCAAGTTCCTTCAAGAACTTTACAAGCCTATAATTCCATGCCCTTGGGGCCTGCTTTAATCCATACAAAGCTCTCTTGAGCTTACACACATAATTTGGACTCACTTGATCTTTGAACCCATCTGGTTGCTCCATGTAAACTTCATCTGAAATGTAACCATTCAAAAAAGCATTTTTAACATCTAATTGAGATAACTTCCAACCTTTGCAAGCAGCAATTGCTATGAGAATTCTGATGGTTGTCATTTTTGCCACAGGACTATAGGTCTCATCATAGTCCACTCCATATGTCTGTGCATACCCTTTCACAACAAGTCTGGCTTTGTACCTAGACACACTTCCATCTGCAAATCTTTTTGTTTTGTAAACCCACTTACATCCAATAATTTTCTAACTATTAGGTTTAGGAACCAGATCCCAAGTCTGATTCTCCATCAATGCATCATACTCCTCTTGCATGGCTTCTTCCCAATTTCTCTTGCCTTTGGCTTCATCATATGTAGATGGATCTTCATCTACTTTTACCAAATAAGCATAATCTTTAGTATTCAAGAATGAGGTGTCATAGCTATACCTTGTGGGTTGCCATTTGTGCCTAGATGACCTCCTAACTTCTGCACTTTTTGAAGTCTCTGGTTCATCACATTCTGGATCAAACCTTGGCCTCTCTTCAACTTCAACCTGTACTTCATTATTCTCATTTTCATCAAGTAATTGAATCTTTGCTTTACCTTTCCTTTGATCCACTACTTCTTCAACATCTGCATGTATATTATATTTACCTGCATACCAAGTACCTTGCTCATCAAATGTAACATCCTTGGATACAAGGAATTGCTTTGTGGATGGACTCCACAACCTGTATCCCATTTGCTTATCATCATAACCAATGAATACATACTTTTCTGCCTTAGGCTCCAACTTATGCCTCAATTGAGATGGCACATATGCATATGCCAAGCATCCAAATATTATGCAATGATCCAAGGTAGGTCTCTTACCCCACCAAGCTTCATATGGTGTCATACCTTGCAAAGCTTTACAAGGCAATCTATTAACCAAATATGTAGCTGTATTTACAGCCTCAGCCCACAAATAATTTGGGCAATTCTTCTCTTTCATCATGGACCTTGCAAATTCAACAAGTGTCCTGTTTCTTCTTTCTACTACACCATTTTGTTGAGGAGAGTACCTGCAAGTAACATCTCTTTTTATACCTGCATTCCACAAGTAATCATTGAACTCATTTGAAAAATACTCTCCCCCTCCATCTGACCTTAGTCTCTTCAATTTTTGACCTGTAATCCTTTCTACATATGCATGATAGTGTTTAAATGTGTTAAACACTTCTGACTTTTCTTTAATCACATAAATTGTGATCCATCTGGTAGCATCATCAACATATATGACATAATATCTTGAACCATTTATACTAAAGTCCTTTGAAGGACCCCACACATCTGTATGCACCAACTCAAGTCTTTCTAAATACATAAACCCATGCTTGGAATAAGGTTGCTTATGGGCCTTACCTAATTGACATGCCTCACATCTGTATGTCATGTGTTGACCTGCAATGTTAGGCAATCCAAGCACTGAACCATTGTTAATCATTTCTTTAATACCTCTCTCATTGAAATGTCCAAGTCTTTTATGCCAAAGATCCAATTCAGATACCTTCTGTTCTCCATATGTGAACATAGCATGTCCAACATTTCCTTGTACCTTCAATGTGAAAAGCCTCCCTTCCTTCTTTCCTGTAACAACCTGTTTATACCCTTGACTAGGGTCTTCAACATAGACTCCATCATTGGTGAATGTTGAGAAAAGGGGAGCAACAACCCTAACCGCCTCACATGGAAGTGAGAGGTTTCTCCAAGTTGGGGCAAAGAATGAGAGGAGAGGTTCACCCACGCTCATGGAGCAATGGCAACCATGGCCAACGTCACAAGGAGCAAAGGGGAACATCCTCCCAACCATGCACACACACATGCAAATCCATACACCAAGATCATCGCGTTGCACACAAGGAAACAGGAGAGTAGCAAATGACACCTTCTTCCATTACCAAAATGGAGGCCAAGGCCATGGCCAAGGGACCTCCCTTTTTACAAATGAGGCTCTTCTTTATATAGAGAAGAAGAGAGGCATATGTGAATAAAACATGTGGTCAAAAGACCACATGTGCTAAATCAAAAAGAGAATCTTAAGTGATATGGGAATTTCAAAAAGCTAACTACCTAGAGAGAGAGAGCGCGTGAGATTTCTACGTGGGCTTTCTTTATGTTTGCTCAAAAAGGAGTTTTTAAAGAAAAGGCTTCAATACCTTAGACTTAGGGGAATTATCAAAAAGTGGTTTTAGGAGAGTGTTCACATGGACATCTCCTAATTTACAAAAAGAAGGTATTCTCATGAGGACTAAAGGATGCCATAGCATGAGAAAAATTATGGGCAACCCTTAGAGCAACACTTCTCCCCCTCCTAGACTTTGTCGTCCTCGACAAAGCTAAGAGAAGAGCATACATAGCTGCACCGACCCAAGGTAGAGTCTTTCAAGTCTGAAAATCTTCAAGTCTTCAAAATCTGCAATTCTTCAGTCGCCAAGCTTCAAGCTGGAAGTCTTCAGTCTTTAGAGCTGAGCGACACAATCCCCTTGGGGGGCAGTCAACCCAGCATGCATCCAAATTTGTAAGTCTTCAAGTCTTTCAGGCCTGCATTGCTGAGGGACACAATCCCCTTGGGGGGCAGTCAGCCCAGCCTCCTTCCAATGTGCCTTCACTCAAAGCTCCAATACCTGAAAATTAAACATACACAACAAGTAGACTGATTTTTGAAAAGAAGCAGCAAAAAAAAATGTTAATTCCATTTTTAGTTTCCACTTCAGGGGGCATCCATTGCCACAAGACTTGCTCTATTAGAGAGAAGTCTGCATGAAAAACCGTCTTGCTCCTGCAAAGAAAAGAAAAACCATAGTCCCAAAACAAGGAGCCCTTATCAAGACCATGAGTGTCTATCCCTTATGTCTCAATGATTCCATACTCTGTTATTTTCAAGTGAGAGTGGGACATTTTGCAATGTAAAGCATGAGATGAATGTAGCCTATGGTCCCGCCATCATTTATACTAAGCTTCTAGTCAATCAAGCTTGCAATTTAACATGAGTGTTCTGTGCTCATAAAATCAATAGACAATAGTGCAACTTTATGAGTCCTATCATTTTACCAGCATTCATGAAATTCAAACAACTTATCCAACTCTCTTCCTGCAAGGCATAGTAGCAAATCATACATAGGATGTAAGAAGAATATGTTGAAGGTCTAAATGTGTTGATTTGTAATGAATTTAAGCCTTAAACTTAGAGAGTCACTTCCCTAGCAAAAAACAAACCCTCATTCAGAATTTTCACACTAGTTCAGTTATGGAAACTTTCAATCCCCTATGTGCATGTTCTCCTGAAAATATCTTTTTAAATAATGCATGCTTACACTTAAGTATTTAAGTTGTATGGCTCATGAAAAAAGAATAGTAAAGCTCTAGAATCATTGATGAGACACAATTACACATAGCCAAGTTTCCTAGGAGTTAGCAACTTCAGAAATCCAAGAGAAGAGGATGTCTTCAGGCTAGTTGAGTTCTAAACAACAGAGTAGTAAAAAAATTCTCTCTCCTGGGTGGGGCATCAAAAACCTGCAACTTCATATATCATTGAAAACATGTATGGCACTTGGAACCAAACAGCAAGTAAATCATTGAGACACTAGCATCCCAAACTTGATAGAGGACAAGGTCTTTGTTCATATCAAAAAGTATTCCTTGGTGCTCAAGTGTGGCTCCAAACTTAAATCATCCAAGAAAATTTCCATAAGATGATTAGTGGACACAGTCCCCTACTAGAACTCAAAATATCAGTGTATCATATCCTGTCAAACCTGTGACATATATCAAGTATCTCAAAGTGAGCAGCCCCTGCACACTTAAACTGTTAGATTGTCTTGTAGCAGACCTTGTGAGTTAGAGGGCCATCTACACCCTTTGTTTGACCCTGTAACACTTAGGAAAGAATTAGGGACATCAATTAAAATGAAAACATACATACAATGTGAGAGAATATCAAAGATAAGCCCTCAAATTTGAACTTCAGCCATCTCCAACAAAGATTGCACACCCTATATGCATCGATAAATTTTCTTTGAAGAATAAAACATCTTGAAGCCAAAGCATTATGCACCCAATCTCACATTCATATAAATTGTTGTCATGATATACAGAGGGCCCTCCTAATGTAAATAGAGGCTAGGATGAGAATCACCCTTTCATTCCATGAACATCTAAATGAGGCGCCCCAGATATATGCCAATAGTAAAAACATCTAGACCGGTTTTTAGCATGGCTGTCACATGAGGTTTGAGAGTCTAAGCTTGCTTCATCATCCCTGGATAGAAGACACATCTTTTTCTTACCATTTTTGCGAGAGGAGGCACACGTAGTAACCATCAGTACATCTTGAATGAAAACACAAAACAATGAAAGCACACCCAATCCATATTCTGACACAATAAATCATCAAGCAAAAGTAGGGAATCCACATCATTTTTCGCCCCCCTGCTGCATACACCTTTCTCATGCATATGAATAACTTAAGGTAATGCACAAATGGAAACTGGGCAAGTAGCACTGCCATCCTGTCAGAAAACACAACCATAGTTTTTTTAGACTTCCAAACATAATGTGAGATAATCAAGGGCATCAACATAATATACATCCCTCCTGATCATCAAGGCTCAAACAATCATATAGAACTTTGCATCAATCATTCTGGTGGAGTGGTCTCACAAGAAGTGCGTGGATTTAGGTGTTTGTAGGGGACAAGTGCCCACCAGTGAGTTCCCATCTAGGAAGCTAGGGTCATAACGAAGCATACGTGCAGTCCTAGTCCCAAAATAAGGATTGCACACACCACAAACCCAAATGAAGTTAACAAGTCATAGCCTTTATTGAATCAATCGTTCAAGACCAGGAGCCAATATACTCTTTACATCACTATCCATTGTTCTTCTAGGTCCTTCATCATAGGGAAGTGCACAAGCAAGCCTAACATGCAGATATTCTAGACAGTCATCTTGAAGAGGACAAAATGAGCTTTAAGTACTTTAGTTGCTGCCCAAAGGAATAGACATTCGACCATTCAACCATACCTGAGCGAGTCGAGCAGGCATAAAAAAGACATGTTAACAAATACACTTCGAGGGTTAGTCCTTTCACCTAGCACCATAATCACTGAGAGCACCACATCTGCAAAACTTCATCCATAACTAGTCAAACCAACAACAATTGTGATGTTCATGAGTGGTTAGAGGTGTTGTGGACCTGATTAAGTGGAAATCACAGACAATTACTCTGAAATTTAGTAGGACCTATTTAGGATATAAAAAGATGATTGGAACCAACATGGTGAATAGTCACACCCAACGGCCTTCATATTCTGAGTAAGTCATTCATCACAAGCTTCATAGTAGTGTTTACAAGACCATAAGACAGGCAGTTTGGCGGGACACTTATACAATGAGTTCCCAGGCAATTTCGAGTTTATCATACTGGCAGGACACCTTGTGTGTGTGTAGCTCAGTGATGAGTAGCACCTCCTTTAATGTCAATCCGGGAAGACGTGAGGATGGTATGAAGACCTCGAGCAAGTGGCGGCACAAGTGCGTGAGTGAGAAGCACACAAGCATGCATACACATACACACACACGCGCACACACGGCAAGACAAAGAGAGAGAATCAAGGGAGTTCTTTAGATTACTTTCAATAGCTCTTACAAGTTCGTTTCAATTACAATCTAACCTCAAAAATGAGCTCTCTAGCTCTTTTTATAGTTTTTGACTAGCTTTGGCCCTGTCCAGACCTAGTGTCCGGCCTAGTTAAAAATTAGGTTCCAGGGCTTATTTGAGGGCTCAAACGAAGTCTAAAAATTATGAAATTTGGTACGATGGTACTTCTAATACTCCTCAAGCTCGAGGACTCCTCGGCTTGCACAAAATGGAGTCTATTCTACCAAAAACGGGATTTACCATGTTTGTGTAGTGATTAAAATCACTTGAGTTGTACATAATCCATGGGAAAAAATGATCTGGCCTTGTTGCCGTATTGTGCATGACTCCTCTGTTGCTTTGTATGCCAACACTCCCCCCTTCCTAGCGTCTGTCGCCCCTGATAGACCTTTGTTCCCTCGGGTGGTCGATGTAATATTGGATGACATTGGTGGCCAGTTCATGTTCTCCTATCCTTAAGCCTCTTGCGAGATCAGCTTCCAATGCATCCCAATTTATTGCACCAGGGGTTTCGGGTTGCGGGGTGGTGTAGTACTCTGAATACATTGCTTGTTCACAAGCAAACAATTGAAGCAGATGTGTTGGCTTTGGTGCGAAGACCTCCGAGTGATACTCCCAGAAACCTGATCTGAACATCTCTTCGAAAGTCTGTTTGTAGCAGGCGGGGAGGTATTTGATGCGTGCATGCCAAGCGTAAGCCACACGGATACTGGGGGTGGTGCTCATGTCATACACCAAGTCGTAATTTCCATTGCTAAACCCCGGAAGACGTGCCTGTGGTGCGGCTGCATTTCTAAAAGTCTTCAGCACAACTTGCATCATATCTAAGATTTTAAGCATCATTTGCGCTGCTACATCTTGCATGGGCTTCAAGCGCGGCATCCAGTGGCGAATGGTCCCCATCATATATGCTACCGATGGTGGTCCTTGTGGTGGCGCAATGTACGGGTAGTTCAGCCATTCCTTGCATTGCGCATTGTTCTGTACCTTGATATTAAATGCCTTCCACGACCTGCGGCGGGGGACTGGACCGTAGCATGGGTTGTACAGGAGGTGCAACGGCGCGTTGTTCCATGTGCGTAGCATTTCTGGATAGGTCTCTAAAAGTTTCTGCCGCCATGTTGGTTGACGAATCTTGCCTTTTTGCACCTCTGGAGGGAGGTCTTCGGGTTGAAATTGGGTCGCAAAAGTAGGAATCTGACCCGTGACTCTTTGTATTTCTGCATTATAATCAGCCAAGATAATATAATACGGCCTGCATTGGAGTTCCGATGAGAGAATCAGGCGTCTCGATGACAAGTTCTTGAAGTAAGCTGATTGTAACACAGTCTCCTCTATGACCCTCATGGCCTGATTTTGCACTACGGTGCGCTCTTCATGCGAAGTCCCTATTTCCTCCACTTGTCGTAACCATGGCGGCCGTGGTGCCTCGAACGTGTCCTGCGCTTCTTCTGTTTGTTGGCCTCCTGGGAATGGTTGCGGATCATATTCTTCATCAAACGTTTGTTCCACAGGAATTTGCACAACTTCTTCGTCCGTGGGAGCCTCCGGAGGGGAAGATGGTCTCTCATATTGCAGTAGACGTGTTTGCAATTCAATTACCTGTTCCTGGAGATCTTTTATGGCCTCTGCGTTGAGAAGCGAAGCCGCAGAGGGGGTGGTTGGAGGGGCAGCTGTTGGTCCTTGTTGGTGTTCCTGCTTCAGTTGTCCTAGCTCCTCCGATAGCTTATCATGTGCTTCGAGCAGCATGGCATAATCTTCCAATATAATCTTGATATTATCGGGGGTCACTGCTTGAAACTTGGATGGGCTGATGGGTGCCCCCGGTGTGCTCTCAATAGCTGCCTCCAGGTTCTCTTGATTTTGTATTTGCAGACGTCTGTTCTCTTCCTGAGCAGCCGCAAGATGGCGTTTAAGTAGCGCCATATTTCGCTGAAGTTTTGAGTTGCGTTCCAGCTGTGTCCGTAGGTGACCTTCTACCACCTGCACTGCTTCCTGATCTACGTTCTCTAGCTGTACCTCCAATCTATTATGGGCTTCTTGGAGGGTTTGGAGCTGTGTGTGGAGGCGAGCGTTCTCCTCTTCTAGTGCCGCAAGGCGGTGCTGTAGTGTCGCTGAGTGCTCTTGCAGGCGTTCGTTTTGTTGCTGGAGCTGAATGTAGTCTGTTCTTAAATTTGATATACAAGCCAACATGGTGTCCAATGCATTTCCTATAGATGAGTGTGGGTTGTTTATCGTGGGAGATGCATGGGATGGGAATTGGGGAAGGGAGACAGTGAATGATGTGTCTACGGAAGTTGTGTGTGTGGGTGAAATTGGTGGAGGGGGAACGGGAGGAGGTGAAACCGTGGGTGGAGGTGCCGTGGGTGGTGAAATGTCCATACCTTCAGGAGTGGGTGTTAGTGTGGGGCCTGCCATATACATTGGTATGGTAGGTGGTGTGTGTGTGGAAGTGGTGAATAGATGTGAAGTGGGGTGGGGAGCTGAAAAGACAGGGAATGGTTGAGAGCCTGGTTGAAAAGCCCTAGCAAAGAGGTCATGGAGGGATTGTAGGAATGGAGAGAGGGATGTCGGGGGTTGAGGTCGTAAATTTGAGGAGGGCTGAAAGGGTTGCGTGGTAGCAGGGAAGCCCATGAATGTGGATCTAGGGTCAGGATGACCCGTGGCTGAGGGCGTTGGGGATGGTTGCCCTAGGGCAGGCTCTAGGAGGGGTTTAGCGGATTGTGTAGTGTTGGGGTTTGCTTCGAAGATTGGATTATCAGTGGTAGAGAATATGGTGGCACTAGAGATGGGAGTACGGAAGATGAAGGTTGGGTCAGTGGGTTGAGTGGTCGATGGGATTTCCACTGTCTCTGTTCTAGGAGGTGATGGTGGGGGAGTAGGCGGTAGTGGTTCGGTGGACTCCTCATGGGTGGCGGGGTGCTGTTGACTAGCTGTTTGGGAGGTTGGTGTAGTAGTTGGCTCTTCTGCAACTGTAACGGGGATTTGGATATTTTTACCTGAGCGAGGTCGTGTCTGGAACCTTCGTGGGTCATATTGAACTGAAGGCCTCTGAATGGCAGTGCGCACAGCTTCTACAACTCCATATGTTTCTGCCATCAATAAGAGACCTTCCCTGTACTCTGAGTCAATTCCCGCTTCTTCCAACAACTGAGTCATAAGTACTCTGCTGCTCTGTTCAGTGAGTAACTGCTGCGATCGCACTCTTTCCATAATCTGATACAGCCTTCGGAGTTCTGTTGTATATGTTGGGGCTTCAGTGGTGTCTTCTTCATATGCTTCTTCTTCTTCCGGGTGTCCGTGTTGTTGACTTTGCTGAGCGTCACTCCAATGGACATGTCTATCGTCTGTAGACTTTCTTCTTCTTCGTGAGGATGTGCCCTGCTCCTCTGCCTCTGAATAAAACTCCACATCAGAGAATTGTGTGCTTTGTAGGAATGCTTCGAAATCCTGGGGGTCCAGTCCTTCAGCCTCTCCAGTGGCAGCAAATTCGAATTCAGGTGTAACAGGAGGAGCCGATGGGGTAGGTTGTGTCGTAGTGTCAGATTCCGACCTGGGTATCCTAATGGTAAAGGGAGGTACAATGCCCTCTCGTAGTGGTGATGCCTCAGGAGTAGTCAGGACTTCCCTTGTCTGGACACAAGGGATCGCGCCCCTCATGCGCTTGGACTGATGTGTGGACGTCTTGAGCCTTTTAAACATTTGTAATTGTGCCCAAGTTAAGGCACGTTCAATGGGGACATCATATGCTAGGCATCGGTAAATAATGCGTGTGATCGCACAGCATCCGTTCACCACTAATTTCCTAGAAGCCTGTTTGTTTGCTTCATACAACTGATCTATAATCCACACTGGTAGCTTAATAGGTAACACACCTGCTTCCGCCAAGTAGAGAGCAAACCAGATCTTCTTGTGTGGTTGCGTGAATCGGTCTTGGCCGGGGAAGGCGAAATGTTGCATGCACATGCGGAGAGGGATGGACACATTTGGGGTGAGTGCTGCCATGTCTTTCAGCTTCACTAGTTTCCTGTCCTTCATATTGGTGGGAACGAGAGCATCCTTTTCTGAGGGCACATGCGTGCCATGCATATTTAAGGCGTCGCTTACCAATTCCACAGTAAGTTCAAACCTCTTCAACTCGTTGTTGCCCAGCAATGAGGGGAGAACAAATGATCCGGGTTGGTCCTTATCTTCATTAGCTTGTAATGTGGAGACCAAATAGTAACATCGGAGGAGATCGGGTTTAGGTAGTGGGGCTTCAAAATATTCCGCCAACCCTGCTCGTTGCCATATGGTCTGGAGATCTTCGGTGTTCTGTAAAGTCTCGAACTCTTTGGAGAAAAATTGGAATCTCACCCATGATCTGTCATACTCGCATTTAGACTCCCAGATATACTTGGCCTCTCCTAATGGACCGGGCATGCCATTGAACCAATGAGAATTGGCATGGACTCTTTCCGTGATCCCTGTAGGTGGGTCTGGCACCGGGATTTGCTGAAGGTGTTGCATCTCCACTGGTCGTTCAGTCGGGGGCACGTCCACAGGTAGGCTATCCACATCAATTCCTGTAGTGAGTATCCCTACTTGTGAGCCCGAACCTGTCGCTTCTGCCATTTTTCTTCTTGCTTTCTGATTCTGTGAGAATATAGAATCATGTGTTAACATCGTAATGGACAAAATAAATCCGTTGTTGTCCCCGTTACAACATTAACATGAGGTAGATGGTGAGTTAGTGGTTAGTAAGTGCACGAAGACAGTGAGTGTAGTTAATGTTTGTGTATTCCTAGGAGACGACTGCAGTTAGTAAGTGGGTATGAATTTACAAATTGGGGTCGGGGGGTTTATGACAGGCCCTAGGCTGCCAATTGCAGTGAATGGGCTTTGCCTTCGGTTTCGGAGAGGCTCTAGAGAGCTTTCTCGGTGTCGTGGTTTGAAAACAAGGCCTTTTTGGGACCCATTTACAATTAATTACATGCACGCTCTTGGGTCTTGGTGTGTTCATGAGCGTTGAGAACGAGTGAATACTAGCAGTATGCGTAGCTGCGTTATGCTGTTTAGGCTGTGGCCTCGGCGTAGCTCCTTGTGCCATCAAGCAAGCCTTAGGCACCCAAATTTGTCTTGATTGTGGGCTAGCCTTCATCGACTTCTTGGGCACCCAAATATATTTCACGTTAGTAGAAGAATTTCCGAAAGACTTCTTATTAGTGTCGTGTTGTTTGTTACTAATAAGAGGCTTTGCTCGTGTGGTTGGCTTGAGTGCAACCGGGTGTTCGCCTTTCCGCACCCACACTTGTTTCACTTGCTGGGTCATTTTGCTGCGCAGGTACTTCGGATCCCCGACATAGGTAGTACTCTGCTTCTTCGGCCTATGATCCACCTTGGTTTGTTGCCTTCTTCTGGCCTTTGGAGAAGAAGGGAATTCCTTTGCATCCCGGACTCCTTTTTTGCGAATATCCTTCCTCTGCAACACATAGTTTTGGACAAGAACAGCATGGTCAACTTCATGTGCACCCCTGGAAGGACCAGGAGTCTGTGCCTTTCCTAGTTCCTTGAGTGCTCCATTGTCTAATTCTACTGTAACTCGACTATGATTGACCCATACCTGAAGAAGCCCACTTCTTAGGTTTAAGTTGACTGCTTGGTCATAGATCCAGTCTTGACCCAAGACAAGAGGTTCAGTGAGATCCTCATCTTGACACACTAGTGCTTTAACTGTCATTGCCTCATCATGAATGTAGAGGGGAAGCTCCACCTCGCCCATGCAAGGGGTTTCCACGCCTCCCAATCCTATGAGATATGCTTCTACAGGATTGACAGTTAACTGTAACTCTTGACAGTAAGACACTCTAACAGCACTAGCGGCTGCACCTGAGTCAATCAAGGCTTTTACAGTCCTTGCACTCTTTTCTTGTCCTATATCTAGGGTTACGAAAGGACGTCGATCAGTTATCCTAGGTGAGCTGGTTCCTGCGACTTCACACATTGCCATATGATATCCTTGATCTGCATAGTCATTTGTCCTAGGCTGCTCTCTACCTTGCCTTCGTAATTTCATCCTTCTGATGCGTTCTAAAGCTTCTGCTTGAGCTTCTTCTCTAATTCGCTTCTCTTCCTCTTTGCGTTTCTTAGTAGTGTTGAGTCGGCTGAGCATTTCCTCCGTGAGGGGTTCCTGATACAACTTGACTCTGCATCCGCTAATATAGTTAGGGAGAACATCGCCCTCTAATGTGGCTAATTGTACTGCTCCACTCGTGGAGATCCTATTGATGATCATAGGTCCGTAGCCTCTCTTTTCTAGCTTCCTCGCGTGTTGTTTTAGTGTATAGACTAAGACTAGATCTCCTGCTTTCAAGGCTTTATCCTTCACGTGGGCATCAAAGTATGCCTTCTGTCTCTTCTTGGCTGCATATATCCCTACAGCGGCTCTCAGTCTTGTTTCTCCTAATCGTTCAAGGTCAAAGATCCTAGAGGAGAGCTCATGACTTGTCCATTCGTGCTCTTGTGCTACTCTCAATGTAGGGATCAGGAAGTCCAAGGGTAGCACAACATTTTGGCCAAATACCATCTGAAAGGGAGTGGCTTGGAGTACCGTTTTGTAGGCCACTCGGTATGCCCAAACAGCATGGTGTAGCTGTTTGTCCCAATCAGAGCGTTTAGTGTTCACTAATTTCGTCAGTACATTGCATAAAATCTTATTAGTGCTCTCAGCTTGTCCATTAGCTTGAGGGTGATAAGGGGCAGACTTCTTGTGTATTACCAAGAATTCTTGGAGTAGATTTTCAATTACTTCATTCAAGAAATGAGTGCCTCTATCACTTACAAGCTCTATAGGTAGTCCATATCTCGTGAATACATTCTCAAACAAGAATTTGGCAGTTGTTTGAGCATCGTTCTTGGTTGTAGCCTTTACCTCTACCCACTTGGTGAGATAATCTGTTGCAACAATGATGTATTCCGCATGAGAACCTTTAGCTGGGGGGTTAATAGGACCTACGAAGTCTATTCCCCACTTAGAGAATGCACGTCCACCCATCATAGGTTTCAGTGGCATCTCATCTTTGCGTATAGGATACTGAGTCCTTTGACAGACATCACACCGTTTCACATAGGTATGTGCATCCATGTGAAGTGTAGGCCACCAGAAGCCCGCAAATAGTATTGCCTTGATTACCCGATCTGGTCCAAAGTGTCCTCCTGCTACACCCTGGTGAGCAGTTTCCAAGATCTTAAGATATTCACTCTCATGGACACACAGTCTCAGGTAACCATCCTTACCGCGTTTGTATAGATTATCACCAATGAGTGAGTAATCCAAGGCTTCTTGTTCTAAACTCCTTTTCCTAGCCAGAGTCATGTCTGGAGGGAATGTGTTTGTCCTCAGGAATGATACTAGTGGTTCGCTCCAATCTGGCACAATGGATACTTGATAGAGAGTGGCATGTTCCACAGGTGGTTTAGTGCAACAGATTGGGCATTCCTTGCACAACTTTTGGACATCCGCTTCCATAGTTGGCCAATGCACTTCGAATCTCTTTAGAGTCTGCAACGTTCGTTGCTTTGAATGGTGTTGCTCTAACGCACCTACATGTGCTAGTTGCAACCACTTAGCGTACTCATCCTCTTCTACACAACAAGCCAAGATCCCTTGATCTGTGTGCTTGTACATGCTTCCTGCCATGATATGGTACTTTTGGGCTTTTACGATCTCTCTATTCCGTGTGTTCACGACTGGATGATTAGGCCCGTAGGTCAATACTGGTACCAATGGCTTAGCCCACTGCGGTATAACTTCCAAATTAAACAAGTAAGCATCAGGAAGGTCATCTGACACTCCTTGTGGGGCTTCTCCCGATGTGAGCCTAGAGAGATGATCTGCTCTCAAGTGAGTCCTACCTTTTCTTACCACAACCTCAAAGTCGTATTCCATTAGCAAGAGAAACCATCTCACTAATCTTCCTGTATTGCATGGCTTGTTTACGAGATATAACAATGCCTGATGATCAGTAAAAATTTTAAACTTATTTGCAAGCAAATAGTGTCTAAATTTCTTAACTGCATACACCATGCCTAATCCTTCTCGCTCTGTGGTGGTGTAATTCCGTTCAGCCGCATTCAATTGTCTACTGGCATAGGCAATTGGAAGATCCATATTACCTTCACCAGTAGGTTGTGCGAGCACACATCCAATAGCATAATTGGATGCATCCACATGAACATGGAATAGCTTATTCCAATCTGGTGTGGTCAAGATTGGTGCTGAACATAATCTTCGTTTAAGCTCTTGGAAGGAAGTCTCACATTCATCCGTCCACTCAAAGTTTGTCAGAAGTCCGTACATGGGCTTTGCAACGACAGCATACATGTGTATAAATCGTCGATAATAACCACAATGCCCCATGAAAGCTTGTACTTCCTTGACACTCTTTGGCCTAGGTAGCTCTGCTATGGCTCTCACTTTTTCTTCGTCGGTAGATATGCCATTCTTTGACACTATGTGTCCTAGAATCTTACCTTGCCTTACCATAAACACACACTTTTCTGGGTTCAGGCAGACTTGATATTCTCTACATTTGTCAAAGATTTGTCTGAGTTCAGGAATATGAATTTGTCTAACATTGGAATGAGCACAAAGATCATCAACATAGACTTCTAAACTCTTCCTCAGGAACTCCTTAAACACATGGCACATCAGCCTCTGGAAGGTAGCTGGTGCATTGGTAAGCCCAAATGGCATTACTCTAAAAGCAAAAATGCCCCATTCTGTGGCAAAGGCTGTCTTATGCTGATCCTCTGGAGCTATGGCTACTTGATTGTAGCCAGAAAATCCATCAAGGAAGCTGTACACTTCCTTGCTTGCCACTCTTTCTAAGAGATGTTCTGTGATGGGAAGCGGATAGTTATCTCGAATCGTGGCGGCATTAACCTTTTTCAAGTTAATGCACACACGCAGTTTGCCATTCTTCTTGGGCACCACTACGATGGGGGATACCCATTCGGTGTGCTCAATTTCATAGATAAATCCAGCTTCGACCAATCTATCTATCTCTTCCTTGCTCTTAGCAGCGTAATTATCATTATATGTATAAGGCTTTTGCTTAGATGGTTTGGCATCTGAGGTCATGGGGATGGTGTGCGAGCATATGTCCGGGTCAACCCCTTTCAAATCCTTGTAACTCCAAGCGAATACATCTCTGTATTCTCTTAGCAAGGCAATCAATTCGTGCTCTTCTTCTTCTGTCAGGTCATGGCCTATATACGTGCATCTCTCCTCTCCTTCTTCTATGGCCACTACTATTTTCTTGGTGGTTTCTTTGTTATCATAGGCCTCTCCTGATTGTGCCTCCCGTTTAGGCATTCTTATCATGACTCTCCTGTCATCTATCTCATACTTCTTAAAATTTTCGGGGACCTCAAAAAAAGATTCTTCCTCTTCTGGTGAGGCTTCTCTCTTCTTTCGTTTCTTCCCTTCTCCCTTCGGGGTCATATGCGTTGCTAATCTTACATCATTTGTAACCTCTCCATGCCTCTGGGGTTGAAATTCTACTTCATGGAAGTATTCTTCGTCTGATGCAAATGGTGGGTCCATAATGATTGACTCTAGATCGGAGTCACTTGCATCCTCAATTGCATCAGGGCTAGGTTCGCATTCTTCTAGAACTGCCTCTCCCATGATTGGCTCTATGGAGAAGACTGAAATGTCATAGCCATCCTCATCACAGTGAGGTGTCCATTGTTCTTCATTGATGGCTACGTCCATTGTTGCTAAAATTTCTGCCCAACCGTGGGGTTCAAATTCTTCGTCTAGAAAAACTACAGGTGCATAGGCTGGGTCTTGGATTGATCTATGGGTTTCTTTCGCACCTACCTCTCTGGCTTTCTCTCTCTTCTCTTCTTCTACTGCTACCTTGCACATCCATAAGTGGGTGTCTTCATGCATCCATGAGGATCCAGACCCTAGGGAATGCACCGATTCTGTATCATCTTTGGCTCTGTGGATGGGATTCCATTGGATAGGAGGGACATCTCTGTGAGAATAATCTTTGAGATTGACTTTGGTCGTGACACCTAAGTGTTGCAGGTACAAAGAATTGGTTCCCCAATCCTGTACCACTTGCAACTGTCGCATGAATGGTCTTCCCAAAATCATCTCATAGGCATGATTTTTGCTGAAGTTACATATAGGAAAACTATGCTCAAACTCGACACCACAAGTGGTGAGAGTTATTCCTTCTAGCAATCCTAAGGGTCTCTCTATGTGACCATCGGCCATTTGCAATTTCATCCTCGTTGGCCTGAGTGCTGGCTTGCCCCAACGCTTCCATAAGGAGGTGGTGGCAATTGCAACTCCTGCACCTGAGTCCAAAATCGCCTTGGTGGTGTATTCCTGGTAGGTGATGGGAAGATAGGTGTTCCCTTCTTCACCTTCACACATATCTCCTATCTTATCCAAGGGAATTTCTGGCACTGTCCTATGGGATCCTACTTGGGAACGAGATTTTGCTATCTCTGGTACTTGTTTGGCTACATGTTTCCATAATTCAGGTCTAACCTTGAGTAGCTCTTCTAACTTGAGATTACACTGCACGTTAGTGTTCTTCACTACCTCTGTGTTCCTAGGTATGACTGAGTCGTCGTTCCTTACCATGACTGTGGGTGCTCTCATACATGTGGAGTTTGCTTCCCGTGGACCTGTGAAGTGGGGTAGCTCCTGTATGGAATTAGACTCAAAGTCCAATCTCTCATGAGACTGAGTACTCTCATGTTCCCCGTAAATAGATGGGATGTCTTGTGGGAATTGGTCGTGTGCATCGTCCACAAGTTCAAAAGGAGGGGCGACCTCGCTTTCGTTATCCCATTTGTCTTCTTGAATCTCTCGTAGGAAGTCTGGTGCAAACCGATTCATAGAAGAAGAAGTGTCTGGCTCCGTGGAATTGGGCACATAAGCAACCTGGGAAGGAGGGCTTGTTCTATCGTTGGCTCTCTCCTTGCTCTCATAAATGGCTGGAGCACAAGCTTCTTGGGGAGGATTGCTTATTCTATTACTCTTCCGAGCAGGCTCATACACTCCCAGAGAAGGAATGTAGGCAGACTGTGGAGGTACGTGAGCTTCCGAGGGAGGCTCACCTGCCTTTTGGGGGGGAAGATAAGCTTCTTGAGGAGGCACATGGGCTTCCTGAAGAGGCTGGCTTATCCGTTCTCTTGCCCTTTCCTTTCTTTGAGGGGTAGGTTCCTTTTCTGACTGTGCAATTAGCCTCTCTATTCCTTCTAAGGAGGGGAAGTTGTCTGGTTTAGTGGAATTGGCCGCATAAACTTCCGATGGGGAATGGTTCATGTTTTTGCTTGATTTCTCTCTCTCTTGATTTTTTTCGTCCTTGGCAGATCTTGCAATTATTCTCTCTAATTTCTCTAGGAATCCATCCAAGTGTAATTGCGTTTTGGCTGAGCCCGAGTAATTGAAAAGGCGACTGGCTTCAAACATAGTCTGAGCCAGTGCGACCATTTTCGCGCACAGTTTGGTTCTTTCTATCTCTAGGTCAGCTCTAGGATAGCACTTGTCATGATCCGTGACGTTTGGCCCTTCTTGGATTCTGGCCTGATATGCCTTAAGCATCATGTCTATGTCTTCGGGAGTGGGATCAGCTAATACTGATCCTGTTTGGGGTGGTGGGTGGGTTACGTGGGGTGTCTTAGAGGGTGGAGGGATGGAGAGTGATGGGGATGGTAGCGGTGGGAATGTGTGAGAGTGCGGTTGAGATGTGATCTCTATGATTTTAGCCTTGGTTTCTCGTAGACTTTCCTCAAGTTCACTCATCTTCTTTGCCCATTGCCTTTTCATGCGTTCGCGGCTATCTCTCCAAGCTCTTGTTCTCTTTTTATTTTGGCTCTCAGTATCGCTAGTGTCTGGGCTCTTTTCCTTGCTTACCCCTTGGTTTTGCTTCACTGCTTGAGCTCTCGTGACTACCTGTACGGGTGCAGTGGACGTAACACTTCCGCTGGAATCTACCACTAACTCAATAACATTGATGGGCGTGATTTTTGGCATATTATTGGGGTTCTTTGGGCAATCTCGTAAGAGATGCTCTTTTCCACAATCTTGGCAGAAGCCTTGGATCGTCACTGACTGGGTTTGTGTAGGTGGAGGCAAGGGACAATCACGAATGAGGTGATCTCCTTGGCATCTGTAGCACGGTCCTCTTGGGAATGGAGGTCTTACCTGCCTAGATTGAGGCCTAGGGTTGGGGTTTGCATACATGACGTTCGTGTAATCTGACTCCCAACTCGGTTCGTTTGTCTCTTCGCTTTAATAGGACTCACCATGCTCAGGGGACTGCATGTAGTAGGCCTGGGGGCTATCAACATGTGTAGAATCAAAGCTATGGTCACTCGGGTCACTTTCAGAAAGCAAGGATGTTACAGGGACTATAGCTCTATTCAAGTTCTCTTCTGCAGCAGTATACTTTACCGGAATCACATTAGCTGGGGCTGGGGGTTGTTGTGCTAGCACAGGCTGAGGCCTTTGTTGGTTTTGATATTGAGGTTGGAAATTCTGTTGTGGCCTGCCATATGGTTGTGGAGGGTACTGGTTCTGGTATCTGCCTTGTTGGTAGGGCTGAGGGTAGGGTTGCCTAACCGCCTGCTTGTTGTATGGGCAATCTTGTGCGGTGTGGTTGGTGTATCTCCGTTCTATGGTGCAGTACTGGCTACTAGGGTTTACTTGGGGTTGAGCCATAATAGGGCAGACATTCGCCATATGGTCACCACCGCATGTATAGCATCTTTTCACAGGGGCAAACCTTGGGATTTGTTTGCTAGTTACACCTAATTTCTGAGCTACTTTTTCGGCAAGTTCCTCAATTGATGTGGCTTGTGTGGAAGATTGACTAGATGCACTATCTGAATCTTTGTAAATTTTGGACAGCTCTAGCTCTTCTCCTAGGTTATCTTCAATGTCAATGCACATACGTACACACTCTTCTATAGTCCTAGGGTCTTTCAAATACACGTAGGATCTCAATTTTGGACTCAGCAATCCGTCAAGGAATAAGGCTACTTGTTTAGCAGATGTGGGTAGCTCCGAAATAGGGCACCTTTCAAGATATTGTCTAAATCTTCTTCCTGCAAGTCTCACAGTCTCTTGAGGGGTTTGTTTGAAGCTGTGAATCAGTGAGGAGGTGTTGTGTCTTATGCCACTCTTGGAGAACTCAATAATAAATGCTTCTAGGAGTTGGTCTATGCTCCTGAACTGGCGCTCATCCAATGGCTGAAACCATGTAAGTGCCGTATTCCTCAGGGTTAGACCGAAGGCATTGTACTGCGTGAATAGATCCTCAACTTGTTCAGATCTCAAGACTTGCTTGAACTCCGCCACATGATCATAGGGATCTCCTGTGCCGTCAAAGTAATTCTTCATGGACTTAACTAGCTGGGTGGGTCTCAAAGTTCTTGTGTGCTCTCTAGGCCTCGGCAGAGGGAATCCATCTACATTTCTTTGGTTCCTGTGGGCTCTGTGCATCTCAGGTTCTACCCTATTCGTCTCTGTTCTCGTTCTTTCTCTGCCCACTGGGTTGGCAAAACTTACTTCTGGTCTATCTCTACTTCTGTCTCTTTGCGTACCATGAGCTTGGGATGTTCCAGTTCCAGGGTGACCATAGGATACATTTGACCTTGGTTGGGGAAAAATGAATTCGCCCTTCCAAGTGTAAGCATGCCTATCATTTTCTGTCACCACAAAGATCCTCTCCGAAGTGTGGTCTAGGTAGGTCACTCTACCTGGGCTATCTGGATCCTTAAACTCATAGATCATGATTGTTCCTATATCAATTGGGTGATCCGGTTTATACCTCCAAAAGGCTTCATCCGTTTCTCGATTGAGAAGCAAATCTATGCACTTGTTATCTTGGGGGACCCACTCAGGCGCGATAATCCTAGTGAGAACTGATTTACCTCGAGGGGTTCTAGGTTCCACTCCCGTGTTTCCTTGTTCCACGTCACCTAAGTCCGCTTCTGAGATTACATTTCCAAAGTCATCTGTCCTATCTGGATGACTGGTGACTACGTATATGGTTCCTTCCTTGTCCAGGTATGCACCGTTTTCAAACTTGACAGCTGGGTGCTCTAGTCCTATGGATTGGTCAGGGTTTTTAATCTGGACCACGGATCTTCCTAGGCCGTCCTCATAGATGCTAGCACCTAATCGGTTGGTCCTAAGGTATTCCAACTGTGTTTTGTAAGGGCCTTCTACCCTGTACAAGTAAGGCACCCCTGAACTTCCCGTAGGTCTGTCCATGCCTTGAGACATCTCTGATTCACTGGTATCAGAGCTAGGGTAATGAGAGTGGTGACTCAACTGTTGAGCCCAAGACCTTGCAGTGTGATTGACACTAGCCTCTGAAGACCTAAGGCTTTGTCTCTCTCTTACTAGGTGTCGTCCTGATCTAAGGTTCATATGCCTATCTAAGTAGCCCAATTCTTTGCCCAGAGTACAACCTCGTTGCCGATCAATTGGTACCAGTCACTTGATTCTTTTTAGTTATTTCTCGTGTTTAAGGGCTTATCTGATATTTCGTCGTCAGGAATACTTGAATGTTCTTCGTACTTTCAGGTTGATCGTCCCACATTAGGTTCTTTCCCTTATGTTGTCGACAGTACAGAGATTAAGTTTTTAGCTTGAACTTGAGTTTTTAGGTAGTCTTCAACTTGATAGTGGCCTATCGTCGCCCAGACTTACTCCTACTTCTAATCGTTCTTAGCCTAAGCTAGGAATTGACGAAGAGGAGTTGAGAATATTCCGACCTTTCTTGCCGAACCTTGCTCTTTAGTGCTCGAGAAGTTGATTCTCAAGCGTGCGCAACACCCTTGCTTGGATACTCTCAATTGCTTCTCAATAGGCCTGCATAAATCCCAAGATTAGCTCCAAGTAGACCTTTCAATTGACAGACAATTTATTTCAGACACTTTTTTAATGACCCTTGTTCCCCCTTTTGTATTGCTAGAAATTTCCTCTAGAGCTCCCTTGGTGTTTCTACCCTTCTGTGTGTCACTTCCAATTATCCTATCTGAAATTCAACGCGTTATTCTTATAAAAAACAGTTGAGGGTGTATAGTATACGTCACGAGCTTTCCGACAAGCCCTAGAGCTCAGGAAATGGATTTCGTATGCAAAAGTTATGACCGTTCAGGGTTTAGGGGGTTACTAGACAGACAGAACCTTTCGGGGGTTTTAATGCATTTTCTAAGGCCTTCGTAAGTACATGAGTACATGAAAGTACAAATATGCCCACAATTTAGCCTAAATTTCCAAAAATTCACTCCTTAATTTTTTGCCGAAAATGCCTGTCTATCGCGATAGACGGTGTCTGTCGCGATAGACACAATCTATCGTGGGGGCTGTCTGTCGCGATAGACGGTGTCTGTCGCAATAGACGGTATCTGTCGCGGATTTCTGTCTGTCGCGATAGACGCTATCTGTCGTGAAATTCTATCTGTCGCGATAGACGGTGTCTGTCGCGATAGACGGTATCTGTCGCGGATTTCTGTCTGTCGCGATAGACGGTATCTGTCGCGGATTTCTGTCTGTCGCGATAGACGGTGTCTGTCGCGATAGACCCTATCTGTCGTGAAATTCTGTCTGTCGCGATAGACGGTGTCTGTCGTGATAGACGGTATCTGTCGCGGATTTCTGTCTGTCGCGATAGACGGTGTCTGTCGCGATAGACCCTATCTGTCGTGAAATTCTGTCTGT
Organism: Ceratopteris richardii; assembly: GCA_020310875.1. Lineage (NCBI taxonomy): Eukaryota > Viridiplantae > Streptophyta > Polypodiopsida > Polypodiales > Pteridaceae > Ceratopteris > Ceratopteris richardii. The sequence continues at coordinate 3,336,219 of CM035438.1, forward strand.
CGCGATAGACGGTGTCTGTCGCGATAGACTCTATCTGTCGTGAAATTCTGTCTGTCACGATAGACGCTGTCTGTCGTGGGTCTCTGTCTGTCGCGATAGACGGTGTCTGTCGCGATAGACAGTGTCTGTCGCGATAGACGGTGTCTGTCGCGATAGACTGAAAAAACGCAAATTTTTGAAAAACTTCTAGTGATCTAGAGTGCCCTCAAGGTGTAGGTTACAGTGCTAATCATGCATTCACAAAATGTTAAGATTTTCTGTCTGTCGCGATAGACAGTGTCTGTCGCGATAGACAGAGGTTGTCGTCCCGGGACCTGTGCAGAGCCTGTCGTACCTGCGCACACTGCTGGGGATGATGGTACAGCAAAAAACCTGCAAAATAGCTCAAGAAACATGCAAAAACAGCGCATGCAAATTCGCTCTCTCGCTCTCTCTCACAAGTGAAATGAGGGAAATGAGGTGGAGATGGGGATATAGTCAAAAAACTGAAATTTTCGCGATGATGGAGATGGAGGTGGGAGATGGTGATGATGATGATGGTGATGAAGATGGTGAAGAAAGTAAAAGAAATTCGATGAGAGTGAAGAAAATACCTACCACTCCAACGCGTCAACTCTACGTCTTACCATCACACGCTCGTCCTCAAAGCTCGATCCCCGGCAACGGCGCCAAAATTTGGTGTAGCTCAGTGATGAGTAGCACCTCCTTTAATGTCAATCCGGGAAGACGTGAGGATGGTATGAAGACCTCGAGCAAGTGGCGGCACAAGTGCGTGAGTGAGAAGCACACAAGCATGCACACACATACACACACACGTGCACACACGGCAAGACAAAGAGAGAGAATCAAGGGAGTTCTTTAGATTACTTTCAATAGCTCTTACAAGTTCGTTTCAATTACAATCTAACCTCAAAAATGAGCTCTCTAGCTCTTTTTATAGTTTTTGACTAGCTTTGGCCCTGTCCAGACCTAGTGTCCGGCCTAGTTAAAAATTAGGTTCCAGGGCTTATTTGAGGGCTCAAACGAAGTCTAAAAATTATGAAATTTGGTACGATGGTACTTCTAATACTCCTCAAGCTCGAGGACTCCTCGGCTTGCACAAAATGGAGTCTATTCTACCAAAAACGGGATTTACCATGATTGTGTAGTGATTAAAATCACTTGAGTTGTACATAATCCATGGGAAAAAATGATCTGGCCTTGTTGCCGTATTGTGCATGACTCCTCTGTTGCTTTGTATGCCAACAGTGTGGTAGTCGGACACCCACACACCACCGAGTTCCTTTGAGAATCTATTTCCATGGCTTCATCCAATTGAGTGAATTCGTTAGGTGTCACACCATGAACTTGAGACCTGCATCCCCCATGGCAAAGACTGGACAAAACTAACAGTTCCAATGAGCATGGTAGTCCTCAGTTACATTAGCTGAGAGCCAAATCGCAATCAGAGATGCGGCATTTCAATCAGTCTGGGAGAAAGAGGCCCACCCAGTTATGGTTATTGCAGCCCATAATGCACGTTTGGTCAGAAAAGGGAAGCCCACATGGGTTTGCATACAGGCAACAGAATGAGAGGGGTTGGAAACTCAACGAATCCCAACCTCACCGCTGCTCGGGAGAGTGGGAAACAAGGGTCCTCCTTGTTAGAGGTGGGTGGGAAGCTTGACGAGCTCCAACTAGATGCACAACACGATTTTGGGGACACAACAGCAGCATCCAAACCCAGGGAAGTGAGGCACGCCGAGGAGAGCCAATGCGGAAACTTACCCAGATTGGAAGCCACAGATGTGCAAAGTCGGTGACTTGGAAAAAAGGGGAAACCCGAGCACAATAAACACTGCTACAGCCTTATGAAAGTGCTTGGGTAAGGTTGATGATGCAGTAGAGATGTCTCGAGCTGTCGTCGACAGGGTCTCTATGTGCATAGTAAGGTCGAGAGGGAGGATGCAAGCGCACAACTTGTTAGCTATCTTGCCCGGTGAGGGAAGCATAAACCTCCATAGAAGCGCCCGCATGCAGGGGGGACAAGATCATCCCCAAAGCCATCATGCACAAATGAAAATTCCAAAGAAAATCCATAACTTAACCTCCATATGAGCAGTGATGGTGGAAATCTTGATCACAGAAGCTGTTGAAGAAATCGCAACGTCCAAGGTTCGACCGCCTTAATCAAGATGTTTTCCATGAAGTAATGGGCCCTGGGTGCAAAGCCTAGAGCTCGGCCTGCAAGGTAAAAGGAGTAGAAAGGGGGAAGCCTTGTGTGACTTCACCCCTTGTCAATAGCACAAAAAATGCTTCAGGGCTGCAACCTTAGGGAAATGCTAGAGTGAAGAAGATATGCCCTACACGATAGTTAGAAGGGTTTGGACGAGCGCCACAGGAGAGACTGCGACAGAGGAGTTGGCATGGAATTCTGCAGAATTCTACCGACGGATGAGGGAAGACTAAGGGGAGCCAAGCTCCATTCCGCCATAGCCAAGCACAGAGCAGAGGTGGAGCTCGACCCAAGGAGGGGAAGCTTCAAGAACAGATTTACAGAGTAGAGCAGAGTAAGGGGGAAAGACACAACCCTTGATCATAAGGGTGGGTGAACAAAGGCAGGGGCGCCATAGCTCAGCCCCATGCCGAGTATCAGGCTTTACGCACAGGGAGAGTAGCGCGCCACGATCCTGAAGACAAGGCGGGGGAGAAAAGTCACCTTCCCAACATCGAAGGGAATAACTCAACCACCCACCAACAACATACATAATTGGCAACCGATCTCACATTGAATGAAGAGAGATATAGGAACATATCGTGCCAAGGGAAGCCGTATGTGTCATTGCACCGCCCAAAATTAGTGCGTGTGTTTGTCTAAAAGACAAGAGGGGATAGGTATCCAATGCCTTTTTTTTCATAAAGGATTTTTTTTATTGTGTGAGTGAAGCTTAAGCGTGCGAAATTTTCTTTTTCAATTTTTTTTTTTTTGAGAAATGAAGAGAGGGAAGGACAAAGGGGTACCATCCATCCCTCTGCTTCGCTTCAGGCTACCACAAAAATCAAGAAATGGAAGAGGTGGATAGTGATTGCTCATTGTGTGTGTGGGAGTGTGTATGTGAAAGAGAGTAAGATAGACAAGGGAGTTAGGGGGTGTTTTTGTGCATAAAACAGAAATAAAGAACTAAACTACTCAGAAATTAACAAATGAGAGGTACCCTTGACCAACCGAAGGCCACACGTATTCATCCTTCTCTAAGTGTCAAGGTGCATCTCACGAAGTATGGACACGCAAACTTGGAAAAACCAACGGCTAAAGGTCGACGTCCCCAGCAACGGCGCCAAAATTGTTGAGAAAAGGGGAGCAACAACCCTAACCGCCTCACATGGAAGTGAGAGGTTTCTCCAAGTTGGGGCAAAGAATGAGAGGAGAGGTTCACCCACGCTCATGGAGCAATGGCAACCATGGCCAACGTCACAAGGAGCAAAGGGGAACATCCTCCCAACCATGCACACACACATGCAAATCCATACACCAAGATCATCGCCTTGCACACAAGGAAACAGGAGAGTAGCAAATGACACCTTCTTCCATTACCAAAATGGAGGCCAAGGCCATGGCCAAGGGACCTCCCTTTTTACAAATGAGGCTCTTCTTTATATAGAGAAGAAGAGAGGCATATGTGAATAAAACATGTGGTCAAAAGACCACATGTGCTAAATCAAAAAGAGAATCTTAAGTGATATGGGAATTTCAAAAAGCTAACTACCTAGAGAGAGAGAGAGCGCGTGAGATTTCTACGTGGGCTTTCTTTATGTTTGCTCAAAAAGGAGTTTTTAAAGAAAAGGCTTCAATACCTTAGACTTAGGGGAATTATCAAAAAGTGGTTTTAGGAGAGTGTTCACATGGACATCTCCTAATTTACAAAAAGAAGGTATTCTCATGAGGACTAAAGGATGCCATAGCATGAGAAAAATTATGGGCAACCCTTAGAGCAACAGTGAACCTTACCTCATATCCTTTTTCCACAATTTGACCTACACTGATCAAATTCTTTGGAATTGTGGGAACATAAAGAACCTTACTCAGAAGAGTGCTCCCATCTTTAGCTTTGACTGAACCAATTGACTTTACCTTATGCTTTGTATTATCACCTGTCTGAACTGTATGATTAATTGCATTATGATCTAGATCAGTCATCAAAGCAATATTTCCACTTAAATGATTACTACATCCTGAATCAATATAGAACACTCTCATGTCCTCATGTGAGGTTTCACATGTTGCATTCATAATGAGAGTCGAGTCCTCCTTCTGATCTGATGCATAGTTGTAATAGGTGTTATTATAGGATTGATTTTGGAAGCTTCTTCCTCCACCTCTTCCAAAAGAATTCCTACCACCTCTACCTCTGAAGTTTCCTCTCTGAAATCTACCACCTCTTGCTCTTTGATTAAAGTTCTGATAATTACCATTGTTCTGATTATTGTGCCAACAATCATGAGATAGATGATTGGTCTTACCACATATCCAACAAGCTCTTGCATTATCTTTGTTGTTTCTGCCTCTTCCTCTACTTCTGCCATTTCCTCTTCCTCTTATGAAATTTGCTTGGTTTGAAGTACCTTCTTCTTCACCTGATTGTTGCTTTCCTTTGTTAGATTTCTTCTTGTCTTTAGAGTACATTGCATGACCTGCACTCTTATCAACATCTCCTTTGATATCATTCTCAAAAGTTAGCATATGACCTAACAATTCTGAGCAATGTTCATTTCTCTGAACATGAAATCTGCGCCAGTTTTGACGACTCTCAGAACATCTTCACATATGAATCTTCCTAAACTAAATTCTCTCAACCTAATTGCAATTAACCTCTCAAATTCTAGTCATAGATAGATTAGCTATGGACTTAGATACGTGCAAAAGGATTTCTCAAAAGATTAAGCACAGAAGGAGAATGGGAGAGAAGATCGACGCGCCATATCTGAAATTTTCACTTATCTGTTTTCTTCATACATCTGATGGATAATGTGTACAATGTACATCAACTAACTCTTTTCAACTCTCTTCTCTATCTCTCATCTATCACTCCAAGCATGAACTTATATATATATATATATATACAAGTCCTAACTCGTAACTACTTCAAGTATATTGAAGTATCTTAAAGAATTAATGTACATTTGATTAAAGAACTTTACTATCTGATTCTTTCCTTCAATTCATGACATTGATCTTCAATCTTCTCTTCATGTCTTTACTTCTACCCTTTGTATAATCACAATTTGTTGATTGTCTTGCTCCAACAACTACTACAGATTGGGGACTTGGGCAAGGCGCACAGTGTGTCACTGTGTTGGGTGTTCACCATCTCATGTGAAAAGCCATTCATTGTGCCAATATAGGTGAAGGATGTCACTTCAAGGACAATCCCTTCTTGTGGTGTCTTAAAATTCCAGAGGAGTTGTTGGTTGGTCCTGACTTTCTAAGCCCCAATGATTCTGCTTTGGTGGTCTCCAGCCGCGGCTGCACAAATGGTTGGTCTCTTGTGTTCACGGTTCCTGAAAGCTCTTCTGGGATGAACCGATGCTTTTGCATGCACTAAGAACAATGATGAAGGTAACTGGGTCTGGTATTAAGTTTTGCTGGAACATTTTGTGAAACAAATCAATGACTTTGTCATAATCTCCAAGTTGACAATGCCCTCTCTTGATCCACACATCTACATTTAATTGGGTTTTCTCACTACCAACCATCAATTCTCCTTGCAAAACACCTACATTCAAATGAAGAATCTCCGAAAAAGAACATGTTAGTGCATAATCATTAAGAATTTTCCAGCTAACATACTCCCCTCTTCTGCTCGTGAAGTCGTCGTTGACGAGCCCTTCTTGCTGCAATATCCATTCAGCCATGAACATGTCAGTTTATAACTTGGTTGCATACCTTTTTATCGAGCCGTCACTTCCACTGAACCTGCACTCATTGAAGCTATTAGTGCTCAAAAAATCACTCATGAATACATACAAACCATTCACCTCAAAATGATCCAATACACATATATGCAACTCCATATTCCCACATGCATCAAATTGCTCATGCATTCCATTATGAAAATAGTTTCAACCAAAACAACACATGCATACCTTTCCATGTTTTACACATTCAACTGTCATTGCGGAAAAACAGAAATGGAAATACCGAAATGAACAACAACAACTGAAATGAATTCAACAGGAGATGCAACATACCCAAAATGCATACCCCATTATTGACCTACTATTTGCTATATACAATCATTCCATGATTAGACACTCTTGAAGAATCCCCATCGTCGTCCTACAAAAGCCATCGAGATCCGAGTACAAGTCAAGACCTACATTAAAAACCCTAGAGTGTCCCACACACTGGAAAACCCTCCGATAGAGCACACAAGTTATAAAGCAAGACCGTTGCATTACCTCGCTAAGGTCTCATCCATAAGTACATATACAATCTCCGTGCCTTCAAGAATATCGATTCAGAGTGAGCTGATCTGTCACAAGCCATCACATACCAATCACACTAGCAAATAACGTTCCCTTTCAGGCAATCATCGCCCTCTCCTCTCTCTCTCTCCCCCTCAGGAGTGGGGAATAATTTCATGGGTAAATTTTATTTATAATCACACGTTGGCCTGCATTGACATTGGATGCGATTCGTGGACCTGACCACCCGATCAGGTTGATTCCACCCATCTACCAATGCAGCGCACAACACACAAACACACAATGACAACACATAACATATATCAGCTAGCCCATAAAGAAGCTGGATACGGCTCGTGGTCGTGACTACCCAGCCACGATGGCTCCACCTACCTACCAACCCGTTATGGCGCGTAGCTAAGACATAAACATATACATCCCAAGCCTATGGCAAAACTAGCTGCGGCTCGTGGTCGTAACCACCCGGCTAGGATAAATCCACCCACCTAGTAGCCCACCATAGCGCATTGGTACGATCACCGCAACACAATTTTTTTCTTTCCCTTTTTTTTTCATAGTTAATTAATTTACCCAAGTCCTGAGAATTAGGGAGAGGAAGAAAGGGATTTTTCCCACTTTTCCCACACATGCATGCCAACATATACACTCTAGCCTTTGACAGATCAACCACCTCTTCACTCCATTCTCTCAATTACAGACACTACATATGTATTCATCGATTTGACTTTTCACTAGGTAACTACAGCCGGCTATGCCTTGGTCCCTCGTATACCTATCCTTAGATGCTCTAGATGTGAGTCTCCGGGATGTCTCATATAGCCTCAACTCGTACTCGCATCCCAACGACTTCCCTAGGGCGAGTCAGGCTCAACTTCAGGAGCTCCGTCATCACTTCCTATCGTTAACACATCTGCCCAAGCCCAAGTGATATCGTTTTCTTTGTTAGGCATTTCCCTCGAAGGGTCGAAATAGTAATATCGATCCCCCGCCCATCCTACATGTCGGGTCAGGTATTCCTCAAAACACTCAATATAAAACATAACATCCAAACCCTGGTTTATGAAGCATACCAGCCAGTGCGCTTCCTCCACATCATATTCCGTCTCAAAGTCGTCGACCTCTATGTCCATGCGGGCGAATGTTTGGTCCGAGAAATATATCCTTAGCTCGTACAAATAGAGTTGAGTTATTTGATCTGCCATTTTGTTACTTAGCTCCTAACAGTCTCTGCGCAACACAAAAAAATAATTAGAAGTCCAAAATTCTTGAGCTAGCAAAGGATAATATTTATAACCTAAAAATCATAGCTTACATATGCGCATATATATATATATATATATATATATATAACTATACATCTATGTACAAGGAGTCTACGACGTCCTTCTGCTTGGATCTCGTCTAGCTTCTCCCGTCCTAATGCTACTTGAAATATGGTTTAACTCGAAGCGCGTTAACCTTCACGGGAGCACATTCTTCAACTAAATCTTGAATTTGCATGGAACCATTGGAGTTGAGTTCCACCACCTTAAACGGTCCTGCCCATCTTGTCTGTAACTTCCCCGGGAATTTATAATATTTACTATCATAGACTAGCACCAAATCTCCTTCTTGAATCACATAGGTCTTGAGATTCTTGTCGTGCCTCTCCTTACGTCTTTTCTGAATAGCTTCCAGACTTTGCTGTGCAATGAGTCTCTTTTCTTCTAGCTTGACCAACTGTATGTACCTCTCCTTTAATGATTCTTCCTCTCCCAACCTGGCCTCGATGGCTACTCTTAATGTCGGAACTTCTTTTTCAATGGGAAAGATGGCTTCCTCGCCATATACTAGGGAGAACGGAGTGCTCTTAGTCGTCACTCGGTAGGATGTTCGATATGCCCACAAGGCTTCCAAAAGTCTCTCATCCCAGTCTCTCCTATGCACAGCTACTGTCTTTGTTAGAATCTGTTCAAGAACTTTGTTGGTGACCTCCACTTGTCCATTTGCCCTCGGGTAGTATGGAGTGTTGTTTCTATGTTTGATCTTATATGATTCCATTAATTCTTCGATCAGTTCGTTGACAAAGTGCGTTCCTCTATCACTCACTATCTCCAACGGGCATCCGAATCGGGCGATAATTTGTTCATACAAAAATTTAGCTACATCAACAACTCGATCAGTCTTCAGAGCTTTAGCCTCTACCCACTTGGTCACATAGTCAGTGCAGACCAAGATATACCTATTGGATCTACATCTTGAGGAAGGATCAATAGGCCCCACAAAATCAATTCCCCACTTTTCAAAAGGCTTAAGAGCCAATACTGGCGTAAGAGGAGCAGCATGTGCTAACGTTGGTTTGCCCATTCTTTGGCATTTGTCGCATTTCTTACAGTATGTGTGAGAGTCTTTGAACAGCGTTGGCCACCAATACCCAGCCAATAAAATCTTTCTTGCCGTCAGTTCACCAGCAAAATGCCCACCGTAGGGTTCATCATGTAATGCTCTCAACACTAGGGTTGCTTCTTCTTCCTCGAGACACCTCCGATAAATGCTTTCATACAAAATATCGATAGAGCTGCCCCCCAATGATGCTATGGTGCTTCGCCAATGCTAACAGTTTTTGCTTCTCTCTCTTGCTTGCTCCTGGCGGATATTTAGTGGTGCATAATAAATTCACCAAGTTGGCATACCAAGGTACTTTAGCATCAACCTGGAATAGATGCCCATCAGGAGCATCATCGGGCACACCAGAGATTGGCTCCTCATTAACAATTCGAGATAAATGGTCAGCCAATATATGCGCTTTGCCTGGTTTGGTTACCACTGTGAACTGAAATTCTTGGAGGAGTAGCATCCACCTCATCAATCGCCCTGATAGCTTGGGTTTATTAATGATGTACTTTAGGGCTTCATGATCCACATAAAACGTGAAATGCTTTCCCATCAAGTAATGCCGATACTTGTTCACCGTAAAGATCATCGAGAGGCATTCCTTTTCTGTAGTTGTGTAGTTTCTTTCCGTGCTATTCAAGTTTTGACTTGCGTAATAAATAGGGTGGTCCAATTTCTTTTCATCAGCTTGGCATAGCACTGCTCCAACCGCAGTATGAGATGCGTCGGTATGCACATGAAATTCTTTTGTCCAGTCGGGTGCTACCAAAATCGGTGCATTTATCAATTTATTTTTGATCAATTCGAATGCAACTTGACACTCTCCAGTCCATTGGTATTGTCGGTCTTTCCTCAAAAGATTCGTCACAATCCTGCAAATAGTCTTGATAAGCAGCTATCATTGCCCTTTGGAATGTGGCCGGTGCATTGCATAATCCAAATGGCATCACACGATATGCGTATGTGCCCCATTCTGTCGTGAAAGTAGTTTTTGATTGATCTTCTTCATGGATTTGGATCTGGTTGTACCCACTGAAACCATCCAAAAATGAGTACAATTTATGGCCAGCCACTCTGTCCAAGATTTGATCAGTAAACAACAAAGGGAAGTGATCCTTTTTTGTGCGCTTGTTCAACTTTCGATAATCTATGCAAATACGGATTTTCTTATTTTTCTTCGGAACAACTACAATTGGTGATACCCATTCGCTGGATGCGATGGGATATATGAATCCTGCTTCCAATAACTTAGTCAATTCCAGCTTGATCAATTCAGAGTAGACTGGATTCGTCCGCCTGAGTCGTTGACATATTGGTCGGGTACCTTCTTCCAAGTCTATATAATGTTGGCAGATTCGGGGATCAATTCCTCTCAGATCACTGTATGACCATGCAAAGGCCTTGTTGAAATTTTTGAGTGCCAATTTAATGCAATCTGGTACTTCATCTGGTAGCTCTGACCCCACACTCAAGAACTTTTCTGGAAAAACTTCCCATTTTTCCAATTGAGCTTCTCGCGAATATTCCTTATTCCTTGATGACACTGTGATTGGAACGTGCTCTCCAATCACGCGTGCATGGTTGGCCAGTAAATCATTGTTTTGTTCTGCTTCGATTGGACCCAATTTCTTGAGTTCAGCTTTTGCAATGGCTTCCCGCACTTTAGTTTTACTTTCCGCTTCTCTGTCTGATTGTCGACTTCTCCTTAGAAGCTCTTCTTCTAGCATTCTAACCCTTTCTCTCAACTGTTGCACTTCCATTGTCGGAGCTAACTCCAGTTTCAACTCTTCTTTTGAAGTTCCCTTCTCCAGGGATTGAGTAGCTTTATTTTCCTTTGCGTCTATACTCAACATGTAGCACTCAAATTCACTCATGTGTGTCAACCATCCTAGCAACTCCTGGTCTGAGTCATCCTTGTAACATAATGGATCTTTGTACTCGCCCACTTTCGCATGTTGGAGGTTGGCCAATTGCAGATTAAATCCATCCTGTGAAAGGTTCTTAGAAGTCTCCGTGCGCAGGGCAAATCTTACCCGCGCCATTTCTTATCTAACCTTTTCCTTTGCTTTCTGCTCCCTTTCCTCAGCTATTGTCGATCTCTTGCTGGTCAAGTTTGGAGACACTTGAAGTTGTATTCGATCAACCTTTGGTCCAATTGTGATAAATCCTGTGCGCTAATCGTGCACACATTCGGCTTGCACCAGCCATGGCCGTCCAAGTAAGATCGAGAAGGAAGCCTCTGAGGTCCTTGGTCTTACTATCAGATAATCAACTTTAAACTCTAGACCGCCCACAATTGTGCTTACATTCTTTAAAAGACCTGCAGGCTTCACTTGTGTTTGATCTGTCATTCTCAAGGACATCGGCGTTTCTTCCATGTGGTTGAGGCCCAAAGCTTTCATCATGAACTCGGTCATAAGGTTGACTGTGGCTCCACTATCTAACTGAGCACCAGGGATTGCATATCCTTTAATCTCGACTGTCACAGCTGGAGCATTCGAATCAATTTGCGTCGTAATACTTTGAATGATCCCTTTGACATCTTTATCTTGTCTCTTTTTATCTTGAGCTTTCCTTGGCTTCTTAATATATTCGTTGTAGAATTGTTTCCTATATGCAGATGAACATTTCAACAATGTGCCAATGTCTAGCGTGACCTCCGTGTCCGTGAGCAACTTTACAATGTCCACTTCCTCCAAACTTTGTCTTTCCTTCCTACTCTTAGGAGCCTTCAATCTTTCAGGGAATGGTGCTATGCCTGGCACAAACTCCTTGGTCACTGGTGGAAGAATCTCTATCTCTTCCCCATCCTCAAACTCTTGCTGCTCAGCAAATCCTCCAACTTGGTTTTCTACCTCTCCATGTTCAGCTATCTTCTTTTGGCTTGCTTTTTCGCTTTTGTCTTCTGGATGCTTCTTTAAATACTCTTGAGTCCTTGTGACTACTGCCACTGTTGGCTCTTTATGTGGTTTCTTGGCCTGGTAAGCATCCACAAAATGCATTGACGAGCTAGAGCCTTCTTGAGGGTTCGGTGTCTTGAACACTACTCCGATCGTAGGAACGTGCTCTTGAGCTGTCGATATGGAATGCATCTGAGTATCAACATAATTCGAGGACCCTACTGGTCCTTTTTCCTTGCCGGCGACAGCTCTTCATTTTGGACAATCTTCATCAAAGTGGCCCTCTCCACTACAGTACCTACATAGTGGGGTGTAATCAATTGGTTTCTTTTCGTTTGGACATCTAGATTGAGTATGCTCTCCACCACAAGATCCCCAAAAAGAACTTCTATGTGGTTGGACATGCACACCTTCCCCCAAAGCTGAGCTCTTCTCGAGGACACCCCGATTGGAAGATCCACACCCTTATTGATGAGAACAATCCCTCTCTCCCCCGAGAAGTTCGATAGACAAATGGGTGTGCATGCTGCCCTCGATATCTATGCTCCTTTAGAATCCGCTTGGATGCCCTCCATGTTCTTCTTTATACTTGCACTGACTCAAGCATGTAGAGGAAAAGAAAAACTGCCCTTCGACTGCAAATGTCCTCTCTCTTGTTCCTCCTTCGACCACATGCAAAGGCACCCCATTGCTCAATAAGTAATTCCTGTGCAAGAGATTTCAGATCCTTCCCTCCTTCATATATTGTCACATGTGCAGCCCCTTCAGCTCTCCTCGATGCGCGCTGGAGCACCTGATTTATCCTCAGTTTCCCTTCTTCCCTTACCACTTGTACGCACCGAAAACCAAAAAGACGGGAGAGAAAATATAGAGAGAGCCCCCGACCCCTTTTTTGCTACCGCCCTCCAGACTGACAAAAAAACAGAAAAAATGGAGAGAGAGAGTGTCCTGACAGAATAACCTCCTCCCTTTTCTGTTTCTTCCATCAGAACAACGGAAAAAACAAACCCCCCAATCAATCCATTGGAAGACACACAATATTTTGTTTGCTGGCGATAACACGTCCATTCATACAAATCCATACAATAGGTTGCCCTTTGTCTGCTGTTTTTCTTTGCTTTGCAAGTGGATCCTCATCTTCAGCCTCTGCCCATCTCAGCATGCCCTACTGTAGAGTACCTTTTAATGAATTACACACATACCAGGATAGACATATAGGATAAGATGGCATTTTATCAATGAACAAATGAATAATCCATGGACACTCGATTCACTCACGAGAATAACTTCAATGAAAAATACATCACGTATTTGTTAGCCAATCATTCCATGCCATTTGGAGTACTCATTCCTTCCATCGGTGTCTTCTGTGAATCCCCTCTTTGGAACGCACCACTGGCTTGTGAAGAAGGTCTCTCAGGTCTTCAACGGCCCACCTTGGGCATATGTCTTTTCCGTGTGACTACTACAGATTGGGGACTTGGGCAAGGCGCACAGTGTGTCACTGTGTTGGGTGTTAACCATCTCATGTGAAAAGCCATTGATTGTGCCAATATAGGTGAAGGATGTCACTTCAAGGACAATCCCTTCTTGTGGTGTCTTAAAATTCCAGAGGAGTTGTTGGTTGGTCCTGACTTTCTAAGCCAAAATGATTCTGCTTTGGTGGTCTCCAGCCGCGGCTGCACAAATGGTTGGTCACTTGTGTTCACGGTTCCTGAAAGCTCTTCTGGGATGAACCGATGCTTTTGCATGCACTAAGAACATTGATGAAGGTAACTCGGTCTGGTATTAAGTTTTGCTGGAACATTTTGTGAAACAAATCAATGACTATGTCATAATCTTCAAGTTGACAATGCCCTCTCTTGATCCACACATCTACATTTAATTGGGTTTTCTCACTACCAACCATCAATTCTCCTTGCAAAACACCTACATTCAAATGAAGAATCTCCGGAAGAGAACATGTTAGTGCATAATCATTAACAATTTTCCAGCTAACAATATGCATACATGAATGCATATGCATACATACATGAATGCATATGCATACATACATGCATACAAGCATGCATATGCATACATGCATGCATATGCATACATGCATGCATATCTATACATGCATGCATATCTATACATGCATGCATATGCATACATGCATGCATATGCATATATACATGCATGCATATGCATATATACATGCATGCATACATGAATGCATATGCATACATACATGCATGCATATGCATACATGCATGCATATGCATACATGCATGCATATGCATACATGCATGCATATGCATACATGCATGCATATGCATACATGCATGCATATGCATACATGCATGCATATGCATACATATACATATGCATATGCATACATATACATATGCATATGCATACAAGCATGCATATGCATACATACATGCATGCATGCATGTATGTATGCATATGCATGCTTGTATGCATATGCATGCTTGTATGCATATGCATATGTATATGTATGCATATGCATATATACATGCATATACATACATGAATGCATATGCATACATGCATGCATACATACATGAATGCATATGCATACATGAATGCATATACATACATGAATGCATATGCATGCATGAATGCATATGCATACATGCATGCATACATACATGAATGCATATGCATACATGAATGCATATGCATGCATGCATGCATATACATACATGAATGCATATGCATCCATGCATGCATATGCATACATGAATGCATATGCATACATGCATGCATATGCATACATGCATGCATACATACATGCATGCATACATACATGCATGCATACATACATGCATGCATACATACATGAATTCATATGCATACATGAATTCATATGCATACATGAATTCATATGCATACATGAATTCATATGCATACATGAATGCATATGCATACATGAATGCATATGCATACATGAATGCATATGCATACATGCATGCATATGCATACATGCATGCATACATACATGAATGCATATGCATACATGAATGCATATGCATACATGAATGCATATGCATACATGAATGCATATGCATACATGAATGCATATGCATACATGAATGCATATGCATACATGAATGCATATGCATACATGAATGCATATGCATACATGAATGCATATGGATACATGAATGCATATGCATACATGAATGCATATGCATACATGCATGCATACATACATGAATGCATATGCATACATGAATGCATATGCATACATGAATGCATATGCATACATGCATGCATATGCATACATGCATGCATATGCATACATGCATGCATATACATACATGAATGCATATGCATACATGCATGCATATGCATACATGAATGCATATGCATACTGTTGAGAAAAGGGGAACAACAAACCCTAACCGCCTCACATGGAAGTGAGAAGTTTCTCCAAGTTGGGGCAAAGAATGAGAGGAGAGGTTTACCCATGCTCACGGACCAATGGCAACAATGGCCAATGTCACAAGGAGCAAAGGGGAACATCCTCCCAACCATGCACACACACATGCAAATCCATACACCAAGACCAACGCCATTGCACACAAGGAGGCAAGAGAGTAACAAATGACACCTTCTTCCATTACCAAAATGGAGGCCAAGGCCATGGCCAAGGGCCCCCCTTTTTACATCTGCATAATTCCCCATGTGCTCATTTGGAAAAGTCAAAAAGTTGATTCTCTCTCTAACTGCCAATCTTCTAGGATATTCTAAAGATCAAAATTGTAACAACCCAATCTCCAAGAAGGGCATGCGTGGATTTTCTACGTGGGGAATCTTTCTAGAAGGGTCATGAAGGTGAGAGACACTATCCTATAATATGAAGAAATATTAAAAAGGGGTTTAGGAGAGTGTTCATATGGACATCTCCTAATTTACAAAAAGAAGGTTTTTTGTTTATGAGTACTAGAGGGTGCCATTACATAAGAGGAATTGTGGGCAACCCTTATAACCCAACACTCTCCTCCTCCTAGACTTTGGCGTCCTCGACAAAGCTAAGATAGGAGAAGCATACATTGCTGAACTGGTCCAAGTTTGAGTCTTCAACTCTTCAAATCTACAGTTCTTCAAGTCTTCAGGTCTTCAATGTTGAGCGACACAATCCCCTTGGGGGGCAGTCAGCTCAACAATCCGGAAGATCATCCTTTGTTGCCGAATATGCAGCCCTCCCTTGGACTCGTTCCTGAAAAAACCTTCAGCCAATAGATGTGATCATAAAACATCAGAGGAAGACATTTCTCCCAAGAGTTTCCGAAATGGTGAGCGACACAATCCTCCTAGGAGGCAGTCAGCCTACCAACTCAAAGAAGACAAATGTTGGAGAAGAGGTCCATATCCTATCGTAGTGTTGATTCTTGCAAATGCTTCCAAGTGGTGGAGTCTTTAGATGCTAGGCGACACAATCCTCCCATGAGGCAGTCAGTCTAGCCATCATGCTGCTGAAGAGACATGTATTGCATTGTTGGAAGACCTGAAGACTTTCATGAGCTTAGGCGTTTTGGACACCATCCCTAGGTAGGGCAGTCACAGATGCTTCAGTCAAGGGTGCATCATCCTGTATTTTCAAAAGACACCATGGGACATACATAACAAGTGAGAGCAAGCAAGGGACCAGCTGCTGGAGCATTTTGAATTCTGTAATGAAGTCATTTATCCTTGCAACAAGGTTCAAATAACGTATAATAGGTGCAAAGTGACTGGAAGAGCAGTGGTCATGCCCCTGACTGGACAGTCATATCAAACCATCCATAAATCAATATATGTAGTATAGCATCCAAAGCTCGTTGGTGGCAGCAGCCCAACCTGCAAACCGTGAATTTTGGCATCATTCAAACTTGTTTTGCGCATTCACATAGCAGACCAGGGGCTTTTATGAGAGAAAGAAGTCATCAACGAAAAGCTCATCAGCTTCTCTAGATTTCTGTTGGGGCCTGCTCCTGTAAGTACCCAAATTGTACCAGTCCATGAGTATTGATACTTGTCAACCACCTTCGGCTGAGAGTATTCAGCACAACCTGCTTGAACCTTCAATCATGAGAAGTGAAAGATATGAGCAACAATAGATGACATTCACAGATGTCTGCCCACTCAGCTTTTGTTGCCAAACAGGCAGCAATCCTGCTGAGCCCATCTTTATAAGACCTGAAACCTGCAATTCCAAAAAACTCCATGTGCATACATAACAATTATTAACAGCAAGAAAAGAACTAGCTGCCATAAGAAGCTGTGGCATTTTGGAAACCAAGCTTCCCATCAGATGGCTGGGGGAGTGGACACAATCCCCAAAATAGGGCAATTACCCATCAACAAAACAGCAAGCTCATTGATAATCCTTTTTTTCTTTTTCATGATAACCATGCTTCTCCTTTGTAGCTCAAGTCCAATATCTAACAGAACACCCTGAGTAAAAATTAGATTGACAGGGCACCACCAGCTTTGGCATCCATCAAGTTTCCTCATTGGTGAGTGTGCACCATCACCCGCATGTAGAAAGCACTTTTAGTATCTTGTTGTGTAGATAGGACTTGAGACATAGTCCCCCCCAGAAGAGACAGTCAAAAAGAAAGTCACAATCGGATCTGACTGTCATCTCCGACCATATGAGCAGACATGATCATACTAGAGTGAGGACCCACTCTGAGAATCTGAGGAACAACCATCTGTACACAACAAAGCATATATAATGCAGATCATCTTCTCCAAGCGAGGGAAAAGGCAGCAGACATAATCCCCACTTTGGGCAGTCACACAAAAAACCCAAAAACCCTGTGCCAACCAATATCTGCTGAATATTCATATATAAACTCATGAAGATGTCATGCAGCATCCCTGCTAGCAGTCAGCAAACTTGGTGCTCCTGAAGCCATTAACCTGCAAGATACTGACTGAAGACTAACAGTATGCTCTGAAGCCCAGGAGCCGTCTTCCTTCAATCTTTGCCCTGTAAATGATGTGCATCAATCATAGAGAGCATATTACAAATGAGATCAACTAAAGCTTCCAAAATAAGGAGCTAGTCCACCAGTATAGTGTCCTTGTATTCCAGCCTTCTCATGTCCTGAAGTAAGTGCTTCAGCAACCCAAAGCAATCTTTGTCATGGTGATGATCTTCCGGCATAGCCATCTTCAGATTGTAACAACTTCAATCCGTGCTCAGGAAACAAACTTCCACGATTGCATCTAACCCTTATGACTAGCAGATCATCAGTTTTGGGAATGTGGCACACCAACCAAGAATCTTTCAGTGGTAGGCATGCACAGCAAGAGCTAGAGATTTTTGTCCTATCATAACCATTAAGAGTCATAGAGCAATGTTTACACTTCCTTTCGTTGCCTCATACAGACCACATCGTTGCCTTCAGCCTTCAAGATTTGATCAAGAGAGGCAAAGGCTAGTCCTCCAAGTCTCCTCAATATGAACTGATTGACTTCAACCTAGGCATCCAATGATCTTGCTGCCGCCTGTAGCCTGTTGCCTCGCTTTGGGGTTGAAGCATAGAGAGAGTACTTGTTGTGCATGGCCATTGGAGCTTAGATACACACCAACTTGAGAAAGTATAGAGCCCCAATCTGGATCAAATACTCCTCAAGAGTTTTAGTCATCAAGTAATCCTTCTTAGTTCTACGATCTCAAGAAAGGGGGCCCGTGAGAGGCAAGGAGTCCTTTGATGGCGTTAACCCATGGCTCTCCATATCTTCCCTATCCCTTGTGCTTATAATGATGCATATACATAAAAAAGGATGTGTATAATAAAATTGGGGCCCTTGATGTAGAGATGTGGATGCCATCTCATGGGGCAGCCACTCCAAATCAAAACCTGCATGTCAATTGAAAAGAGAATCCAAGATACTCTCATCTGTCATGAAGCATAGTTGAATGTAAAAAAATCCTTCCAGCAGTCGATCTAGAGACACAACTGAAAACCATTTGTCCGGCATAGCCTCACGTGTTACGATTCAGACATCACTATGGGACATATGCACACCGCTGCTAGTTCCTTGCCTCAACGCTGTATTAAGCCAAGCGTCATGAGCTTACAAGGATACATGCACCATTCCCTCAAAAGCCGAGGACATAGAGCCGAATTTCTTTGCTTGGCTCTGAGCACGGATGAGTGAATCCTCTTCTCAATTCTGAACCTTCCTTATGGGAGTCCTCAGCATATGTGCTTCAGATGACGTTCAGATTTGCATTTTGTCCTCAAAGTCTTCATTCTTTGACCCCTGAGATCTAATGTCTGCCTCCAACTTGAGAGACCTTGGAGAGGAGACTCATCAGATCAAACCTTGAGTGCTGTTGATGTGAGCAGGAGTATTTCTATGAAGCACTCACACCTTTTTGTGAACATTGAAGTGAAGATCCACATATTGAGTTAGAGTACTATATGGAGATATGGAGAAGCTTCACAAAATCGTGCTGAAAAATAGTAGGCACAATCCACCAGTCTTGCACGATGGGAGTGTGTGGTAGACTTGAGTGAAAGCACTTGTCAATGCAGAAAGGAGCAACACATTGGGAGCCTTGCACAAATGGGTGGCTGATGGGAGCTTCAACATGCCCTTCTGAGAAGAGAGGTAGGTGCCCAAGCCTCAACCCAATCAATGGGGAAGCTCAAGGCTGTACCCACCACCCAAGCATGGCGGACGACTGAAGGGTGAAGACTACCAATAATGAGAATAGATGGAGACTACAAGGTGATTAAACTTATACCTAGATTGACCTCCGTCCCACTCAGAAGAGTAGAGAATCTTGACAGCGTGAAGCATGAAATTCAACACAGGCTGTGAGATCTCCAAGGGATTAAATGATTAGCATGCCTGTAGAGGATGCATCACAAAGGACCTTGCATCAGCCCCCGAATCATGCACCATGCAACACGTTTACACCTTGATGATATCATTCCTCATAAAATTCAGGACAATAGTGGTACTGACTAGGCAATTCTGATTTTCCAAATTCCTTTCACGCGTGTGATGGCAACCGAGCAGAGAGAGAGAGAGACTCCAATCCCTCGTAAGAACCTGATAGCAACCTTGTTAAGCTCTGTGATATAATACCACACTAAGTAAGAGGGCTCCAAAACTTTGCCAAACAGTCAATGTCTTTGGACCGAGCCAAACAATGGAAACCGAATGTCAGAGTTGGTTCAACTGGTGTGAAGTTGAGCCTGCATGAGTAGAGACCTCGAGGCAAGATTCCCACAGTTAGCTCGTCTGCACAGCTGCAAGGGATGGAGGAAGTATCAAGCATGATTTCATGCTCGTAAGCTATGGAGCAGGTGAAGCCCAAATTCAAAGCCACAAAAGGAGATAAAGCGCTCAAATGGAGATCTAAGAGCGGTCCTGCTATCGCACAACATATCCGTGGTGAAATGCAAACAAGAGGAAGATCAAGGCCCAAGTTCTTGACTACGACGCAGATGGTTCGGAGACATGGAGGGGGAGCTCACGAAGAGCTCAACCCCAAATTGCAAGAGTCAGAAGGACAGACAAGGAAGAGCTTCCTCCGTCGATAGGGGCGCCAACAGTACCATAGCCCACAACTCACATCTGCATCCCTTTGTCAGACTCCACCTGCCCACCATTAAGGATGAGAGAGAGGGCAAACAGAAACCAAGGGTCTCCGATGCCCCATCACCCTCACAACAAAATTCCAATGCAAGCAAAAAAAGGAAGAGGGACCAAGGTTCTTTGCAAATTTAGGAAGAGGAGTCGTGCAAATTTGAAATTTACATCTATTAGAAGTTCAACCCTCCTGTTTTTTTGTGGTCTTTTTGAAGCTGAAGAGAGAGAAGGGAGCAGAGAGGGCATTACCCATCCTCCTTTTCAAGGCCATCACTGAAATCAAGAAATGGAGGAGAGATGGAGAGTGATGCCTGAGTGAGTGTGTGGGAGTCTGTGTGTATGTGAGAGAGAAAGAGAGAGAAAGAGAGAGAAGGCGTTGGGGGATGTTTTTGTGCAACAAACAAAAAAATGAACTAAAACTACTCAAAAATTAAAAGAAGAGGTACCCTAGGCCAACGGAAGGCCACACGTATTCATCCTCCTCCAAGTGTCAAGGTGCATCTCACGAAGTATGGACACGCAAACTTGGAAAAACCAACGGCTAAAGGCCGACGTCCCCGGCAACGGTGCCAAATTGTTGAGAAAAGGGGAACAACAAACCCTAACCGCCTCACATGGAAGTGAGAAGTTTCTCCAAGTTGGGGCAAAGAATGAGAGGAGAGGTTCACCCACGCTCATGGACTAATGGCAACAATGGCCAACGTCACAAGGAGCAAAGGGGAACATCCTCCCAACCATGCACACACACATGCAAATCCATACACCAAGACCAACGCCATTGCACACAAGGAGGCAAGAGAGTAACAAATGACACCTTCTTCCATTACCAAAATGGAGGCCAAGGCCATGGCCAAGGGCCCCCCTTTTTACAAGAAGTGAGCCTCTACTTATAGGCTCTGCATAATTCCCCATGTGCTCATTTGGAAAAGTCAAAAAGGTGATTCTCTCTCTAACTGCCAATCTTCTAGGATATTCTAAAGATCAAAATTGTAACAACCCAATCTCCAAGAAGGGCATGCCTGGATTTTCTACGTGGGGAATCTTTCTAGAAGGGTCATAAAGGTGAGAGACACTATCCTATAGTATGAAGAAATATTAAAAAGGGGTTTAGGAGAGTGTTCATATGGACATCTCCTAATTTACAAAAAGAAGGTTTTTTGTTTATGAGTACTAGAGGGTGCCATTACATAAGAGGAATTGTGGGCAACCCTTATAACCCAACACATACATGCATGCATATGCATACATGAATGCATATGTATACATGCATGCATATACATACATGCATGCATACATACATGAATGCATATGCATACATGAATGCATATGCATAAATGAATGCATATGCATACATGAATGCATATGCATACATGAATGCATATGCATACATGAATGCATATGCATACATGAATGCATATGCATACATGAATGCATATGCATACATGAATGCATATGCATACATGCATGCATACATACATGAATGCATATGCATACATGAATGCATATGCATACATGAATGCATATGCATACATGAATGCATATGCATACATGAATGCATATGCATACATGAATGCATATGCATACATGAATGCATATGCATACATGCATGCATATGCATACATGCATGCATATGCATACATGCATGTATACATACATGAATGCATATGCATACATGAATGCATATGCATACATGAATGCATATGCATACATGAATGCATATGCATACATGCATGCATACATACAGGAATGCATATGCATACATGAATGCATATGCATACGTATACATATGCATATGCATACATATGCAGATGCATATGCATACATACATGCATATACATACAAGCATGCATATGGATACATGAATGCATATGCATACAAGCATGCATATGCATACAAGCATGCATATGCATACAAGCATGCATATGCATACAAGCATGCATATGCATACATGTATGCATATTGCATACATGAATGCATATGCATACATGAATGCATATGCATACATGCATGCATATGCATACATGCAGGCATATGCATACATGAATGCATATGCATACATATACATATGCATATGCATACAAGCATGCATATGCATACACACATGCATATGCATACATGCATGCATGCATATGCATACATGAATGCATATGCATGTATACATGAATGCATATGTATACAAGCTTAAGCATGCATATATATACATTGGATAAGATGAGATCTTCATATTGCATCAGATGGGATCTCCACGTACACCTTGGGGTGCGCATGATGACGACAACTCGAAGATATATCATATCGGTAATGGAGCTCCGGTTATGGATGTGGGCGGAAAGTCAATGCGTCAGTGCATACGACAACTCTGCTCCATCGAATTCGGTCATTCAGTAATGTTAAAATGGACCGAACAGGATAGGGACTCTAAAAATCATATCACACAATGCATATATGAAGAGTACCGGCCAGCACCTGGGAATCCTATTGTGAGTTCGGAATGGATTCAAGATACAGCACGCGAGGTGATGTATCATCGACGATCGGAAGCCTACAATGCTTTCAAAGCCGGCTTACCAAAGCCTGTATGGCTAGATGTCGAAGAATGGGAATCGATTCAGGATGAGCAGCAACATACTCCTGATCGGTATCGTCAACAGAGAGATGCGGCGGCCACATGTTTAGATACGGTTGGAACATCGCATTTAGGTAGCGGCGGATACGACAGTATGCGCTACCAATTTGTAAGTATCATGTTAATTATTGAAGTTGTTTGTGTTAAGTACATTATGTATGTTCATCTAACATTTTGCATATTTACTATGGGAGTTGGCAGTGGGTCGTCCTCCAACGCGAACTGAAAAATCATATGGATATCGACATGACCTGACTGCACTGTTACAAGACTTAGAGGGACACAGTGCAATCGTCTCATGGGAGAATATTCTTGATTAGGTAAAGTTATATCTTGGTTTCATGTCTTTAGTTGTTGTTTATAAATGTCATGTTAATTGGTCTTATTTTATACATATGTTTTGTTGCAGGATTGTAGGTGTAAATATTTTGATCAATGCCATAATTTTGTATCACACTCGCATACGACAATGATGTAACATAATTTTGTATTCGATTCCTATATGGAAGTGTTTTGTCACATTGCCACAATTTTGTATTAAACTCCTATGTGGCAATGATGTACCATAATTTTGTATTCGATTCCTATATGGAAGTGCTTTGTCACATTTTGTATTCGATTCCTATATAGAAGTGTTTTGCCACACTTTTGTACATTTTTCATTTATGAAATATACAACTTTCTGTACATGATTCATTGTTCATTTTTGCTCATATAAGTTTATGTTTTGGTTGCCATTAGAGTACATAACACATGTACTCAGTTGGGCAGAGTGTATTGTCTTTTGCTAAACAACATCATGCTGTAGCAAAAGCCAACACACTTTGCCCAAAAAAATTTGTGCAGGTAGGGCGTCAGTATACGCGTCGATAGCTCTAGTATGGACGTCGGTATACGTGTCGGTACGCCCAGCACGGACATCGGTATGGACGTCGATATAAGCATCGGTAATACCGACGCATATACTGATGCTTATACCGGCGCTTATACCGGCGCCTATACCGATGCTTTCTTTCCGACGCATATACCGACTGTAACACCGACGTCGCGAAGAAATCACGCCCGTTCATTTGCCTCAGTAGCAGCCTCGGTATACCCTCGATATGTTGTAGTGCATGCATATGCACATATAGATACACATACATACACAACACATGCATACGCATAAAAAAATAAATAAATAAATAAATCCTATTTCAAAAATCCTAAATTGAAAACACTAATTTCAATATTAGGGTTTTAAAAACCCTAATTTAAAAACTCTAATTCAACCTTTTAGCCATATGTTTGAAGTATATGTACACCTCCGACGTCCTACTAGAGAGATGTCTCTCCTCTCAACCTTATGCCTCTATATATAGCTACTCGAATCAACAAGGATCATAATATATATAAAGATATATACACATCATGTAGATAGGATACATAAATATAAAATGGAGTAGATATATTATGCATCACACATACATGCCTAAATGCACACATAAATATATATATATATATATATACATACTAACATATTTACATGTACACATTTACACATAGACATATATACATATATACATGTACACATCACATATACATGCCTACATGCACACATAAACATATATATACATGCATACATATTTACATGTACATATTTACACATAGACATATATACATATATACATGTACACAATTATAAACACTTGCATATATTACATGAATACATGAATATTTTACATAAATGCATATGCATATATACACATATGCATATTTAACACATGTATACATATATCACACACATGCAAACACATAGATATACATGAAATACATATATATGCATACTAACATATGTATACATATAATACACATGAATACACACACATATGCATACATACATGATAAAAATTTGCTCCTCGAAGATAAAGCTATATATAAAATAATTAGGCATACCCCCAAGCTTCATGTTCTAACTTAGAAGAACATGATTTCATCTCTCTAGTAGGATTCATCATTATGCAAGTTAATAAAAAAATCTATTATTTGATATCCATTCAGAAGCTTCAAGTTATTGATCAATAACTAGAGTAGAATTTACTATCTAATATGCTCATATGTTTTCATTATTGCCATCATTTTGGTAAGACATCAATATAGTCTCATCTTCATTATCGTTATTGATTTCATTTATTTCTTCTATTGTTAAATCTATGTTCTCATGAATCACATCATCTATTGATGGATTAATATCTATCTCTAGTAATTCCTCTTCCTCATCAGTAGAATCAACACGTAGAGAATTATCCTCTTCATCAAAAAGATTAGTATCATTATCACGTATAATGATTCTAATTTCTATTTTCAGATGTTGATGTATCAGTATCTGATGCTGAATCATCAAGAGGACTTTCTTCAATCTCTCTAACAATAAAGTGTTCAAACAATGACCTACCTCTAGGTTGCACATGAATGACTTGCCACCAAGGATGAGCATCTAGGTTTTAATAAAAAAATGCTTGTTCAATATGCCTAGGAAGAATATATGGTTCTTTAGTAGATCGCATTACCTTGGAAGAATCAATTGCCCAAAACCTAGATAATTCCTTTCTTAATGTGGAATTACTACCTTTATACTCCATCAAAACCAGTCAACCTTCAAAATGACCTATCAAAATATATAACAACAAAAACCCATTATTAGGTGCTTAAAAAAATAACTAACTCTAAAAAAAATATATAAACTTTTTTCTACCTGTTTGAATGTACAAAATGAACTTTCATAGATACCAACAATAGTTCCTACGTAACCAAGTTCGCTATCTATAAGGTTCGTGTCTTTTGAGCTAGCACGTGATAGTTTCTTGAAAGAAGCAACAATACTAGAATCCTTTGTTTTATGTAAAGAATCAATGGCTTTGATTCTAATATGCTGTCCAAAAGCCCACATATTAGTGAACATTCGAGCGTGCAAAATAAATTCAATTAGTAAATAGAAACTAACATACATATATGAAAAAAATAAAATATTATTTTAATAAAATTACCTTTCGTTCACAACCTATCATTAACTCTCTTTGTTCATCTGAGGTTTCTTCATTATTTGCGTTGGCACGTTGCAAACGACTATATAGCCAATCCGTGAAAGAAGGTATATCTGTAATCTCATTATTATCGAGATTATGTCTAGATCTTTTGTTTTTTCGCCTTTTACTTCGCAGATTTTGAAGTTCCTCGTACTCGCTAAGAAATGCTTGCATGCATTCGCTAGTATATGCTACAAAAGTAGAAACATCATTTTTTTCTTGAAATGTAAATAAGAATGGAACCCCCTTACCTGATAATACCTCATCTGTTATTTTTGAAGAAGACTCGTTGGTCCATGCACGTGGAGCTTCTTCATGAACTCTTTCAAGGTACTCACTAACGTAATACATGCACTCTTCAAGCATCCAACCCTTTGCCATGGATCCTTCTGGTTTTGCTCTTTGTCGCACATAACCTTTTAGTATTCCCATAAATCGCTCGACCCAAAACATCCATCGAGTGTTCACAACACCCGCAATCTCTATCTCATCTACAAGATGGACTAATAAATGAACCTGAATATCAAAAAATGAAGTAGGAAGTTCTTTCTCCGTCAAACATAGTAGCTCTTTGCATTCACATTTTTTTGTGGGATCAAGTTTTTGTCGATCTCTTTGGATGTAATCCACCTATACATATCATAAAAACAATTATAAAGAAGTTAATTAAAAAATAAAAGATATCCAATATTCATACATATTAAATATAAAAGTATCATAATTACCTTATAAGTGATCCAAGACGATAGATCACATCTCGTACTCCTTTCGTTGTACATCCATCGATAACCAAAGGTAAAATATGTTTCAAAAAGTTAAGCCAGTCATGGGTCTTTAACCCAGATAAGCTCTTATCATCCATAGTAAACATGTTTTGAAACGATGCTCCATATCCTGTAGGAGTCTTAATCAATTGAATTCTATTGTTGATAGTCTGTATCTCTTTTGTTGTAAGTACCCAAGGAGCAGGTGCATAAGTCGTTTCTTGTCGATGTCTATCAAAAACTGGCCATAACTTTGGTTTGGATTTTTGATCTTTCAAATCAATCATTCCTTGATGTTGTGGTATCTTTTAGTCCAAGAAGATGCTGCCATAGTGAATAACCTGTTGGAACATCAAGCTTACACTATGTATCCGTTGGAGAGTTCTTTTTCATATGCTCATGTATTGTATTTTTTTGAGAGATTTTTGATGGTTCATTTACCGTTGTAAAAGCCTTGAGCTTTCCACATGTAAAGGTACAAATATAGAGCCCAAATCCCACGAATTTTTGGTGGTTGAAGTTGCATTCAATCAAGCAAATAAAATCACCTAAAAGTAGATCAATCAAGATCTTCACTTTTCCTAGATTGTAGGAAAGTGAATTGATTCCCTCCAACAACCATTCCCACCTTCATTTGAATTCAAATTCAACTTGTAAAACTCGTGGAATACTCCTTCAATTTTTTGCATCATCTTCTTCGCCAACAGTAATCTTGCAGAGGCTACTTCTCTCTCCTCAAAGCTCCAAATTGCGAGCAAGAGGACTCATTAGAAAGGTATTAGTGTCTAGTTTATGCCTGTAAGTTTTCAAAGCATTTGGTTCAGCAGATTTAGAGAAATCTGAGTTTTTCTGCCTCGGGGTCAATCTCTACGTATTCCAGAAAAATAGGAAGTACCACCGGTGAATGTCGCATTCATTCCTATAGCATATTTTGCTTATTCCTTATACTTTTGTGCATTCCATACACTCAACCCTATGTTTATAACTCCCATAAAAGGATTTTTTCTAATTGTAATCACGCTGGTCGCTATGGGCATTTGAAGTTCATTGTCTCTTCCATAGACAGTAAGTTTTTTTGAGCTAGTCGACCCGCGAACCTATCTGTTTTGTATCGACTCATTCTCCTTGATGCTCCAAAGTACATAGTGTGTTTCTTTGCACTTATAGCATGCGTATAAGGTCTATTTGAGTCTCCATAAGCTCAAGGGCTGGTCTTGTGCCGGTTGGCTTGACCAAACTTTGTCGCTTCGAAACACACTTTTCTACCTTCGACAAGCTTCTCCAAATTCTTTCAGTGGTATCAGAGCTAGATCAAGATGGGTGACAGCTTTCCCTCAATGATCGAGAAGCTTGATCGACACAACTACGCGGCTTGGAAAATCAGAATGGAGGCCTATTTGCAAGGTAGAAATCTTAAGGAATTGTAGCAGGTGATGAAGCTATGCCTATTCCAAGATCCATAGGAGGACCTACACAAGAGGAGATAGATAATCTCACACTTTGGTGCGCAAGGGATGCTCAAGCAAGGTCGTACATACTAAACTCTATCTCCAACTTTCTATTACCACATATTAGAGGATGCAAGACATCTCAAGAGACTTGGGATGCCCTGGAGACTTTCTTTTCTGCTAGTACCAAAGCAAGAAAGAATCATCTTTGGAACGAGTTCAACCAAATGAAGAGGACACCTAAACAAACCATCACAGAGTTTGTTACCAAGGTCAAGGAGGTTGCAGATCAGTTAGCATCCATTGGAGAGCTGATTGAAGAAGAGGTCATCATGAGGCAAATTCTCAATGGCATTCGAAGTGATAAGCAATGGCGATCCTTCACGACGGCTTACGATCTCATCATGGATGTGCAGACTCCAGACTTCAACATCTTTCTTGGACAACTCTTCAATCAAGAAGCCAACAATAGCATAAAGGAAGGTAACTCTTATCATGGTAATTCAACAAGTGCTCTATATGAAGATAAGAAGGATAAGAAGCAGAAAGCCAAGAAGAAGGAAGAAGATGAAGAAGAGACTTCCCAAGCCAACTTCGCAAGCAAGAGCAAGTGGAAAGGGAAGAAGAAAGGACCAAAGCAAGACAAAGCCAAAGGTCAGAATGTTCAACCTTGTGCCATATGCGATAAGACCAACCACACCACTCAAAATTACTAGTTCAATGGGAAGACCCAGAAAGGAAGTGGAAGAGGTGGATATGGCATCAATAGAGGCCGAGGTGGACACAACTTCAACAACAACAATAGAATCTATAATAGAAGGGACTACAACAATTATTGAGAAGATCAACCACATGAAGACTCATTACTTCTTATGAATCTAACCCACAAAGAAGGTAAAGAAGATGATCATTTGTTCTACATAGATTCAGGATGTTCGAATCATGTTGTAGGCAACATTGCTCTTATATCTGACTTGCAAAGTCCAAAGCATAGACATGAAGTGCAAACAGGGGATGACACAAAGCACAATGTGGAGAAGATTGGTAATGTCAAAGCTTCCAATGGCAAGACAAACATTCTAAGTAAGGATCTCTATGTACCCACTATCACTAAAAACCTAATAAGTGTAGGCCAAATAGTTGAAAAAGGCTTGCAAGTTAGGCTCACCCAACATGGAGCTTTTGTGGAAGATCCATGTCAAGGCTTCAAGAAGATAGCCCGAGGTGAGAAGCATGGTAGGCTCTTTACTTTTGAAGTAGGAGAAAACAGGAACATAGTTCTATTCAACTTTGGGTCTCAAACCCTAAGTGAGCTTGAAGTGTGGCATAAGAGACTTGCTCATGTGAATGAAAGAACCTTGAAGGATATATGCAGGGATCAAAGTGTTCTAGGACTGCCGAACATATCAAAGCAACACATGATCAACAGGTGTGATGCATGTCAGATTGGGAAGGCACAAAGACAACCATTCAACCACAAAGGCTACATCCACAACAACTTATTGGACTTAGTACATACAGATGTATGGGGACCAAGTCAAGAACCTTCATTGGCAGGATCAAGGTATTATGTCTCATTTATTGATGACCATAGTAGATGGACTGTTCTATACTTTATCAAGATTAAGAATGAAGTATTTGATTGCTTCAAAAAGTATCTTGCACATGTTGAGAATCATACACGTAGATCACTAAAGAAGCTCAGATCTGATGGAGGGGGAGAATACTTCTCCAAAGAGTTTGATGAGTTCTTATAGGACAAAGGTATCAAAAGGGAAGTGACTACCAGGTACTCTCCTCAGCTAAATGAAATTGCAGAGAGGAGAAACAAGAGATTGGTTGGATCAGCCCGAACAATGCTTGAAGAGAAGAAGTTTCCACATTATCTATGGGCAGAAGCTATTTCAACTATAGTGTACCTTGTCAATCGACTACCATCCAAATCACTTCAAGGTATGACTCCTTATGAAGCATGGCATGGAAGAAAACCTAGTCTTGGACATTGCAAGGTTTTTGGTTGTTTAGCTTATGTTCATGTACCATCACAAATAAGAGGTAAGATAGATGAAAGGGCAACAAAGGGAGTGCTTATTGGATATGATTCAACTCAAATGGGTTACAGGTTCTTCAATCCTTCAACCAAGCAATTCACTACAAGTAGAGATGTTGTGTTTGAAGAACACAAGTCTTGGTATGATGAAGACAAACAAAAGGTAACACTACCATATGATCTTGATTCTGACTCTCATCAATTAGGAAGCAAGCATGATACACAGGTTCAGGATCCAAGAAGTGACACAGACAATGACCAAGATGAAAGAGAAAGGGATTTCAAGCTATGGAAGTCAAGAGGCAAAGCAAAGATCCAAGAGGTTGGAGAATGCTCTAAACAAGCACCTACAAGATCAGCAAGAGAGAAGAAACAACCAGAAAGGTATGGATATGATTCCACGTTTGTTACGAAGCATTCAATATACTTGGCAAAAGACTCTATTTCAGAGGAACCCTCAACCTATGAAGAGGCAAAGGGAAACCCTAATTGGGAAAAGGCCTTGAACGAAGAGATAGATGCATTAGAGGGAGATGGACACTTGGGATTTAGTTCCAATGTCGTCGAATCAAAAGGTAACTGGTTGCAAATGGGTATATAAAGTTAAAAGGAATTCAGATGGATTAGTTTGCAGGTACAAGGCAAGATTAGTTGCCAAAGGATGCTCACAAACTCATTGTATAGACTATGAGGAAACATTCTCACCAGTTGCAAAGGTGACTACAATCAGGACATTGATAAGTGTAGCTGCTGCAAGGAATTGGAGACTCCTCCAATTTGATGTGAAAAATGCATTCTTAAATGGTTGGATAAGTGAAGAGGTATACATGTCACAACCACCAAGTTTTGAAAACCCTAATCATCCATCTTATGTTTGCAGACTTAAGAAAGCATTGTATGGATTGAAACAAGCTCCAAGAGCTTGGAATTACAGGTTGGTTTCATATCTTCAAGATCAAGGGTTCAAAGCTAGCATCTCAGATCCTTCTCTATTCATCAAAAGGGATCACAATGAGGTTATCTACCTATGTGTATATGTAGATGATATTATTGTGACAGGTGATGATCTAAATAGCATTCAAAGGATCAAGAGACACATGCAAGAGGAGTTCAAAATCAGTGACCTAGGTGAGCTCACATATTTCCTAGGTATGCAGGTGATATACACAGATGAAGGAATGTATTTGACTCAAAGAAGATACATTCAGGATCTTCTTCTCAAGTTCAAAATGGAGAACACTAAACCTGCAGGTACACCTTTGGAGATGAATCATAAACTTAGTGTTTATGAAAGTGAGAAAATTGAAGACATTAAAGAGTATCAAAGCTTGGTAGGTAGCTTGATATATGCTACTGATACAAGGGCAGACATCTCATTCAGTGTGGGAGTGCTTAGTCAGTTCATGCACTCACCAAGAAGACCACACATGGATGCGGCTAAGAGAGTACTGAAGTATCTCAAAGGTACAATCAATGAAGGTATATTCTATCCTTACTCCTCAGATTTGGATATCAAAATCTACTCACATGCAGATTGGGCAGGAGCTAAGGATGATAGAAAAAGTACATCTGGTTACTTAGCATTTGCAAGTTCGAAGCTAGTTTCATGGAGTTCCAAGCAGCAACCAACAGTTGCTTTATCTTCAACTGAAGCAGAGTATAGAGGCTTGACGATAACAACTCAAGAGGCAATATGGTTGAAAGCATTGTGTACACATTTGGGACTTGTGAGTTCCAAACCTCACATATTTATAGATAATGTAAGTTCCATGCATCTAGCGGCAAATCCTATTTTCCATGCGAGAACCAAGCACATAGAAGTCCATTGCCACTTCATCAGGGAGAAGCTCATGGCAAAGGAGATCGACATTTCTTTTGTTCCTACTGAAAAGCAAGTAGTAGATATGATGACGAAGGCACTTGATGGAATAAAGCTTTGTAGATTCAAAGCTATGGCAGGTATTCAACCTATCAGAGAATGAAGACTCAAGATTACTTTAGCTTGAGGGGGAGCTGTTGGAACATCAAGCCTACACTATGCTTGAGGTGGATTTGATCTACATCAAAGGCTATCGCGTCGAAAGAATATCCGTTGGAGAGTTCTTTTTCATATGCTTATGTATTGTATTTTTTTGAGATATTTTTAATGGTTCATTTACCGTTGTAAAAGCCTTGAGCTTTACACATGTAAAGGTACAAATATAGAGCCCAAATCCCACGAATTTTTGGTGGTTGAAGTTGCATTCAATCAAGCAAATCAAATCACCTAAAAGTAGATCAATCAAGATCTTCACTTTTCCTAGATTGTAGGAAAGTGAATTGATTCCCTCCAACAACCATTCCCACCTTCATTTGAATTCAAATTCAACTTGTAAAACTCGTGGAATACTTCTAGAGTCTATATAAAGACTTGGAATCACTTGTAAAATACATGGAAGCAATATACATATACTTGTGACCATCATTGTCTTGCTCCTTCAATTTTCTGCATCATCTTCTTCGCCAATAGTAATCTTGCAGAGGCTGATGCTCTCTCCTCACAGCTTCAAATTGCGTGAAAGTGGACGCATTGGAAAGATATTAGTATCTAGGTTCTCCCTGTAAAGTTTCAAAGCATTTGGTTCAGCAGATTTGGAAAAATCTGAGTTTTTTTGCCTTGGGGCAATCTTTGCGTATTCGTGAAAAATAGGAAGTACCACCGGTGAATGTCGCATTAATTCCTATAGCATATTTTGCTTATTCCTTATACTTTTGTGCATTCCATACACTCAACGCTATTTCTATCACTCCCATAAAAGGATTTTTTCTAATTGTAATCATGCTGGTCGCTATGGGCATTTGAAGTTCATTGTCTCTTCCATAGATAGTAAGTTTTTTTGAGCTACTCGACCCGCGAACCTATTTGTTTTGTATCGACTCATTCTCCTTGATGCTCCAAAGTACATAGTATGTTTCTTTGCACTTATAGCATGCCTATAAGGTCTATTTGAGTCTCCATAAGCTCAAGGGCTGGTCTTGTGCCGGTTGGCTTGACCAAACTTCGTCGCTTCGAAACACACTTTTCTACCTTCGACAAGCTTCTCCAAATTCATTCAGTGGTATCAGAGCTAGATCAAGATGGGTGACGGCTTTCCCTCAATGATCGAGAAGCTTGATCGACACAACTACGCAGCTTGGAAAATCAGAATGGAGGCCTATTTGCAAGGTAGAAATCTTTATGGAATTGTAGCAGGTGATGAAGCTATGCCTATTTCAAGATCCATAGGAGGACCTACACAAGAGGAGACAGATAAGCTCACACTTTGGTGCGCAAGGGATGCTCAAGCAAGGTCATACATATTAAAATCTATCTCTGACTTTCTATTACCACATATTAGAGGATGCAAGACATCTCAAGAGACTTGGGATGCCCTCGAGACTTTCTTTTCTGCTAGTACCAAAGCAAGAAAGAATCATCTTTGGAACGAGTTCAACCAAATGAAGAAGACACCTAAACAAACCATCACAGAGTTTGTTACCAAGGTCAAGGAGGTTGCAGATCAGTTAGCATCCATTGGAGAGCTGATTGAAGAAGAGTTCATCATGAGGCAAATTCCCAATGGCATTCGAAGTGATAAGCAATGGCAATCCTTCAGGATGGCTTACGATCTCATCATGGATGTGCAGACTCTAGACTTCAACATCTTTCTTGGACAACTCTTCAATCAAGAAGCCAAAAATAGCATAAAGGAAGGTAACTCTTATAATGGTAATTCAACAAGTGCTCTATATGGAGATAAGAAGGATAAGAAGCAGAAAGGCAAGAAGAAGGAAGAAGATGAAGAAGAGACTTCCCAAGCCAACTTCGCAAGCAAGAGCAAGTGGAAAGGGAAGAAGAAAGGACCAAAGCAAGACAAAGCCAAAGATCAGAATGTTCAACCTTGTGCCATACGCGATAAGACCAACCACACCACTCAGAATTGCTGGTTCAATGGGAAGACCCAGAAAGGAAGTGGAAGAGGTGGATATGGCAGCGATAGAGGCCGAGGTGGACACAACTTCAACAACAACAATAGAGTCTATAATAGAAGGGACTACAACAATTATTCAGAAGATCAACCACATGAAGACTCATTACTTCTTATGAATCTAACCCACAAAGAAGGTAAAGAAGATGATCATTTGTTCTACATAGATTCAGGATGTTCGAATCATGTTGTAGGCAATATTGCTCTTCTATCTGACTTGGAAAGTCCAAAGCATAGACATGAAGTGCAAAGAGGGGATGACACAAAGCACAATGTGGAGAAGATTACTAATGTCAAAGCTTCCAATGGAAGGACAAACATTCTAAGTAAGGTTCTCTATGTACCCACTATCACTAAAAACCTAATAAGTGTAGGCCAAATAGTTGAAAAAGACTTGCAAGTTAGGTTCACCCAACATGGAGCTTTTGTGGAAAATCCATGTCAAGGCTTCAAGAAGATAGCCCGAGGTGAGAAGCATGGTAGGCTCTTTTCTTTTGAACTAGGAGAAAACAAGAACATAGCTCTATTCAACTTTGGGTCTCAAACCCTAAGTGAGCTTGAAGTGTGGCATAAGAGACTTGCTCATGTGAATGAAAGAACCTTGAAGGATATATGCAGGGATCAAAGTGTTCTAGGACTGCCCAACATATCAAAGCAACACATGATCAACAGGTGTGATGCATGTCAGATTGGGAAGGCACAAAGACAACCATTCAACCACAAAGGCTACATCCACAACAACTTATTGGACTTAGTACATACAAATGTATGGGGACCAAGTCAAGAACCTTTATTGGCAGGATCAAGGTATTATGTCTCATTTATTGACGACCATAGTAGATGGACTGTTCTGTACTTTATCAAGAGTAAGAATGAAGTATTTGATTTCTTCAAAAAGTATCTTGCACATGTGGAGAATCATACAGGTAGATCACTAAAGAAGCTCAGATCTGATGAGGGGGAGAATACTTCTCTAAAGAGTTTGATGAGTTCTTACAGGACAAAGGTATCAAAAGGGAAGTGACTACCAGGTACTCTCCTCAACTAAATGGAATTGCAGAGAGGAGAAACAAGACATTGGTTGGATCAGCCCGAACAATGCTTGAAGAGAAGAAGTTACCACATTATCTATGGGCAGAAGCTATTTCAATTGTAGTGTACCTTGTCAATCGACTACCATCCAAATCACTTCAAGGTATGACTCCTTATGAAGCATGGCATGGAAGAAAACCTAGTCTTGGAGATTGCAAGGTTTTTGGTTGTTTAGCTTATGTTCATGTACCATCACAAATAAGAGGTAAGCTAGATGAAAGGGCAACAAAGGCAGTGTTTATTGGATATGATTCAACTCAGATGGGTTACAGGATCTTCAATCCTTCAACCAAGCAATTCACTACAAGTAGAGACGTTGTGTTTGAAGAACACAAGTCTTGGTATGATGAAGACAAACAAAAGGTAACACTACCATATGATCTTGATTCTGACTCTCATCAATTAGGAAGCAAGCATTATACACAGGTCGAGGATCCAAGAAGTGACAGAGACAATGACCAAGATGAAAGAGAAAGGGATTTCAAGCTATGGAAGTCAAGAGGAAAAGCAAAGATGCAAGAGGTTGGAGAATGCTCTAAACAAGCACCTACAAGATCAGCAAGAGAGAAGAAACAACCAGAAAGGTATGGATATGATTCCACGTTTGTTACAAAGCATTTAATATACTTGGCAAAAGACTCTATTTGAGAGGAACCCTCAACCTATGAAGAGGCAAAGGGAAACCCTAATTGGGAAAAGTAGATTGAATGCCTTGTAACAAATGTGGAATCATATCCATACCTTTCTGGTTGTTTCTTCTGTCTTGCTGATCTTCTAGGTGCTTGTTTGGAGCATTCTCCAACCTCTTGCATCTTTGCTTTGCCTCTTGACTTCCATAGCTTGTAATCCCTTTCTCTTTCATCTTGGTCACCGTCTGTATCACTTCTTGGATCCTGGACCTGTGTATCATGCTTGCTTCCTAATTGATCAGAGTCAGAATCAAGATCATATGGTAGTGTTACCTTTTGTTTATCTTCATCATACCAAGACCTGTGTTATTCAAACACAACATCTCTACTTGTAGTGAATTGCTTGGTTGAAGGATTGAAGAACCTGTAACCCATCTGAGTTGAATCATATCCAATAAACACTGCCTTTGTTGTCCTTTCATCTAGCTTACCTCTTATTTGTGATGGTACATGAACATAAGCTAAACAACCAAAAACCTTGCAATGTCCAAGACTAGGTTTTCTTCCATGCCATGCTTCATAAGGAGTAATACCTTGAAGTGATTTGGATGGTAGTGGATTGACAAGGTACACTGCAGTTGAAATAGCTTCTGCCCATAGATAATGTGGCAACTTCTTCTCTTCAAGCATTGTTCGGGCTGATCCAACCAATGTCTTGTTTCTCCTCTCTGCAATTCCATTTAGTTGAGGAGAGTACCTAGTAGTCACTTCCCTTTTGATACCTTTGTCCTGCAAGAACTCATCAAACTCTTTGGAGAAGTATTCTCCCCCTCCATCAGATATGAGCTTCTTTAGTGATCTACCTGTATGATTCTCCACATGTGCAAGATACTTCTTGAAGCAATCAAATACTTCATTCTTACTCTTGATAAAGTATAGAACAGTCCATCTACTATGGTCGTCAATAAATGAGACATAATACCTTGATCCTGCCAATGATGGTTCTTGACTTGGTCCCGATACATCTGTATGTACTAAGTCCAATAAGTTGTTGTGGATGTAGCCTTTGTGGTTGAATAGTTGTCTTTGTGCCTTCCCAATCTGACATGCATCACACCTGTTGATCATGTGTTGCTTTAATATGTTCGGCACTCCTAGAACACTTTGATCCCTGCATATATCCTTCAAGGTTCTTTCATTCACATGAGCAAGTCTCTTATGCCACACTTCAAGCTCACTTAGGGTTTGAGACCCAAAGTTGAATAGAGCTATGTTCCTGTATCTCCTACTTCAAAAGTAAAGAGCCTACCATGCTTCTCACCTCGGGCTATCTTCTTGAAGCCTTGACATGGATCTTCCACAAAAGCTCCATGTTGGGTGAACCTAACTTGCAAGCCTTTTTCAACTATTTGGCCTACACTTATTAGGTTTTTAGTGATAGTGGGTACATAGAGAACCTTACTCAGAATGTTTGTCCTACCATTGGAAGCTTTGACATTACCAATCTTCTCCACATTGTGCTTCATGTCATCCCCTGTTTGCACTTCATGCCTATGCTTTGGACTTTCCAAGTCAGATAGAAGAGCAATGTTGCCTGCAACATGATTCGAGCATCCTGAATCTATGTAGAACAAATGATCATCTTCTTTATCTTCTTTGTGGCTTAGATTCATAAGAAGTAATGAGTCTTCATGTGGTTGATCTTCTGAATAATTGTTGTAGTCCCTTCTATTATAGCTTCTATTGTTATTGTTGAAGTTGTGTCCACCTCTGCCTCTATTGCCGCCATATCCACCTCTTCCACTTCCTTTCTGGGTCTTCCCATTGAACCAGCAATTCTGAGTGGTGTGGTTGGTCTTATCACATATGGCACAAGGTTGAACATTCTGACCTTTGGCTTTGTTTTGCTTTGGTCCTTTCTTCTTCCCTTTCCACTTGCTCTTGCTTGCGAAGTTGGCTTGGGAAGTCTCTTCTTCATCTTCTTCCTTCTTCTTGCCTTTCTGCTTCTTATCCTTCTTATCTGCATATAGAGCATTAGTTGAACTACCATGATAAGAGTTACCTTCCTTTATGCTATTGTTGGCTTCTTGATTGAAGAGTTG
Source organism: Ceratopteris richardii (assembly GCA_020310875.1). NCBI lineage: Eukaryota > Viridiplantae > Streptophyta > Polypodiopsida > Polypodiales > Pteridaceae > Ceratopteris > Ceratopteris richardii. Next base: position 3,374,350 of record CM035438.1, read on the forward strand.
TCCAAGAAAGATGTTGAAGTCTGGAGTCTGCACATCCATGATGAGATCGTAAGCCGTCGTGAAGGATTGCCATAGCTTATCACTTCGAATGTCGTTGAGAATTTGCCTCATGATGACCTCTTCTTCAATCCGCTCTCCAATGGAGGCTAACTGATCCACAACCTCCTTGACCTTGGTAACAAACTCTGTGATGGTTGGTTTAGGTGTCTTCTTCATTTGGTTGAACTCGTTCCAAAGATGATTCTTTCTTGCTTTGGTACTAGCAGAAAAGAAAGTCTCCAGGGCATCCCAAGTCTCTTGAGATGTCTTGCATTCTCTAATATGTGGTAATAGAAAGTCAGAGATAGGTTTTAGTATGTACGACCTTGCTTGAGTATCCCTTGCGCACCAAAGTGTGAGCTTATCTGTCTCCTCTTGTGTAGGTCCTCCTTTGGATCTTGGAATAGGCATAGCTTCATCACCTGCTACAATTCCATAAATATTTCTAACTTGCAAATAGGCCTTCATTCTGATTTGCCAAGCCGCGTAGTTGTGTCGATCAAGCTTCTCGATCATTGAGGGAAAGCCGTCACCCATCTTGAACTAGCTCTGATACCACTGAAAGAGCTTGGAGAAGCTTGTCGAAGGTAGAAAAGTGCGTTTCGAAGCGATGAAGTTTGGTTAAGCCAACTGGCTCAAGACCAGCCCTTGAGCTTTTGGAGACTCAAATAGGCTTTATAGGCATGCTATAAGTGCAAAGAAACACACTATGTACTTTGGAGCATCAAGGAGAATGAGTCGATACAAAACAGATAGGTTCGCGGGTCGACTAGCTCAAAAAACTTACTATTTATGGAAGAGACAATGAACTTCAAATGCCCATAGCGACCAGCGTGATTACAATTACAAAAACTCCTTTTATGGGCGTGATACACATAGGGTTTAGTGTATGGAATGCACAAAAATATAAGGAATAAGCAAAATATGCTATAGGAATGAATGCGACATTCATCGGTGGTACTTCCTATTTTTCAGGAATATGCAGAGATTGACCCCGAGGCAGAAAAACTGAGATTTCTCCAAATGTTCTGAATCAAATGCTTTGAAACTTCACAGGAAAAATCTAGACACTAATATCTTTCCAAGGAGTCCTCTTGCACTCAATTTGGAGCTCTGAGGAGAGAGCAGCAGCCTCTGCACAATTACTGTTGGCGAAGAAGATGATGCAGAAAATTGAAGGAGCAAGACAATGATGGTCACAAGTGTATATATATTGCTTCCATGTATAATACAAGTGATTTCAACTCCTTATATAGCCTCTAAGAGTGTTCCACGACTTTTACAACTTGAATTTGAATTCAACTAAAGGTGGGAATGGTTGTTGGAGGGAATCAATTCACTTTCCTACAATCTAGGAAAAGTGAAGATCTTGATTGATCTACTTTTAGGTGATTTGATTTGCTTGATTGAATGCAACTTCAACCAGCACAAATTCGTGGGATTTGGGCTCTATATTTGTACCTTTACATGTGTAAAGCTCAAGGCCTTTACAACGGTAAATGAGCCATCAAAATATTCTCAAAAAATACAATAAATGAGCATATGAAAAAGAACTCTCCAACGGATATTCTTTCGATGCGATTGCCTTTGATGTAGATCAAATCCACACCAAGCATAGTGTAAGCTTGATGTTCCAACACATGACACTAGCTTCGAACCTGCAAATGCTAAGTAACCAGACGTACTTTTTCTATCATCCTTAGCTCCTGCCCAATCTGCATGTGAGTAGATTTTGATATCCAAATCTGAAGAGTAAGGATAGAATATACCTTCATTTATTGTACCTTTGAGATACTTTAGTACTCTCTTAGCCACATCCATGTGTGGTCTTCTTGGTGAGTGCATGAATTGACTAAGCACTCCCACACTATATGAGATGTATGCCCTTGTATGAGTAGCATATATCAAGCTACCTACCAAGCTTTGATACTCTTTAATGTCTTCAATTTTCTCACCTTCATAAACACTAAGTTTATGATTCATCTCCAAAGGTGTACCTGCAGGTTTAGTGTTCTCCATTTTGAACTTGAGAAGAAGATCCTGAATGTATCTTCTTTGAGTCAAATACATTCCTTCATCTGTGTATATCACCTGCATACCTAGGAAATATGTGAGCTCACCTAGGTCACTGATTTTGAACTCCTCTTGCATGTGTCTCTTGATCCTTTGAATGCTATTTAGATCATCACTTGTCACAATAATATCATCTACATATACACATAGGTAGATAACCTCATTGTGATCCCTTTTCATGAATAGAGAAGGATCTGAGCTGCTAGCTTTGAACCCTTGATCTTGAAGATATGTAACCAACCTGTAATTCCAAGCTCTTGGAGCTTGTTTCAATCCATACAATGCTTTCTTAACTCTGCAAACATAAGATGGATGATTAGGGTTTTAAAAACCTGGTGGTTGTGACACGTATACCTCTTCACTTATCCAACCATTTAAGAATGCATTTTTCACATCAAGTTGGAGGAGTCTCCAATTCCTTGCAACAGCTACACTTATCAATGTCCTGATTGTAGTCATCTTTGCAACTGGTGAGAATGTTTCCTCATAGTCTATACAATGAGTTTGTGAGCATCCTTTGGCAACTAATCTTGCCTTCTACCTGCAAACTGATCCATCTGAATTTCTTTTAACTTTATATACCCATTTGCAACCAATTACCTTTTGATTCGGCGACATTGGAACTAAATCCCAAGTGTCCATCTCCTCCAATGCATCTATCTCTTCGTTCCCTTGTATGAGTAGCATATATCAAGCTACCTACCAAGCTTTGATACTCTTTAATGTCTTCAATTTTCTCACCTTCATAAACACTAAGTTTATGATTCATCTCCAAAGGTGTACCTGCAGGTTTAGTGTTCTTCATGTTGAACTTGAGAAGAAGATCCTGAATGTATCTTCTTTGAGTCAAATACATTCCTTCATCTGTGTATATCACCTGCATACCTAGGAAATATGTGAGCTCACCTAGGTCACTGATTTTGAACTCCTCTTGCATGTGTCTCTTGATCCTTTGAATGCCATTTAGATCATCACCTGTCACAATAATATCATCTACATATACACATAGATAGATAACCTCATTGTGATCCCTTTTGATGAATAGAGAAGGATCTGAGCTGCTAGCTTTGAACCCTTGATCTTGAAGATATGTAACCAACCTGTAATTCCAAGCTCTTGGAGCTTGTTTCAATCCATACAATGCTTTCTTAAGTCTGCAGATGGATGATTAAGGTTTTCAAAACCTGGTGGTTGTGACATGTATACCTCTTCACTTATCCAACCATTTAAGAATGCATTTTTCACATCAAGTTGGAGTAGTCTCCAATTCCTTGCAGCAGCTACACTTATCAATGTCCTGATTGTAGTCATCTTTGCAACTGGTGAGAATGTTTCCTCATAGTCTATACCATGAGTTTTTGAGCATCCTTTGGCAAGTAATCTTGCCTTGTACCTGCAAACTGATCCATCTGAATTTCTTTTATCTTTATATACCCATCTACAACCAATTACCTTTTGATTCGGCGACATTGGAACCAAATCCCAAGTGTCCATTTCCTTCAATGCATCTATCTCTTCGTTCATGGCCTTTTCCCAATTAGGGTTTCCCTTTGCCTCTTCATAGGTTGAGGGTTCCTCTGAAATAGAGTCTTTTGCCAAGTAGATTGAATGCTTTGTAACAAATGTGGAATCCTATCCATACCTTTCTGGTTGTTTCTTCTCTCTTGCTGATCTTCTAGGTGCTTGTTTGGAGAATTCTCCAACCTCTTGCATCTTTGCTTTGCCTCTTGACTTCCATAGCTTGTAATCCCTTTCTCTTTCATCTTGGTCATCGTCTGTATCACTTCTTGGATCCTGGATGTGTGTATCATGCTTGCTTCCTAATTGATGAGAGTCATAATCAAGATCATATGGTAGTGTTACCTTTTGTTTATCTTCATCATACCAAGACCTGTGTTCTTCAAACACAACATCTCTACTTGTAGTGAATTGCTTGGTTGAAGGATTGAAGAACCTGTAACCCATCTGAGTTGAATCATATCCAATAAACACTGCCTTTGTTGCCCTTTCATCTAGCTTACCTCTTATTTGTGATGGTACATGAACAAAAGCTAAACAACCAAAAACCTTGCAATGTCCAAGACTAGGTTTTCTTCCATGCCATGCTTCATAAGGAGTCATACCTTGAAGTGATTTGGATGGTAGTCGATTGACAAGGTACAGTGCAGTTGAAATAGCTTCTGCCCATAGATAATGTGGCAACTTCTTCTCTTCAAGCATTGTTCGGGCTCATCCAACCAATGTCTTGTTTCTCCTCTCTGCAATTCCATTTAGTTGAGGAGAGTACCTAGTAGTTACTTCCCTTTTGATACCTTTGTCTTGCAAGAACTCATCAAACTCTTTGGAGAAGTATTCTCCCCCTCCATCAGATCTGAGCTTCTTTAGTGATCTACCTGTATGATTCTCCACATGTGCAAGATACTTCTTGAAGCAATCAAACACTTCATTCTTACTCTTGATAAAGTATAGAACAGTCCATCTACTATGGTCGTCAATAAATGAGACATAATACCTTGATCTTGCCAATGAAGGTTCTTGACTTGGTCCCCATACATCTGTATGTACTAAGTCCAATAAGTTGTTGTGGATGTAGCCTTTGTGGTTGAATGGTTGTCTTTGTGCCTTCCCAATCTAACATGCATCACACCTGTTGATCATGTGTTGCTTTGATATGTTCGGCAGTCGTAGAACACTTTGATCCCTGCATATATCTTTCAAGGTTCTTTCATTCACATGAGCAAGTCTCTTATGCCACACTTCAAGCTCACTTAGGGTTTGAGACCCAAAGTTGAATAGAGCTATGTTCCTGGTATCTCCTACTTCAAAAGTAAAGAGCCTACCATGCTTCTCACCTCGGGCTATCTTCTTGAAGCCTTGACATGGATCTTCCACAAAAGCTCCATGTTGGGTGAACCTAACTTGCAAGCCTTTTTCAACTATTTGGCCTACACTTATTAGGTTTTTAGTGATAGTGGGTACATAGAGAACCTTACTCAGAATGTTTGTCCTGCCATTGGAAGCTTTGACATTACCAATCTTCTCCACATTGTGCTTTGTGTCATCCCCTGTTTGCACTTCATGTCTATGCTTTGGACTTTCCAAGTCAGATAGAAGAGCAATGTTGCCTACAACATGATTCGAACATCCTGAATCTATGTAGAACAAATGATCATCTTCTTTACCTTCTTTGTGGCTTAGATTCATAAGAAGTAATGAGTCTTCATGTGGTTGATCTTCTGAATAATTGTTGTAGTCCCTTCTATTATAGCTTCTATTGTTATTGTTGAAGTTGTGTCCACCTCTGCCTCTATTGCCGCCATATCCACCTCTTCCACTTCCTTTCTGGGTCTTCCCATTGAACCAACAATTTTGAGTGGTGTGGTTGGTCTTATCGCATATGGCACAAGGTTGAACATTCTGACCTTTGGCTTTGTCTTGCTTTGGTCCCTTCTTCTTCCCTTTCCACTTGCTCTTGCTTGCGAAGTTGGCTTGGGAAGTCTCTTCTTCATCTTCTTCCTTCTTCTTGCCTTTATGCTTTTTATCCTTCTTATCTGCATATAGAGCACTAGTTGAATTACCATGATAAGAGTTACCTTCCTTTATGCTATTGTTGGCATCTTGATTGAAGAGTTGTCCAAGAAAGATGTTGAAGTCTGGAGTTTGCACATCCATGATGAGATCGTAAGCTGTCATTAGGATTGCCATTGCTTATCACTTCGAATTCCGTTGAGAATTTGCCTCATGATGGCCTCTTCTTCAATTAGCTCTCCAATGGATGCTATCTGATCCGCAACCTCCTTGACTTTGGTAACAAACTCTGTGATGGTTTGTTTAGGTATCTTCTTCATTTGGTTGAACTCGTTCCAAAGATGATTCTTTCTTGCTTTGGTACTAGCAGAAAAGAAAGTCTTCAGGGCATCCCAAGTCTCTTGAGATGTCTTGCATCCTCTAATATGTGATAATAGAAAGTCAGAAATAGAGTTTAGTATGTACGACCTTGCTTGAGCATCCCTTGCGCACCAAAGTGTGAGCTTATCTGTCTCCTCTTGTGTAGGTCCTCCTTTGGATCTTGGAATAGGCATAGCTTCATCACCTGCTACAATTCCATAAAGATTTCTACCTTACAAATAGGACTCCATTCTGATTTGCCAAGCCGCGTAGTTGTCGATCAAGCTTCTTGATCATTGAGGGAAAGCCGTCACCCATCTTGAACTAGCTCTGATACCACTGAAAGAAACTTGGAGAAGCTTGTCGAAGGTAGAAAAGTGCGTTTCGAAGCGATGAAGTTTGGTCAAGCCAACCGACACAAGACCAGCCCTTGAGCTTTTGGAGACTTAAATAGACCTTATAGGCATGCTATAAGTGCAAAGAAACACACTATGTACCTTGGAGCATCAAGGAGAATGAGTCGATACAAAACAGATAGGTTCGCGGGTCGACTAGCTCAAAAAAACTTACTATCTATGGAAGAGACAATGAACTTCAAATGCCCATAGCGACCAGCGTGATTACAATTAGAAAAAATCCTTTTATGGGAGTGATACACATAGGGTTGAGTGTATGGAATGCACAAAAGTATAAGGAATAAGCAAAATATGCTATAGGAATGAATGCGACATTCACCGGTGGTACTTCCTATTTTTCAGGAATAGTCAGAGATTGACCCCGAGTCAGAAAAACTAAGATTTCTCCAAATTTGCTGAACCAAATGCTTTGAAACTTTACAGGCATAAACTAGACATTGATACCTTTCCAATGCATCCTCTTGCACTTAATTTGGAGCTCTGAGGAGAGAGCAGCAGCCTCTGCAAGATTAATGTTGGCGAAGAAGATGATGCAGAAAATTGAAGGAGCAAGACAATGATGGTCACAAGTGTATGTATATTGCTTCCATGTATAATACAAGTGATTTCAACTCCTTATATAGCCTCTAGGAGTGTTCCACGAATTTTACAACTTGAATTTGAATTCAAATGAAGGTGGGAATGGTTGTTGGAGGAAATCAATTCACTTCCCTACAATCTAGGAAAAGTGAAGATCTTGATTGATCTACTTTTAGGTGACTTGATTTGCTTGATTGAATGCAACTTCAAGCACCAAAATTTCGTGGGATTTTGGCTCTATATTTCTACCTTTACATGTGTCAAGCTCAAGGCTTTTACAATGGTAAATGAGCCATCAAAATATTCTCAAAAAAAATACAATAAATGAGCATATGAAAAAGAACTCTCCAATGGATATTCTTTCGACGCGATAGCCTTTGATGTAGATCAAATCCACCTCAAGCATAGTGTAAGCTTGATGTTCCAACAGAAAGTACATAGTGTGTTTCTTTGCACTTATAGCATGCCTATAAGGTCTAGTTGAGTCTCCAAAAGCTCAAGGGCTGGTCTTGTGCTGGTTGGCTTGACCAAACTTCATCGCTTTGAAACACACTTTTCTACCTTTGACAAGCTTCTCCAAGTTCTTTCATCATGGAGTTCCAAGAAGCAACCAACAGTTGCTTTATCTTCAACTCAAGCAGAGTACAGAGGCTTGACGATAGCAACTCAAGAGGCAATATGGTTGAAAGCATAGTTTACAGATTTGGGACTTGTGAGTTCCAAACCTCACATATTTGGAGATAATGTAAGTTCCATGCATCTAGCGGCAAATCCTATTTTCCATGCGAGAACCAAGCACATAGAAGTCCATTACCACTTCATCAGGGAGAAGCTCATGGCAAAGGAGATCAACATTTCTTTTGTTCCTACTGAAAAGCAAGTAGCAGATATGATGACGAAGGCACTTGATGGAATAAAGCTTTGTAGATTCAAAGCTATGGCAGGTATTCAACCTATTAGAGAATGAAGATTCAAGCATACTTTAGCTTGAGGGGAAGCTGTTGGAACATCAAGCTTACACTATGCTTGAGGTGGATTTGATCTACATCAAAGGCTATCGCGTTGAAAGAATATCCGTTGGAGAGTTCTTTTTCATATACTCATGTATTGTATTTTTTTGAGAGATTTTTGATGGTTCATTTACCGTTGTAAAAGCCTTGAGCTTTACACATGTAAAGGTACAAATATAGAGTCCAAATCCCACGAATATTTGGTGGTTGAAGTTGCATTCAATCAAGCAAATCAAATCACCTAAAAGTAGATCAATCAAGATCTTCACTTTTCCTAGATTGTAGGAAAGTGAATTCATTCCCTCCAACAACCATTCCCACCTTCATTTGAAGTTAAATTCAACGTGTAAAACTCGTGGAATACTCCTAGAGTATATATAAAGACTTGGAATCACTTGTAAAATACATGGAAGCAATATACATACACTTGTGACCATCATTGTCTTGCTCCTTCAATTTTTTGCATCATCTTCTTCGCCAACAGTAATCTTGCAGAGGCTACTGCTCTCTCCTGAGAGCTTCAAATTGAGTGCAAGAGGACTCATTGGAAAGGTATTAGTGTTTAGTTTATGCCTGTAAATTTTCAAAGCATTTGGTTCAGCAGATTTGGAGAAATATGAGGTTTTCGGCCTCGGGATCAATCTCTGTGTATTCCTGAAAAATAAGAAGTACCACCGGTGAATGTCGCGTTCATTCCTATAGCATATTTTGCTTATTCCTTATACTTTTGTGCATTCCATACACTCAACCCTATGTTTATGACTCCCATAAAAGGAGGTTTTCTAATTGTAATCACGCTGGTCGCTATGGGCATTTGAAGTTCATTGTCTCTTCCATAGATAGTAAGTTTTTTTGAGCTAGTCGACCCGCGAACCTATCTGTTTTGTATCGACTCATTCTCCTTGATGCTCCAAAGTACATAGTGTGTTTCTTTGCAATTATAGCATGCCTATAAGGTCTATTTGAGTCTCCATAAGCTCAAGGGCTGGTCTTGTGCCGGTTGGCTTGACCAAACTTCTTCGCTTCGAAACGCACTTTTCTACCTTCAACAAGCTTCTCCAAATTCTTTCATAACCAATATTTTTGAATATATGCATAGGATCAAGAAGATGACATACTTTTAACTCTTTCCAATACTCCAAAGAATACCATATTGATATGTTCTTTGCGAGTGCCAATTTTCCTTTACCTCTATTCACATACTCATTATTTGAATCATCACTGAAGATTTTTGCTTCTAGATCTATCAGAGGTCCATCTGTCCATTTTTTATACCAATCCATAGGCGTCATAGGTTTTGGATACTGACCTGTTTCAAGCTTTCCATTAAAATGTATAACTTCTCTTTTAGATCTTAATGGATGATCATCAGGCAAGAATCGTCGATGTCGAAGATAAATATTTTGGTTGAGATTCTTACTATAGATTGATCTCAACCAATCACCACAATATGGACAAGCTTTATAACCCTTAGTAGATATTCCTGCATCATGGAAAATGATAAAAATATAATTAGATTAAATCATATTTATTTACATGCATATTGAATAAAAAAACTACATCAATACCTGAACAAACACCATATCCAGGAAAATCGTGAATAGTCCAAGCCACAATACCACGAACCGTAATATGTCTTTCATTGATGCTTTTCGATACATCAATGACATTAATACCTCTCCATAACTCTTGAAGATCATCAATGAGAGGAGCAAGATATACATTCATATCTTTAACTTGTCTTTTGCTTGGGATTAAAAGTGAAAGCATTAAATGTTCTTTTTTAATGCTAAGATATGGTGGAAGATTGTAGTTTATGACTACCATTGGCCATGTTGACCATTTACTGGATTTCATGGAGAATGGATTAACCCCATCTAATGCAACTCCTAACTTTAGATTCTGTGGATTTTGCGCAAATTCAGGCTATGTAGAATCAATATGCTGAAAAACAACACTATCATGAGGAATTCTAATTATTCCATCAGTACTTTTGTGATCATGTCCCCAAGTCAAAAGCTTTGATAATTCGGGTCTTTGAAACATATGTCTAATCCGTGGAGCCAATGGAAAATGTCTCAATACCTTTTTTGGGATTTTACCTTCTTCACCCTTATATCGAGGGGATTGACATTTGGGACATGTCAAAGAGTCTGCATATTCACCTCTATATAAATTACAATCGTTAGGACATGCATGTATACATTGATAATCTATACCAAGATTGTTGATTATCTTCTTCATTTCATCATGTGAGGTAGGAAGAATATTCTAAAAAAACAAGCTGTATAAAAGTGATCCTCTCAAGCCACCATGATTTGCACTTTGTATCCTAAAGTTTAGATGCTCATCATTGACATGCAAGAGGTTTACTGCATACCCTAGGAATCCTGCTAGCATTAGTCCATTATAATCACATTGCTCTATCTTGAGTAATCTCTGTGCATGCGTCTAGGTCACCATTGTATGGCCTATAAACAGTGCCAAATTCTTTGAATAACAATTATAAATCTGCTTCTCACACTTTCAAACTGAACATATGTGTGAATCGACAAATCATTCAATGAAGGTACATACTTCATATCCTCCAAAACAAACAATCAACACTGAGTCATAACAAACGAGAACTATGTCATAAAAAGAGAAACTCTACGCACTAAAATAGCCTTTTTTTGCATGGTGTTAAAAAACTCTTTATACCAGTATACAAGGTTTTCTAAAACCCCCCAAAAATATGCAAATTTTGAACATATTTTTAAAATTTTGACTACTTTAGGGTAGCAAAATTTTGCTAATTTTAGAGTACCTTATCTAACACTTTTAAGAGAGAATTATGAAATGGATAAAAAAGCCTTATTTTATGAGAATACTCATTTATCTTGGATCAAATAAAAAGGAAATGAGCTAGAAAAGACTAAAGATTGATGCTACTAATTTGATAACATTAGATAATTTTAGGAAAAACAATGAATTGTGTCCATGTGCAACTGATTCAATGAATAAAAGTTATTTGTTTCTGTATATCCTTTCCTATCTAGCTAGTAGATTGAAATTGATTTTGTTTGGTGTGAAATGAATTGGCAAATGATCATAAAGGTTACAAGTGCTTCAACCCAAACACAAAGGACTTGAGGATATCAAGGGATGTAGCATTTGATGAGCTACTCCCTTGGTATAAGAAGTATGATTGTATGCAGGACTATGAAGAAGAAAAGCATGGACATGATGAAGAACAAATCGACCTAGGGCTAAGCGGGCCAAGGTGTTCCATCAATGAAGATAGTTCAAGCATGAACTCACCATGGAGGGAGAGATCTTCATCAAGCTATGAAGCACAATCAATCAACAAAGGCAAAGCAACATTGGTGGAGTTGATGAAGAAGGTAATGAAGTTGAAGATGATGGACACATGATGGAGAAAGAAGCTACGTCAAAGAAAGAGATCAAGTTCCCAAGGCAAAGGAGGTTTATTCCTCCAAAAGGTGAAGAAAGGAAGTCTTCTAGAGTTAAGTATCCAACTCAAAGGTTTACTTATGATTCATACATGGCAACACATTATGCATATATGAACAAAGTAGTAGAAGATCATGAGCTCGATTGCTATGAAGATGCAAGCAGATACACCGAATAGAAAGAGGCAATGCAAGAAGAGATCAACGCACTTGAGGAAAATCAAACATGGACTCTAGTGCCCAAGAAGGAGAACATGAAGGTAATAGGTAATAAGTGGGTGTATAAAGTAAAGAGGAATTCAGATGGATCTATTTCTAGGTTCAAAGCAAGATTGGTGGCCAAGGGTTTTGCACAAACCTATGAAGTGGACTTTGAAGAGACATTCAGCCCCGTGGCAAAGATGAGCACCATTATGACACTCATTGCAATGGCTGCTAGCAAAGGATGGAAGCTTTTCCAATTGGATATCAAGAATGCCTTTCTCAATGGAGACTTGGAAGAAGAGGTATACATGGAGCAACCACTAGGTTTTGTTCATAAAGAGTTTCCACATCATGTTTGTAGGTTGAAGAAGGCACTTTATGGCCTAAAGCAAGCTCCAAGGGCTTGGAACCAAAGATTGGTGGACTATTTGATCAAATGTGGTTACAATCAATGCAAGGTGGATCCATCTCTCTTCATCAAACAAAGAGGAGAACTTGTAGTCTACATGTGTATGTATGTAGATGATCTTATCATTACAGGTAATGATACAAAGGGCATTGAGGAGATCAAGGCAAAGCTTGGAAAGGAGTTTAGGATCTCTGATCTTGGAGATCTTAGGTATTTTCTTGGCATTGAAGTTGTATACAAAGAAGAAGGTATTATGCTCATACAAAGGAAGTATATTCTAGACCTACTTGAGACGTTTGGGATGCTACATTGCAAGCCTATTTCAAATCCCATGGAAGTTAATGTAAAGCTAAGCTCCATTGATGGAGAGCCATTAGAGGATGTAACCTTGTATCGATCTATTGTAGGATCTTTCAATTATGCCACAATAACTAGGCCCGACATAGCATATGGAGTTGGAGTGTTATCACAATTTATGCATAGTCCAAGGACTACACACTTGCAAGCTGCAAGAAGAATGTTACGATATCTCAAGGCCACTATAAATGAAGGATTGTTCTATTCATTTGATGATGATATGCAGGTCAAAGCTTATTCTGATGCGGATTGGGCCGGTTCGAAGGAGGATAGAAGAAGTACAAGTGGTTACCTAGTCATGCTAGGTAGCAAGATCATCTCATGGATTTCAAAGAAGCAACCCACGGTGGCATTATCTTCCACGGAGGCTGAGTATAGAGCTTTGGCTCAAGTCACATGTGAGCTAATGTGGATTAAGAAGTTATTTATGGAGCTTAATTTGAAGGTTGACACATATCCAATTTTTTGTGACAATATGAGTAGCATTCATCTAGCATCGAATCCTGTCTATCATGCTAGAACCAAGCATATTGAAGTGCACTATCACTTCATAAGGGAAAAGGTGATATCAAAGGAAGTTTCAGTACATCATATTGGTACCAAGGACCAAGTTGCCGACATGTTT